>VZRU01012180.1:44771-142149 GCA_013398155.1 Pedionomus torquatus
AAAAATGGGCATGATGTTTCCTTTCTTCCAGTCCACAGGGACTTCTCCTGACCACCACGATTTCTCAAATATCGTGGAGAGTGGCTTGGCGACTACATCAGCCAGTGCCTTTTGGACTCTGGCATGTATTTCATCAGGTCACATGGACTTATATATCTTGAGTTTCCTCAGCTGATCATGCACCTTTTCTTCACTTACAGTGGGACCGACTTTGTTACCTTAGTCTCTGACCTGTGGGCCATCAACATGAGGTCTAGGAGGAAACGGGTTGCCAGTGAAGACTGAGGCAAAAAAGTTGTTAAGAAAAAAATGGGCATGATGTTTCCTTTCTTCCAGTCCACAGGGACTTCTCCTGACCACCACGATTTCTCAAATATCGTGGAGAGTGGCTTGGCGACTACATCAGCCAGTGCCTTTTGGACTCTGGCATGTATTTCATCAGGTCACATGGACTTATATATCTTGAGTTTCCTCAGCTGATCATGCACCTTTTCTTCACTTACAGTGGGACCGACTTTGTTACCTTAGTCTCTGACCTGTGGGCCATCAACATGAGGTCTAGGAGGAAACGGGTTGCCAGTGAAGACTGAGGCAAAAAAGTTGTTAAGAAAAAAATGGGCATGATGTTTCCTTTCTTCCAGTCCACAGGGACTTCTCCTGACCACCACGATTTCTCAAATATCGTGGAGAGTGGCTTGGCGACTACATCAGCCAGTGCCTTTTGGACTCTGGCATGTATTTCATCAGGTCACATGGACTTATATATCTTGAGTTTCCTCAGCTGATCATGCACCTTTTCTTCACTTACAGTGGGACCGACTTTGTTACCTTAGTCTCTGACCTGTGGGCCATCAACATGAGGTCTAGGAGGAAACGGGTTGCCAGTGAAGACTGAGGCAAAAAAGTTGTTAAGAACCTCCGCCTTCTCCTCATCCATTGATACAAGTTCCCCACTGTTGCTCATCAGGTGGGGTACATTTTCTTTAACTTTCTTTTTCTGGTTAATATTCCTGTAAAAGCCTTTCTGGTTTTTCTTTACAGCCCTTGCCAAATTAATTTCTAGCTGTGCTTTGGCCTTTCTGACTTCATCCCTACACAGCCAGGCAATGTCCCCATACTCGTCCCATGATGCATGTCCCTTCTTCCATTTCTTGTGTCAATCCTTGGACCTCCCTTGTGTTGAGGTATATTTCTAAACTTAACAGTAAGAATTGTCATCACACATCAACAATCCACAATAAGGATGAGTTTGAATTGCTATTTTGATTTACAAATCAAAAATT
This sequence comes from Pedionomus torquatus, assembly GCA_013398155.1. Classification (NCBI taxonomy): domain Eukaryota; kingdom Metazoa; phylum Chordata; class Aves; order Charadriiformes; family Pedionomidae; genus Pedionomus; species Pedionomus torquatus. The sequence continues at coordinate 46,055 of VZRU01012180.1, forward strand.
TATCTGAGATACAAACATTTTTCCTTCCTAAAAATAAATCATTACCATCAACAATCCTGCTTTTCCTAATGATGGGCCACACTGTTACTATAAGAAATAAACATTTGTGCCTCAATGAGGGCTCTGGGGAGTATGAGATGTCTAGGTGAAAGACAATGAGAGAAAGTACTGGAAACTATAAAGGAAAATGAGTTGTTCCAGAACTGTCAATGTGAGTAGAAGTCACAGCCTAAAGCCTGATCTGATCTAAAGCAAATACTTCCTAAATGTAATTTTCATTAATGGCTTTAAAAGTACGCTTCCTGTGCATAGGCACCTCATGACTGAGAAGTCAGAAATTTTTCAGGATTAGATGAGGTCAGGGCCCTCTTTGGGGACGAGATGCAGAGCTTGATTAAATTGTTTATCTCTTCCGCCAAACATAAGCATCCCTTATTGCTGAACTATTTAGTCCTTCACCAGTCTAGAAAAGGCACAACTTCTGACAGAATTATTGTCCTTTCCTTTAGATGGCATTGGGAGTCTATCCATCAGCTCCAAAGAGGCCATCTTGAAAAAATGATCTTCACTTTTCTGTGCCTTGTTTTCCTCTTTGGTTATATGAGAACTATAAAGTTTGTAAAGCAGAATACTCTTAAATAAAGGTGCTTTATGAACATACAGTGGAGCTCAGAATGATATAAACTGAGAAGAAAGCATATAAAACATAATATTCCTTCAAAGGTACTTGATGAGTGGCAAAAGCAAGCCTCTGTGAACACACTGCTTAAATCTTTATAGTTATACAGAGTAATTATAAAAAAACACCATAAACAACCCAAACCAGACTAAACAAAATCACAAACCACTGTATTTTAGTCAACATGAGAATACACTCATACAGAAATGAGTGCTACTGAAACTCACAATTAACCCTTAATCAAATTAAATGAATCACAGATATCTCAAGGTACTACACATATTAATATTTAACAGAATGTAATTTTATTGAGATAAAGGTCAGGAATTCACTTAGAGTTTCTTACCATTAACTAATCATTATCTCAAATGTGAGATCTAGCATGGATGGACACTCAAACTATAGCTTCCTACAGCAAACCATAAAAGTTAAAAATGAATTTCAATGAAGTCAAAAGTCAGGAAGCTGAAGTTATAGCTGAGTTCTTTGTTCATGTTTTTGTTATTCTAAAAGACTGTTATAGTCCTGATATTTTAAACACAGTCAAACTGAATGTGCTTCACCTGTCTGTGTGTGATTTTACTACTGGGATATTAACTATGTAATACATCATAAATGTATTTTGTTACACTGCAAGCTGAGGTAACTTTTTTTCTAAGTATTTATTAATATGTTAGTGAAGCCATAATGAACAGGTTGCATGGAATAGAACTACAAAATTAGCTTTTGAGTTAATATTAAATTTGAATCCTGGTATGCAAAACAGAAGATATTTTGCCTTTAGGGCCTATGAAGCTTTTTATATTTGAAAAACAAAGTAGCTCCCCTATTTATCTGTGGATGAAGGTGTGCTTCAGTATGAAGAGAAGTTGCTTTTATAGATGTTCTTGGCTGTCAGGCGGTCTCTTCTAGGCTTAACAAGAAATATGTATTATGAAAAGATTTCTGAAAATTGCACACATTTTCTAACATACTTTGGGTAGTAAATTTTTTTGACGTCTATTTGATCAAGTGATCAAAATTCCTTAGATGTAATAAATTACATTTAAAAAAAGCTTTCAGAAGTTCCCAAAACACATTTATTTTCTGAGAATATTGTCTAAAGAAAAAATATTGTCCTAACACAATACTGATAATTAAAAAGACCAGTTAATCCAGTGATAATAAATACTGTAATTAGAGCAAGTGAAGTGAAGGCATGGTAAAATAGCTTATAGTCTCTCTTTTTCTTCTGGAGTTTCACAATACATATTCTGTCTCCTGGCTATTTCAGTTTTCAGTAACTGTAAATTGAAGCTTAAGTCAGCAGGTTTAGAACAGTAGAATCACACAGGCTTGAAAAGGGTGGAAGTAGATGAACAGTTTGGCCCACAGATCATCTCTTTATTTTATACACTAAGGACTACAAGTCAGAGTTTGGAAACAAAATACGAGTGTCCAAAGGTGGGTTGTTTTTTTTTTTTTCTTTGGCCAGTGTGGGTCATTTGGCTTCAATAGCTATAATTTTCTGTTCCTCACTATTTGATTAGTCCTCCTGCTATTTTCTTAGCGGGGACAAAAATGGAGAACAGGATCCTATCACTGCAAGCCAGAGAAAAACTGAATTAGGGTTTTACAGAACTTAATTTCTTTACTGGACCTTGCACTTTTCATTTCATTTTTAAAAACATGTTAACCTGCACCAATTTTTTTAAATTAGGGCATTTTTTTCTCTAGAGTAAGCAAACTAATAGAGTTTATTGAGCAACAGTATAGAAGAACACCTGTGCAGTAAAGAGATAGCACAAGATTTCCCAAATGAATATAGAAAAGGAATATATTACCTAACTAACCTCTTTACGTTTTTGAAAGATATAAGAAATTATGACAATGGTAGTGAGATGAAAGAATTTACAAAGATTTTCTTAGCCCTTTGGTAATTTATAGAAACATATTTTGTTTTGCTTTGGCAGTCAGAGTGAAAGAAATCAAGGGATGAAAAGCTGATTTTAAAATATCATATAAAGATGATTTTGGTATCAGTGGAAAGTTGCACTGCTCATTGCCTATGATCAAAGTAGGGAGTGGTACACAGACGGAAAGAATATACTGAACACATGTTAGAAAATCACTGCTGAAACCTTATGATAGTTATGTATAAATTTCTTGGCAGAAAACCTAGTTAAAAACTTGTTCAATTTTATGATGATTCAGAACTTTGAAAAAGTTGTTAATGACAACTGCATGTATCAAAAGGGGTTCAGTAGATAAGACTCAGCTTTATAATTGGCTTCACACCTGGTAAATGAAATATAACCTTGAAGAACTTCAGGTATCATGCATAGAGTTTCAAGAGTATAGCAAGTAGAAATTGAAGTAAGAGGTTTCACAAAGTGTCTGTAAATTAAAATGGATGGTAAATACTAAATACTGGAGCTGATGTGGAATGTGTTTGCATAAAATAGTAGTTAAACCCCTGTTATTTTTCTAGCATGGTAAAAATGCTTATTGGATAACATAAGAAAATACCGGTTCCAGTGCTGCAGTATAAAATTCATGCAATTTGTCAGCACATAGATTCATCTAAGAACAAGCACACAATATTTCTCTGAATTTCAGAAGCCCAGGATGAAACTTAACCTCAAAGATGATAAAGGTTTTATAAGATCTCAGCACTGATGCTTTGTTTAAAAACAGCAATATGAAACCGAAATAGGCAGGCTGCTAAGTAATTGTGCTTCTTTGTTTCAGTTGAAGTCCATGCAAAACTGGTAGATTTCCAACTATGGTGTCACATTATCACAGTTTGCTATTTGTGTTCCCACCTGTCAGAAAAAAACCTTTGAGGCTACCCTCAGCAAAGATTCCTTGGTTGTTATCAAAATTTTGAATTTTATCAAGTATTTTATCAAGTGTATCACACTTGTTCATTTTGTGAATAATTCTAAAGTGGGTTCTGCTCTTAAATTCTGAGTTTCAGAGAAGAACCCCCTGCAGTAACTTGTATATCAAATGTGACAGATTTGGTACATGGATATACCTATTCACTGTTTTTCCTTCTTTCTTTCTTGTCTTGAGAACTTAACTGCAGATGTTGAATCATAGGGAATTGTTCATCATCTATGTTGGTGTAAATATAAAATACATTCCCACAGTATACTTACTAATGAATTAAGGGATTTATAATTAAATTAATAAACTAACTGAACCTTTATACATTCCATGCATCTATATCATTACCATATTTATATTGATTTTTCCATATGTCAGGGAGGTTTCCTATGTGTTTAAAACATACATTCTTATGTTACTTTAAAAACAACATTAAAAATTGTTATTTGTACACGCCCACCATCTGTGCACTAAATAATTCTTATGTAATAAATTTAAAATTCTCACAAGAAAGAGTACCATTCCCATAGGAAGACTTTATTGACATTAAATTACTGGTTTTGAATGTAGAGCATCAGTACCAACAGCAGTGAAGATTTCACATTCAATATTTCTGTAACATTATTACATTGGAAATGAAATACGGAAATGTTGCAAGATTGCTTGAAACCTTAATTCAGAGGAAAGCACAGATGGCACATGACTGTATTACTGGAGCACTGGAGCTATACCACACCAACAGTAAATGAAACCATCTCAAGACAGGAACAAAACCCCAGACTTTCCTGATAGTCTCCCTCATCTGCAAATAAAAAAGATTGTTTATAAATGAAATATGGAATTACACACAGAATAGAAAAGCATAAATTCAATTTGAAGGAAAGCATGTAGCTCTGGGCCTTGCACTACAGGCAGCTGCTACAGTTTTGGGGCTATAGGAGCATTATTTTCCTGGAAAGAAATTTTAAGAGCATGCAGTCTATCCAGTGGTATTTTAATTAAATCAAAAAGGACAGAAGTGTAGAAGCATTAGATTGTTGGGGTTTTTTTCTGAATTTCTATATTAATCAGGTTATTTAAGTACATTATCAGTCCCAGTAGTTTCAAATGGAGCCTATATAATCAGTTAAATCTACAAATGGTGACAATGATAGATGATCCTTCTGGCTCCTCCTCATCAAAAATACCGCATCACCACCAGAATATCCGATTTCACAAGAGAAAGTAATGAATATTATTCTTGTGGAAAACTGCACATATCTTATTTCTGGACACTTGCTGGGTTTACAATCAAGTAATTTGGAAGCGTTTTAGACTTTTTAACAACTTTTATCAAATAGGATTATTACTTTCAAAATTGTTTTCAGTGAAGGAAACTGTCTTCCACATGCTTGTGATCTTTTTGGTCAGTGCAAGAAGCAAAATTATGTCAACTAGCTTGTGTGTGTATGTATACACATATACATACATATATCTATATATAGGTATTGTCCTGGTTTGAGGTAAAACAAACCAATTTTCTGTTTTACAGTTTTACTTTCTTTGCTAGGCCTCTTCTAACTAGCTAAACTCTGAAATTAACAGCACATTGTTCAGAGCTGTACCGTCTCACAGTGATAAGACCTGATTATACCAAGGGATGGTATGCAGAGAGGCCCTTGTTTAGACTTATTGCTGGAAGAACCAAGGTCAGATAATTTTCGTCGTTCGCCCGTTGGAGGGTCCCACCTTCAAGGAGGAGCGGACAGGACAGGTGACCCAGAACTGACCAACAGGGGTATTCCATCCCATCAGCATCATGCCCCATATAAAAGCTGAAGGATCAACAGTTCAAGCCTGTTCTTTCCCCTTCTTCTTTACCCTTCTTTTTCCTTCTTTGATGGCTGACGTCCAAGGAGGGTCCTGCCTGTTCATCTGCCTCTGATNAACGACAGGTATGCATATAAATATGAAGTGTATATCTGTGCACTCATTTGTGTACATGCATATATGTATCTATAAATTCTGTTAATATAAAGCTCTCATCTGTAACTACCCCTCACCTTGCCTGATCCTCTTTAAAGGTTTTGGAAGAAAGTCCCTGACAGGCAGCTGGGTAGATTTGCTACATCCTAGCTAAAAGACTGAAAATGTATAACTGCAGTAATATCAGCAGCAATCAGAAAAGGAATAACCCTGAAAGACCTTGATCTTTATAATAAACAAACATTGTCTCTAAGGCAGACATAAAAGAACTTTACAACTCTAATACATGGTCAAACTGAATACCAAGACTCTATACTACATTGGGTTACTGTTTTTCTTGTGATCAAATGGATTCAGCAATGTGAGATGGCAGAATATGAACCTCAGGGAGATCGGTGGTATCACAAGAATGAACACAAAAATAACAATACAATAGTTAGGGTTGGGTGAGCCTTTTATAAAAATTACCTACCTTATTACAGAAAATAATAACAATTTTGGTTTTATTTCTTTTTTCCTGTCGTGACAATTCTCAGGATAAATGAAATTTTTACATTGAAAATATAAAAGACAAAAAAAAAATCTGGGTTGATAATATCCAGTTGGGAGTTTTTCATTAACAATATATACTGGCAAAACTGATATGAAAGTTACTCGAGAGATAATCACTCCCTTAATAAGAATGGATTAAGTCTTCTAATGGAACTGAAATGTCTCCTGACTGAAATCATTAGATCTCTGTCTGAGCTCATCAGCACAAAATGCCTGACAAAGAAATTTAATCTGTTATCAAACATTCAAGAGGCCTTAACAAAAAATGTAGCTTTAATATCATCAAACATTCTTTAGATATCTGTTGATTTCCTGTCTTGTAACCAGAGCTGATTGAATTTTGGATTTTTCATTGGAAAAATCATAAAAATACTGCTAACTTTGTATCAGCAAAATATCTCATTTACACTGAAATTAATATATTGTAATACATTTGAAAGCATTTAGTTATAGATAAGACAATGTGTCGGACAATTTAAATGATTTTTCAGAAGTAACATAACTTAAAAATTTTACATAAACTTTATCTAAAAAGTTTCTTTTATATTTGTAGTTCTGAATTATTTTTTTTCTGGACATTTCGATGTTTTTAAAAATCATGGTTCAGGTCAGTCTCATCAATGATTATAGAGGAAATAAATATTTTCTGTTGTTTGTAGCCTAAATGAAAAATTCAGGATATGTATTTCTATCCTTTGTATGAGAATGATTATTATGGCTAGCTTTTTATTCTTAGCAAATCATTAGCTGTGATCAGCAATATCCTGTCTTGAGTGTACAGCACAGTTTCAATTTTAGTATAGCCAAAAGGAATTACATATTATTTCTGTAAACTATAAGGATTCTAAAGAGTTATTGCACCAGCTGAACTTGATGTCATATTCTCCATCTGCTACGGCAGATGCTTCATTCCAATGTGAATATTAAAGTCATTCTGAAAAAAAAATAAATTATTGTAAGAATAATTCAGAACACGAAAGGAAGATGTTGCTGTGGTAGGTTGATTCTGGCTAGATGCCAGATGCCAACTAAGGCCATTCTATCACTTCCCTCCTCAGCTGGACAGGGAAAACAAAATATAATGAAAGGGTTGTTGGTCAAGATAAGCACAGGGACATCATTCAGCAATTACCAACATGGTAACAGCCATGGGGGGATAGGAGGGAAGACATTATCATGAACAAGTCAAGGAGGACTCTATCACAGACTGCTTTTGACTTCTGGGACCAGCTGAAGGGCTGAGCCTTTCCCCTGCCCTTCACTCCCCTGCCTCCCCGGGGACTGCTTTCTCGGAAAACTTAAAAATCTCGCTAGAGAGTCTCTTTCCTACATTTATAGCCAGGCTGTATTATTTGTAATTTTGTCACGTGTTTTGTATAATTAACAATACCTTTATTTGCACATGCTTTGCAGACAGTGTATTTATCACCAGCAACCCATACAAACCTTTATATCTGTTGTTTAAATAAACTGCACTTCTGTTTCTCATCGAACACAACCAAAGACTTGAGAATGGCCATGCTAGATCATAATCATGACTAGACTGATGGTGCAGTCCACTATTAGTGTGTCCAGAATTGTGATGGTTTAGTATATTAAGCAAGACTGGACTGACAGGTGAATTGGGCACCACTCAGAATTTAAACCTAGTCCCACCTCACTGAGGAGTGTTAGAACACAAGGAGGTTTGTTTCCTGCCAAAACTGCTTTTGCCTCCTAACGCAAAACTCCTCACACTTTTCCCCTGCTTCAGCCTGGGGCCCCTTCCACAGGAGACACTCCTCCATGAACTTCTCCAATGTGTGTCCTTCCCATGGGCTGCAATTCTTCATTAACTGCTCCAATGTGGTCCTTTTTACAGGGTGCTGTCTTTGAGGAACAGATTGCTCCAGTGCGGGTCCCCTGCAGTCACAAGTCCTGCCAGCAAACCTGATCCTGCATGGGCTCCTGTCTCAAGCGGTTGAAAGGTCCTGTCAGGAACCTGTTCCAGCTAAGGCTTCCCACAAGGTCACAGCCTCCTTTGAGTGCATTCACCCGCTCCAGTGTAGGGTCCTCCACAGGCTCCAGGTGGATATCTGCTCTACCTTTAACCTCCACAAGCTACAGGGGGACAGCTTTCTTTACCATGGTCTTCACCACAGTCTGCAGAGGAATCTCTAGCACCTGGAGCACTTCCTCCCCCTATTTCTTCACTGACCTTCGTGTCTGCAGAGTTGTATCTTGCACATATTTTGACTACTCTCTCCAGGGGCAGTTGCTGTTGCACAACAACTTTTTCCCCTTCTTGAGTATGTTATCACAGATGCACCACCACCATTGTTGACTGTTGCCTTGATCAGCAACGGGTCCATCTTGGATCCAGCTGGCATTGGCTCTGTTGGACATAGGGAGAATGTCAGCCATTTTTTCAGAGAAGCCACCTGCTGTAGCACATAACCTCCCTTGCAACTACCAAAATCTTGCCACACAAACCATATGCAGTATGTTATCATTACCTGCGTCATGTTGAATTTAAGAGTAAAACATTATTTCAGAGTGCAGCGCAAGTTAACTGTTGACAACTATATTCTTAGCATTATTTCTAGTGCACATTTTTCTATTCAGTTTGTAATCTTAAACTAAAATATTTTGTAATTACTATTTTTATTTGTAACCCTTATTGTAACCCTGACATGTCATTGTGCCACCCCAAATGTATTTGTGTTAATATAACAACCACAAACCTATCCTTAAATTACTTCAGAAAATTGGGGTAGAATGGACAGGAAATCTTCCCCTTGCTGAACTAAGTAAAGAATAATGGGTCTAAGGGTTGTTTTGATTCTATAAAATCCAGTGAAGACCTACTCATAATTCATACACACGCATATGTATTACAACACTACACAATATAGGTAACATTAGCTAAAAATTACCTAAAATTATTATAGAAAGATAAAATAGTCCATGTTGGAAAAGACCGCAAAAGATCATTTCGTCCAGCTTTTGAGAGAGCCTCCATCCTCTTTGTAATCACCCTTTAAGTACTGGAATACTTGTGAATCTCTCCTCACAGGGCAGGTTCTCCAGCATTTTGATCATCTTTATAGCCCTGCTTTGGACCCTCTCCATTCTGTCCACATCTTTCTTGAATTGTGGAGACCAGAACTGGTCACAATATTCCAGGTGCTGCCTGACCAGTGTTGAGCAAAATGGGATGATCACATGTCTGTCTCCATTAATAATCCCCTGGCAGATGCAGCACAGGATCTGATTTGCCTTTGCTGCTGCAGTGGCAAATCCCCAGCCACAAAAATCCTATTGTACCCTGACTGGGCTCTTTGGTTATTCTGTCCCAGGTGCAGGACTTGGAACTTGTCTTTGTTAAACTTCATACTGTTTTTGTTTGCCTATCCTATCCTCTCTGTACAGCGGCTCTCCCTTCTGAACAGATTCACCTCACCGGGTGATGAGTTTGGTCTCATAAGCAAACATGGTGAGGATACTTTCAGCCTCATCATCCAGGTCATTTATGAAGATGTTGTGCAGTGTAGGACTCAGTGTAATTATCTGGAGGCCCCAGCTTGTGAAGGGCTGCCAGCCTGAGTAAAAGCCTTTGATCACCACCCTTTGAGTACAGCCTGTTAGCTGATTCCCTACCCATCTCACAGACCATCTATGCCTTGACCATTAGTCCAAGAGAAGGCTGTGAGAGACACTGTTGGATGCTTTGCTGAAATCCAGGTGAATCACATCCACTGCTCCACTCATGTTAACATAAGTTATTACTTTGTTGTAGAAAGTGATCAGGTTAGTCTGTCAGGATTTACCCTTGGTAAATTTGATATCTATAGGGTGCTGAAATTATATTTATTTATGACATTAATGTACTCTGAACAACAAAGCTTTGCAAACAAAATAAAAAAACCTAAATATGTCCTTTTTGTTACATTGTATTACTGTTACCAAATCTGTCAAGAGAGAAAAATGAGAAAAAAAGAGCTTTGGTTTCTGACATTTTTGAGATACTTGTTTTCACTGGTGGTTTTAGTGAAATTACACTTTTTGAAAAACTGTCAAGAGTAAAGGTTGTTTCTGGAGTATGCTTTTTCAAGTGACCAGTTTGTCACTTAAAACCTGTTTCTTTACAGTTATAGTCTTAGTCTTTGAGAAGAACATATGCATTTATCTACTGACCATTAGATGAAGAGTAAACTGTGTCTTCCAGGAGTGCTGGATTGGCTCTGCAGGTCCACAGCAACTGTCATGTACTCTTAGTAATTCCAGCACTATCAGATTGGATAGAAAATCTGCTGTGGAAATGCCTAGGTCTTCAGCAGGTTAAGTGTGCTAATAACCAACCTTAGAAAATTCTAAAAAATATAATTTTTCACAAGTGTCAACAATTTTTTCAGGGAAAAAACCAAAATGCATAATAGTAATTATTTCAAATTTTTTGCTATTTTTTTGACTTGCACAAATATAAATCAAATAGTATAACTTTGTCACTGGAAATATAGAAGCAAAAGAAACAGACATTCATAATTCTAGTAATGTAGAAAACTGTTTTGTTGTCAACACACCTTCATAAACATATTTATCCATCTTTCATTTTCACTGAAGTGCAGATTCTTGTCACTATTGTAGAGAAGAGTTTCTTTGATCACCTTGAAGTTCTCAATGAAGCTGTTGTGCCTGTCTCCACTGCCCTGCTCAGGCCATATTCAGTCTTATTCAATTAGTCAGCTACTATTCAAAGTTTTAGGGTCAGATGCAAGATGTTCAGAGCACTGAGGAAAATATATGTAACATAATCTATTCATTAGGTTTTACCCTACTGTTCATCAGCTAGTGATAAAATTATGATAATTTCAGCTAGGATGTTTACAATTCCTTACAAACTTATTTCAATATTTATGATAACTGTAGATTTTCTTGAAATCCACATACATATCTGATCATATACTGCTGATTCTGAAGGGTTCTTGCTTCAGAGCTATGATTTCTTGCTTTAATAATCCCCTAGAACCAGAACAGGCTTTTCTCAGGGTCTTCATGTGTGACCCTTTTAAACATTTATAGACTGTAATACAATCCTTTTTCATCCCTGAAAAGAGTGAGCATATTCAGCACTTGAAATCTTTTCTAATAGGACTACTAATCCCAGATAAACATTTTAGCCCACAAGTCCACCAACAGCTTCTGTCTAATGTTGCAAACATGCCAGACCTGGACTTCTGATAAATTGTGTAAATGAATCATTATGTGTCTTAAAACATAACTAACCCCTCTGCTTATGCAACTTAAGTCTTTGCTAGACCGTTTTCAACAATCTTTATATATGTGTTTTCTACTATAATGAAATTATATCATTATTTTTTACCACTGTTACCTATTTTATCACAGATTATTTTTATTATTCTAAACCAGACATAATTTTCTTCCCCTCTGTAGTGGGTTAGCTGTGGTTAACATGCAAAATCTCACCAAACTGCTTTCTTACTTTTACCCTCAGCAAGACAGGAGAGAAAATAGGAAAGAAAGAGCAGGGAGACGGGCAGATCACTTGCAAATTAGAGCACTGTTATGTGCAAACCTGACTCATCTTGGAGAAAATTTATTTCATTTATTGATGAAACAAAATTTAAAGAAAGGACTTATTTAGGTGTTGTGGTTTCAGCCAAATTTACCAAAACCTAATTGACAGATGTCCCCCTCTCCCCCCTTTGGGTAAAAGAGAGGAGAGGAGGAAATTAAAGAGATTCAAGAGTTTAGAAAAAAACTAAACTACTTTAATGAAAATATAAATAATAATAATGTAATAAATAATAAAAAGGAAAAAAGGAAGTATACAGTATATACAAAACCGTATCAAGCTCCCAGGATGACAACCACATCACCAGCAGGCTTCAGGAAAAGTCCCAAACTGGACTCGGTGATCGACAGGAGCTGGATTCCAGATCTGGAGTCAGGAATACTCGGATCAGGATCAAAGGCAGATGAACAGGCAGGGTCCTCCTTGGACATTGGCCATCGAAGAAGGACAGTTGACCTGATCCTTCAGCTTTTATAGGGGGCATGATGCGGATGGGATGGAATACCGCTGTTGGTCAGTTTTGGATGACTTGACCTGTCTGCTCCTCCTTGCAGGTGGGACCCTTTTACGCTTTTCCGTTTCCAACCCCCCAACAGGGCAAATGACGAAAATTACCTGACTTTGGTTGTTATAGCAATAAATATAAACAAGGGACTCTCTGCATACCATACATGGTATAATCAGGTCGTATCATTGCAAGACAAAACAGCTCTGAGCAATGTGCTGTTAATTTCAGAGTTTAGTTAGTTAGAAGAGTCCTAGCTAAGAAAGTAAAACTGTAAAACAGAAAATTGGTTCGTTTTACCTCAAACCAGGACATTAGGTAATGGGAAATAAAAAGACATTTAAAAAATGTCCATTCTTCTCCCTTTCCCAGGCTCAACTCCACTCCTCTACCCCTCCATTAGAAGTGCAGGGGGAATAGAGAGTGGAGGATGACAGTCAGTATGTGGTAGTTTCTCTCTGCTGCTCTTTCCTCCACACTCTTTTCCTCTGCTCTGGTGTGTGGTCTTCATGGGCAGAAGTTCCTTGAGGAATATCATCTACTCCCATGTCATATTCCATCAGCTGAAATGGAATCTCTGCTCCTGCACCTGGAACATCTCCTCCTTCTCTCACCTTGGTGTCTTATGGTTGTTTCTCTCACTTCTGTTTGCCCAGCACTTTGACGTTTCTAAAATACGTTTTCTCAGAGGTATCACCAGCTCGTCTGAGGGGATCAGCTGTGCCCTGTGGTAAGTCTGTTGGAGCTGGCTGGAATGAGCTGTGTCCAAAATGGGACCCACTGCAGCTCCCATGGCTGGGCACCAACACCCCATACAACCTCTATACCTGCAGTCCCAGTGAACCTCTAAGGTGTTAAATTTGCAGAGTGCAATTCTTGCTGAGACAGTTGATTCGTAGATATACTGTGCAGACACTGCAAAAACTTCAAATTAAAGTATGTATTCACAGCTTCTCAACAGCTACCTGAAACTGGAACTTCTGAAGATTCTTCATTGATAATATACTGTTACAAATGACACTGTTAATTTTTGGATTTATTGTATGGTGAAACCAACAATTGCAGATCTTTGACAGGTCGTCTGTGTATGAATTTTGCTTAAATTAGTAAGGGAGGTTTATATAGTGTCCTTTTTCACATTTTTCATTTGCAGGACCTCAATACCTGAAATTCTAGTTACAATCCCTTACTAAGAATTGAATTTTAGCATATTTCATCATTTGTCTCTTTATAGGAGTCACTATGCAAACATTGTGTGTGCTCTTATAGAGGTGAAACACTCCTGCCAATGAACACATGCAGAGTGTGCTATTCCACACAGTAAAAGGGTTGATCTTTGCTAGAAAATGTTATTTGATCAAGTCTAGAAAATAAATGAAAATGCAGGCAGAAAATACTTCATAGAATAGTTATAAATGTCTGTGAAGCCATCTGTTCTTGCTGACATTGAAGACTTCTGAACTAGACTATATATTTATTGAATGTGAACATATATACAGCATCTAATTGCCATGCTCTTTTTAGAAAACGTGTTGTTGCTGGATATCAAATACTAAAAGTCAGAAAAAGAGGAGAAAAATAAAATCAAAAATTTAAATACCAGTGCTTAGGAAAAGACATTGGTTGACCTCCCTGGAACAAGTCCTCTTCACAGGAGAACTAAAAATTCATGATTAGTGATTGCAAGAATGTATGTATTACTTCAATAGTTTTTAGAGAAAATAGTTGCTACAAGTAAGGCTAGTTTGTGTTTTTACACTATTCCTCTTAAATTCTTGTTGTAGCAATACAGATGAAAACTGTAAACTGAAAATAATTATCCATGTGCAGTGAGTATTTATTCAATGTGTATTAGACTGAAAGTGGTGGGCTACTGGTGAGTTTCTATTATAAAAGAGAGGACTTCCTTTTGGGTTAAGAAAAGTAAGTGGTGAAATGGTATTTTATTGCTAAGTCTCTAATCTTAGCCACCTGCATGCCAAGTTTCGGTTGCTTATAAAGACACAAAGATTTTCAAAGCATAGTGGAGTTCTCTGAGGGCAATTTCTGTTCGTTCGGTTGTATAATGAAACACTTGCACTTTGTTTTTGAAACCTGTGAGCAAATGCTTCTGATCTGGCATATATACTTATGTTCAGTTGATGACAAATAAGGTGAAAATATTCTTATATCAATGTTTCTACTTCTCATTGATTTGGATATGAAGAGAACATTACTGTAATCTCACATAGCAACAGAACTCTTATGCAATAGTTTCCATAGCAGACCCTACAGTGACATGGGTAATTTTGCAGAATTTCCGTGCAGTGTACCTATATTTGGTTAATGGCACAAACTCAAACCATTATGCTAAGAAATCAGAATTATCAAATTGCATATAAATATAAACTACATGATTTTGTTATTTCAGCTTTGAACCTATAGGCATTCCTTGGAATACTTCTTTCTTATGTCCTATTTGAAATCTGAATTGTGAGATTTAGAAAAGGGCCTAAGTGCTGCCTAGAGTACAGCTATTTCCTGGTATATCTGTGATAAACTCTAACATCTAATGGAAAAAGAGACTAGACTTGTAGGTCACTGAACACAGAGTAACCTTTACAACAACAGCTCACAGGCTTTGTGCCAAGCTAGCAACATAGACCTCAGGGCTTACCTAGATTTGGACTACATGAAAGTTTCTTTAAGGTTGTTTAGCTGTAACAGCTTTCTAACAAGCTGACTGTTCTCTCATTTGCTTTAGCTTTTGCTTGGCTTTGTTCAATTGCATGGTATAACTTCTGTTGTTATATGTACCTTTTGTAAATAATAGCAGCTATTCTGTGCACTATTTATGGTCCTGAAATAAAAATGCAGTGTGGAGGAGTACAGAGGATTATAACAATGGCCTTCAAAGAGTGGGCACAAAATAGTTACTAAGCTTCTTCAAACTATAAGCAACTATGAGTGGCTCTTTGTGACAAGGGCACATTGCTGCTTCATAGATAGATTGCTATCTACGAGGACCCCTGGATCCTTCTCCTCAGAAGTGCTTTCCAGCAGGTCCACCCCTAACCTATATTGGTGCCTGGCATTCTTCCTCCCCAGGTGCAGGACCCTACACTTGCTCTTGTTGAACCTCATTACGTTCTTCTCTGCCCAGCTCTCCAGCCTGTCCAGGTCATTCTGAATAGCAGCGCAGCCCTCTGGAGTGTCTGACAGCCTTTCCATTCTGGTATCATCGGTGAATTTGCTTATGATACACTTGGTCCTCTTGTCCAGGTCATTGATGAATATGTTGAACAAGACTGTACTGAGTATTGACCCTTGAGGGACTCCACTGGTTACAGGCCTCTGACTAAGCCCTGCTCCATTAATTACAACCCTCTGAGTTCTGTCCAGCAGCCAGTTCTCAATCTACCTCACTTCCTCCTCATCCAGCCCACACTTCCTCAGTTTCCTAA
Source organism: Pedionomus torquatus (assembly GCA_013398155.1). Lineage (NCBI taxonomy): Eukaryota > Metazoa > Chordata > Aves > Charadriiformes > Pedionomidae > Pedionomus > Pedionomus torquatus. Next base: position 61,645 of record VZRU01012180.1, read on the forward strand.
TAAGGATGTTATGGGAGACAGTGTCAAAAGCCTTGCTGAAGCCAAGGTAGATGACATCTGCTTTCCCCTCATCCAGCCATCCAGTTATAATATCATAGAAGGCTCTTAAATTTATCATAATTTACCCTTGGTAAATCCATGTTGACTGCTTCCAATAACTTCCTGTTCCTTTGTAGGACAAAGAACTACTTACACCCTGAAAAAAAAGTTAAATTGGTGAGGAATACTGTAGCCAAAGTGTTTGTCTTGATAATAGCAATATGGATTCTCAGTTCTTTTCCCAAAACTGAGTTGCACTCAGCTGCTCAAAATGACTTTTTTATTGTTCCTAAATCAAACATCCCAAAAGTCAATTATATGTTTATTGAAAGCACTCCAGTGAAATCCATTTAAAGGCACAGACTACCATAAAAATGTTAGATAATGGATCTCAGCACACTGAACAGCACAAAAAAAATTTTGCAAATCCTGGTGATATCAAACAGTTGATTTTAGCACTTTGCAGTTCAACCAGTTGAAGGGGATAACCCAGTTTGGATTTAGTGAGGCATTATTCAGGCAATCCACTGTGTTAGCCCTGAGATGCATAACCTCTTACCAGTAGCAGGCAAACTGAAAAATACTGAAATTCATAACATAAATTGTTAATCACTGTGTTCCAGTTTAGTCTAATAAGGGCTTTGAAGTTCTGTAACTGTGTGAACATGCCTACTTACCCCATTCCCCCAAGGCAAATACAGTACAAACTAGGGTATTTTAATACATTATAAAATAATTTAGCCAAAATAAACCCAAGTAGAGTTACATCATGATTATTAAGTATGTTTTTTGTATTTACATGTAAAAATTATTAAATTATTTGTAATATCAGAAACAGGGGTTTACAAAGTAATCCATTCCAGAAAACGTTTTTTACAGTGTTATGAAAAAGGCACAAGATGATAAATCAGTCATGTTGACAAACTAGTGATTTGCACTAATGATTTCTTTTTCCATTTTTCATTTGGTAAACTTCAATGGTTACGTAAATGAAGAATTGCTCTTATCTGGGTAAGCAACGAATTAATACATACAGATTGCTCCTTAGCAGTAAATCCTTCTTTGAACATCTAGTTGAGGCTCTGGTAGGATACCTGGACACTTGTTTCCCTCTCCATGATTTTTCAAAAAATAAAAATACTGCAAGGAATTTGTGATAGCTTAGGAAACATCTATCTAAAGTTTGAGACTTTTTTTCTTGATTTCATGGAATTGTTGGATCACAGAGTTGTATATTAGTCACTTGCCACCAAATCTGAAGATGTGACATTACTGATGAATTACTTGGCATTACTGCCAAAATTTGCCTGCCATACTTTTCTCAATGACTAAGGCTAGAAATAACAGACATTTATAACTGATGATTATTAAAATAGAGTGAAGTGGAACTTCAGTGTACAATTCTGCTACCTACATTGAGGCTTGGACATTCCTGTGAAGACTAACCAGTTATAGGACTGTTTTGCCAATTGGGTTGTCAAGTCACTTCCACAAAGATTTTGGAAGCAGAACGTTAAGTTCCTTAACAGGAGGGAGAAGTCTAAGTGTTTCTAACATTCCTCATCTGATACATTACAAATTGCATATGGGGAGGCTACCCTAAAAGAAATTTACTTCAGTATAGAATAATTCTTAAAACTCAACAAATACCAAAAAAAAGAAATCATATTTTATGACAGTTTTTGGAATGCTCTCTGACTCCCTGTAGAGTCTTCTTCTTTTACTTTTTTTTCTTGTTCTACCTCATAGAGTCCCAAAAAAATAAAAGAATTAGTGTGACCTTCCTTTCCCTTTGACCAAAAAGACTTCCCTAATTGAAAAATAAAAAAGCAGTATCTGAAAGCTATGTCATTCTTAGTTAACCAGATGTTGGTATGATTGTTTTGATAAAAACATAGCTAATACAGGTTTGATTTTCTGAATATTTTTCCCAGGATGGTACAGATTCAGGTTATTTTCTTTTACACAAAGGTTACCAGGTTTTCTAAATCAAATACTCACTTATTAGACTGGCTAATCCTTTAATCCTAGTCTCTAAAGAGTAAGGACTTCTGATTATTTTTGTATTTTTCTGTGGCAATCTGTGTTTGTGCTTCCCATACTGTTAGTAGTCTGAACACAACAGTCCCTTTGAAGTGTTTGATGTAGTCTCCAAAAGAGAAAAAGGAAATTTAGGGTATCAAAATATGCAGGACAATATTTTGAAGCTTAATAAAAAAATCAAAATCTACTTAGAGGTCATTCAAGCTATAATAGTTTTTCTCTGAGACAGAAATACTTCTCTCTTCTTTTTTTTTTTTAAATTCTGATCCTTTTAGACTAGAGTGTGTTGTTCGTCTTGGTTAAATGCTTTACAAAAGTCAAAGTTGTATGCCCATTTGATAGGTCAGAGAGAATCTCAAAAGTTTTAAATGGAACTCAGACTTTTAGAATTAAATCCAAGGATCTATTAAAATCAGCAAAGGCATTTCTTATATCTTCACACTTTAGCTGGGATGCTGATGGGATAAAGTGAGGAATAATTAGGAAAAACATGGTATTATCACATTCTAGGTTGGTGGTTTTTTCTTCTGTCTTCTGCACAGGTGCTACTTTGGGCTTTTACTAACCTCACAGTCACAAACACAGTGCTGCGATGGTTGGGGGTTTTTTTTAAGTATTTTGCAAGCTCACTTCTCATTGCCTGCTAAATTACCCACTCCAAATCTTATTCCATTACTTTCAGTCAACATTAAGGTTCCAAAGGAAATTAATATCATTCCCTAAATACATGGATATACACCTGTTTGCATAGTGCCTGTAAAGTTCTCTAGGAATTAGCTTTCCACCTGTGCACAATGAACACCTAGAATTCTTACCAGGAAAGTAATTTCATAGGCTTGTCCTGAAACCACAAGAAGCTACAGCAAATAAAACCTCTGTCATTTCTTTGTTGGACTGAACACATCAGTAATGCAGTTTTATCTATTGTGTTAGTTCAACTGTATATAGAATCATAGAATCATAGAATTGTCTAGGTTGGAAGGGACCTTTAAGATCATCTAGTCACACCATCAACCTAACCCTGATAAAAAAACAACCAACCAAACAAACCAAAAAAACAAACAAAAAAAAAAGCCCCAAAACCAAAGCCCCCAAACCAACTAAACCAACCAAAAGAAAACCCAAAGCCCCAACCCATCATTAAATCGTGTCACTAAGCACTATGTCAAACTGTCTTTTGAATACCTCAAGCTATGGTGCCTCAACCACTTCCCTGGGCAGCCCATTCCAATGTTTGACAACCCTTTCAGTGTAAGAGTTTTTCCTAATATCCAATCTGAACCTCCCCCGGTGCGACTTGAAGCCATGTCCTCTTGTCCTATTGCCTGTGACTTGGGAGAAAAGAGTGAATGCCACCTCACTACAACCTCCATTCCGTCAGTTGTAGAGAGCAATAAGGTCTTCTCTCAGTCTTCTCTTCTCCAGGCTGAGTACACCGGCTTGCTTAGCCTCTCCTCATAAGGCTTATTTTCCAGACCCTTCACCACATGCATTGCCCTTCTCTGGATCCACTCCAGCACCTAAATGTCTTTTTTTGTGGTAAGGAGCCCAAAACTGGACGCTGTACTTGAGATGGGGCCTCATTGGTGCCAAGTACAGCAGGATAATCACTTCCCAAATCCTACTCACCACGCTGTTCCTGATACAGACCAGGATGCTGTTGGCCTTCTTGGCCACCTGGGCACAGTGCTGGCTCGTGTTCAACTGGCTGTCAACCAATGCCCGCAGGTCCTTTTCTGCCAGGCAGCTCTCCAGCCACTCTTCCCAAATCCTTCATCACTGCATGGGGTTGTTGTGTCCTAACTGCAGGACCCGGCACTTTATCTAGTTGAACCTTATCCCGTTGGTCTCAGCCCATCAATCCAGCCTGTCCACATCTCTCTGCAAAGGCTTTATCATTATTAAATAAAATGCTTCTTTAATGGAAACACCATAAAATCCTGTGAGCAGGAACTGCATCTCTGTCATCTACCCTGACTCTGCCACATTCATTTATAGAGTTCTGAATTTCTCTGCCTTCCCTTCTGCACAGGGAACCAGAACACCAAAACCAGAGTTTTGGTGTCCTTCTGTGGAATCCCTTTGGACTTGGTCCACCTTCTGGACCAAATTCTTCCTTTCTCCATTTCCATCTTTTTTTTTATTATTCCTTTTTTTTTTTTTTCTTTTCTTTTTTTTCTTTTTCTTTTCAGATGTAGAGTACAGCAGTGAGGAAAGTATGGAGAGTATACATGGATGGGAGATGTGTTTCTGTGGATGTTCATGTTCAGGCCTTTGAAAATATTAAACCATATTAAATTTCTAATATTGGTTCTTCAACAAATTTGGCATTTGAATAATACGGCCAGATAAGTTCTCTGCTGCAAATGTTGATATAATCAGCTGTGGATTTATGAGAGACAGTGGCAATTTTGAGTCATAGCAGCATAGCTTTCTTCTGACTTTTGAACTCTGAGATCAGATGCAAGGAACCAAAAAAAATTGGTGGTGCTAGCACAAGCTGAGTAACAAATGCTTTTCCTTCCTGCAGTTATCAGTGATGTGATATGAGAAAACATATCAGGGCTGTAATCACCTGTTTTGGCAGCCTGAAAAATGCTTGAAATTACCGTAAGCAGGACACAACTTCAACTGGAATGTGACAGTCTGTCCATTAAAATTTACATAATAGTGTTCATTTATAATATGGCTGATAATAAGGCCAAAACATAGATTTAAGCATTTCTTTCCTTTCAAGTCTGAGACTTCATGATGATGTTGAAAAGTTTGGCCTCTTTTTGTGAGGCAGGAAAGCAAAGGCAAAATTTTACTCTTGTCTCGTATTCTGGTTTTCATTTGAGTGAATATGAATTTTTAAACTTAGAGCTGTATATGTGCATTTCTAGCCCATGCTCTTACACACACATAGGTGATAGACTTTCCCAACAGAAAACCCATTGAGTACAAACAGAAAGTAATTACCAGCAGATGTTGCAGAGGTTTCTTAGGGATAGATAAAAACAGGTCTCTTTCATATTATGACCTGCATCTTGTGAAAAATGAGGTTCATTCAAATTATTGTTTTTAATGGCTAAATTCAATGCTCCAGAGAGAACACTGAAGCCATGCTTAAATTATCAGAAAAAAAGTATTTCGGAAAGAAGTGTTCTATAAAGTGTTTAATATAAATTCATCAACCAAGAATTAACTGTGTACATTAGGATACCTAGAATAATAAAAAAGGTGGTCTCTCATTTCTATGCAATGAAATATTGAGCAAAATGATGACTTATTATCACAGTAACCCAGGATTGATATTTATAGGGTAATCCATCAACCTCGATATTGAAAAATTTTGGATGAGTGATTCATATATTACCTCCCCTCTGTTTTGCTCTGTTTTTCAATATAAAGTAGTGTCCTTTATGATTCATTATCTTTACACTGATGTGCTTTGAATACTGCCTCAATTTTTTCACTACAATACCCAAAACTCAATTTGTATTTGAAGAGTAAGACTTCTAGTTGTTCTCTGCTTTCAGTTTGTCATTTCTTCTGTTTGACTGCAGGTTTCTTCACACCTGACAACCTTTCCATGGTTCTGCAGTTGTAAACACAAAAAAAATCCCTGAAACAGGTCCAAAGGTAACCATTTTTCTTTCTTTCCTATTTTACACTGAATTGGCATTCTGAATCCTAGTTCCACTCATGTTTTAGACTAGTTCTTTATCTGTACCTGCTCTAAGTCAGGTTTCTCTGGGTTTACCTCCGGTTGCTAATCTTACCTTTTATTCTGTTTTGTGCTATGTGTCCTATTCTTCAAGGACTAGCTTTCTATCTCTAGGTTTTGTGCAGGTTTTTTTTTTTTGTATTTTTTTTTCTTAATTTGAAGCTTTAATTGGTTTCATTCAAAGACCCCAGCTGGGGTGCACCTTGTTCCTGCTGCTTAATGGGACAGTAGCCATGTCCTCAGTGTCCAAGTCTTGATGTTGCATTGATTTTTTCTTTTGTAACCACATCTGTTTTACGATATTTGTATCTTTTAATGGCTGACTGGATAAACCTTACCAATTACATTTGAATTATTTAACTGCTGAAGTTCTAAAGCTATTTCTGCTTAGATTTAAAGATGATGCAGTACAATAGGATTAGATCTGTAGAAGCAAGTATTTCTTGTGGAGTTTTTATTGTACCCTTTGAGGAGAACTGAACACATGATCCTGCTTAAATATATAAATAAATAAATGAATAAACAATGCATTTGAAAGAGTCCTACCACCACAAGTGGTTCTACAAAGAGTCTGCAAGGATGTGTCATGAGCTACGATTCTAAACACTCAGATTTATCTTAAATTTCTCGGTTCAAGGTTAAAACATTTATGATTTCGGATCACCTTTCAAGGAAAGAAATAATAGTGCATTTTATATTTTTTCCTAATGTCAGAGGATTTTGTAACATACACTACCAGATGACACTTGTTACCTTTTCTCTTGGACCCTACCTGTACAGGTACAAATATGTTTCTAAACTGTGTTTATCTTTTCTCAATTTTCCATCTATGCAGAGGTATACAATGAAAGCAAATCTACCTGTGTTGGTCTCTTTTTGGTGTTTGAACTTTAATTTGTATTAATTAGGCATGACATCTAATTGCATGTTAATTATAGGGAAAGGATCATCTGATTCAAATGAATAAATCACATGATGGTTTTTGGTTTTAAAATCATCTAAGTTCCAACACAAAGACTTGAGATTTGACAAATTGTATTGTAAGTATGAATGCTAGCACTTATACTAATTGTACTAAAAACTTTCCGTTTCCAAGCCTTTGAAATAATTATATAGCTAATTATATGGGTTTAAGCCCAAGGTTTTTTATCTAATAAATAGTTGCCTAGATAATGACAAATTATAAAATATTATATGAACCTCTGACAAGGTTTGCCTGGTTAAAGGAGTGGAGAATGGAGAAGGAAATACATATTGAGATCTTTCTTCTTGTGTTTTTGGAAAGACTGCATTATAAGGTGTCGTGGTTTAGCCTCAGACGGCAACAAAGAACCACGTGGCAGCCCGGTTGGCTAACGCCTTATGGCGGCGTCAGAGCAGTTGGAAGAAAAAGGCAGCACTCGTGGGTTGGGACAAAAACTGTTTAACAGGACAACAAGGTAGAACAGGGAAAAACAGTAACAGTAACTCGGATGGAGAAGGATACAAACGCGAGTACGATACCGACCGCCGCCCGTCCGACTGCTGCCCCGGACCCCTTGCAGACCCCGCACTTCCGGTGACCCCTCCCCTTCCCGGCAGCTCCCAGCGACCCCTGGGCACGGCTCAGTGGGGTGGGATACCTGGGTCCTGCTAGAGCCAGGGGAGAATTAACCCTGTCCCTCCCAGAAAACCAGGACATAAGGCGGGATTTTTCAAGGCTGTTTAAGAGGATTTTCGCGGTGCTTAGAAGGGGAGAGAGGCCATCAATATGCGTGGGGTTTTGTGACTGAAGCAATACAGCCATATCATGATTGCTATCCGAACAGGCCAATTAGTTCTGTGGAGATATAAAGGTTTTTTCTTTTTTTTTTTTTTTTTTTTTTTTTTTTTTTTTTTTTTTTTTTTTTTTTTTTTTTTTTTTTTTTTTTTTTTTTTTTTGTTTTTTTTTTTTTTTTTTTGTTGTTGTTTGTTTGTTTGTTTTGGTTTTGGTTTTGATGTTATATATGACCACTGGAGTTTGAGTAGCAGCAGTATTCATTGTCAGAGATGCTGGAGTAGTGACAGTGCATGCCATGCAACACTCACTCCTGAACTGAGATTTAATAGCCTCCCTCCCTGCAACCCATGCAGGAAAATCAACAATAAAACATGATTTTAAGAGACTAACAGTCATTTCCAAAATCTAAAAAATTTCCATCCCCTAGCTCTAATAGCATTGATTTGCTATGAACATTAAAGTGTGAAGCAAACTTTCACAAGGTAAAATTAAAAGTGTAATTCATAGTGGAATCTATCATGTGACACCCAAAGTATGCAAGTGAAATAGTTATCTAACCATTTGTAGTATGGATCAGAATTAAGCAGAATAGATGGAATACCCTGTTGGTCAGTTTTGGGTCACCTGTCCTGTCCATTCCTCCTCACAGGTGTGATCCTCTATGCTCTTCCACTTCCAACCCTCCAACAGGGCAAATAGCGAAAATACCTGACCATGGTTGTTATAGCAATAAGTATAAGCAAAAGCTTCTCTGCATACCATTCCTTGGCATAAATTATAAATGTTTTATCACTCTGGGAGCAGACTATAGTCTTAAAAATATGTGGCCAATTTCAAAGAGTTCAGTTAACTAGAAGAGACTTAGCTTAAAAAAAAAAAAAAAAAAAAAAAAAGTTACTGAACAGAAAATCAGTTTTGTTTTACCTCAAACCAGGATAACCATAACCAATTTTTCCAGGTATATGCCACTATTCATTTTGCTCCGAGTTCTGAGTTATAGCTAACTTGCTCATCTTTCTGTATTTGTGGGGTTTTTAGAAGACTAACTCTGAGTTGCATGAAGAGTTTAAACTCTGTTGAGTTTCACAAGGCAGCAGGACAACAAGATTCCTTTGTAGATTTAGCTGGGTGAATTTCTGAGACAGAAAAAAAAATTGCATTTTTATTATTTTTTCTGCATTTCATACAGCTGAAAGAGCTGTTAACATACCTTGCGACATATCATCACAGAACTGATAAATAATACTATCATCATGTAATAATAGTCTATTTGCATGTACTGTTCTACATGTAAACACGATTCCATTTATAAATGCAAACAAACATACTGATGATTGATCAGGGATTAATTTCATCACATTAAGATGTCGACGATATTCATTTTTGTGGTAAAGACTGTATTACTCAATAATTGTCTTTTTTGGTCAGCAATGTATATGTTCCACCGGTGTTGGTCTTTTTTGGTGTTTGCAGTTTAATTTGTATTAATTTGGCATGACATATAATTGCAAGTTAATTATAGGGAAAGGATCATCTAATTCAAATGAACGGATCACATGATGGTTTTTAAAAAAATCTTTTCTATCATACACAGATGTTCCTTCCATTGCAGAAGTTGCAAAATAAACTTTTTTGAAAAATTATTCCTTTTTCTACAGCCAAAATTTGAACATAATCCACCACTTTCTGGTGGAATCCAATTTGTGGATTAGACATGTTCTCAGACAGATTGGCTTGTAAAAAGATATAAACTAAAAATCCTCTCCAGAATTTCATGCTGGCCATCTGCTTCCAATTTCTGCTTTATGTTTGCTTCTTTCCTTGTTTGTAAGTCCCTCTACATCTCTTGCATTTTCTAAACAAGTCTTTGTACTTTCTTCCATTATTTCATCTTAGACTGTATTTTAATATTCAACAAATAATAAAAATTAAGGAACATATGCAAGCATCTTGTAAATACTTTTTAAAAAAATACTCTTGCTTTGATTATTTGTATTGCTTGGCAGAAGAAGGTGTTGGTTTTTTGGGTTTTTTTTTTTTTTTTCAGCAATCTGGTATGTTAAATTTGACTGAAGAAAGCAGTAATCTAAAATAAGTTTCTATCACTTAAAGTTAATAGTTGTTGAAAGAACAAAGTTGTCATTCCTCAGTTTCTTCACACTAAAATATTTTAAGAAAACTTTAATCTTAATGAATATAACCCTCTAATTTGGTTATACTATTAGCTCTTAATAGAGGAAATTTTTTAAACCAAGATCATGAATCTGTGATAGTTGTTCACTGAAATTTATTCACTTCTGAAGCTTAATGAATTCTATTGATTTTTCCTTGTTTGAAATTTTTATAAAGAAATGAATGTTTAAGGACTAAAATCTTTAATGATTTGATATTATGGAAGAATTACTTACTGATGAATATCAGAAATAGTTCATGATGCCTAAAGCTCTTTGTTCAAATACAAAACTGATATGATGAATTACATATACAGAAGATTTTCTTCTCAATGAAATTTACTGTCACTTAATTCTTAAAAATACCACAGAACTGGCCAGACATTTTCCTACTAAACAGTTTTTTCTAGGGCAGTCCTGACTATGTAATTAAAAACTTTTCATGAGACTAGGCAAGTGAGCTAAAAATATTATATTTAACGTTTCCTAATTTAATTACATTAACTCATTAAAATAATTATAAACCTAAGTTATTTTTTCTGATCCTAAGTTCTTCCTGTATATATTCCAAAATGTATAACTCAAAGCTGGTAAGAAGTTCTCACAAGAGAAATCTCTGGCTGAGATAGTATTTTAAGCTTTACTATAGAAGGAACTGATTTGTGTCACTGTTTACCTGCCTATTGTTACTGTTACTTATTGCTTTCCTCTGTGAAATGGAGATATCAATACTTTGCAAAACACTGTTTCTCATTTTTCTGGTACGCCTCTATACCTAATACTCTGATTCTGACTATGAATAGTTATTTCTGAAAAGCCCAAGAAGAACCATAATTTCTTTCATTTTCTTTGAGTTGCATGTAAGTAAACTTACTAACTTTGAAAGATTAAGTGGTAGCATGACTTTTAGTCAGTCAGATTTTAAATGCAGGTTTCTGAGGAATGCTTACCAATTCATTGACTGGGGATTTTCATTCCTTACATACTGAACTAAATCTGAAAAATGTTTCCAGTATGTTAAAATACCTTGTTTTCAGATGACTGTATCCCTACAACTAGTATACATAATGTTGTGGCTTACCTTTAGATAGGTATTTTCTTGGAAGCAATTAGGCACTTTGGGCATTTTTGTCGTTCATTTATATGTAATGTCTCTAGTCCATTGATTAGAATCCTGTATGCTACTTATTCACTTACTTTCTCACTCACAGAGCAATTTGTTTAAAGTATTTTTTACCTTAATTGAAAAGTTATAGAGTAAAGTTTATACTATAGGAAATATGAAGAGTAAAAAAAGCCTAAAATCTTTTATTGCTCTAGCAGCCCTTTGCAATAATACCTATAGTCATGAAGATGAAAACCAAATTCTTCACAGGAATCATTTCAATTTAAATACCTAGAATGTAAAGCTTGATTCAGTTTTGAAGAAATGTTAATCAAGGAATTGTGCTGGTTTGTTGTTATGTGTTGTTATTGATCATGTCTAACTACCTCTGTAACAAAAAAACCAAACCAACCCAACAAAAAAAGGCAATTTTCAGATTTCTTCCATGTAACGAGACAGATTAAAAGTGAATCTGTGAGCTGAGATGAAAGCTATCACATTTTTTTGTTTGTTTCTAGTAGTAGAATTTCACCATAAGTGGTGAACTTGAGTGGAAAAAAACCTAAACCTTTTTTCTCATAATAACCTGTATCCTCTCTGTATGACTCTCAGTAATATTTATTTTTCAGATTATCATAACATTTAGAATAATTAATGTATTTTAGTACTCTATATTCTTATGTCAGCTACCAATAACTGAAAGAAAAAGTCTGCATTAAACTCAAAAGAAAAGTAAAAGACAGTCTAGATGAACTGGTGGGGGAGTACAAGGAAACAATAAGACAATAATGTGATGTAGAAATAACTTTAACATTCTCATCATTGTACTATTTCACTTCTTAATGAATTGTGTAAATAAACAGTTTTACGAGCAATCTGCAAAAGAAAGTGAATTGACTCCTCCAGAATGGAAGAAGTATTCTGAGAAAAAAAAAAAAGCACCTTAAAAAATAAACAAATAGATAAAGGCAGGATAGGGAAAGGGAGATAAAAGTCAATCAGTTGATGAGAGATAAGAGTGTCTACCCAGTTAAGAGCCTTAAACATAAAGAAACTAGAGTAGTTGTGCTGCAAGATCAGTAAATACCCTTTTGAAATGTTTTCTCAGACCTCTGTGAAGGGAAATAAGATTCTTTACTCCTAGATGAAATTGCAGTTAGCAGCAGGTTGTATTTTCCAACTCAAGTCCTGGGCTTCCTTGATGAATCTTGTCTTTTTAGAAGTCAGTGATTCAATAAGAAGAGGCAGGGTGTAGGAAATAATTTCGGTAATTTTTTTTAATCATAGAATAGTTAGAGTTGGAAGTGACCTTGAAGATCATCAAGCTCCAACCCCCCTGACATTAATCTCTTAATACATATTGATAAGCATTATTAATACATTGTTCCAGTCAGGCACTGGTACAGCCTGCCCAAGAAGGTGGTGGAGTCACCATCCCTGGAGGTATTTAAGTAAAGTGTAGATGTGACACTTCAGGTGCCCGAGTGCCTACTGCCCGAAATTGTTGAGTTGGGTGATTTGTTCTGTGTGGTTCAGTTTTTTATGGTTGTTTTTTGGTGTTGTTTTTTTTTGTTTTGTTTTGTTTTGTTTTTGTTTGCTCGTTTGGTTTTTTTTTTTTTTTTTTTTTTTTTTTTTTTTTTTTTTTTTTTTTTTTTTTTTTTGAGGGACCTCAGAGGTCCCTTCCAACCATGAAAACTCTGATTCTGTGTGATTCTGTAACAATAAAATCAGAAGCATGTAAATACAAAAGAAATTCCCAAATTAACAATAAAAAAAAAAAAAAAGAATTGGGTGTTATTTTGCAAAGAACTAATGTGGAAAAAAAATTAAATCAGATTTTTTTTGCCCTTGGTGAAAAATTCTCTTTACTAGCAATGCAGTATAAAACTAATAAAGGTGAAGTACTGAAGACACATGAATATTGGCCTGAGTATTTTAGAGAGCAAGTCACATTGATTTCCCTGAGAAACTAAATAACCAGTTTTTCTAAAAATGTCCCCCACATGGCAAAGAATGTAAATATATGCCTGACTTTAGAATGAGTTTAAAAATATTTAGGTCCTTTTTTATTTTGTTTTTTCTGCAGCAGACTTCAGATGAATGGGCAGATACTTTAAGTGGCATTTTGAAGAGGTAATTGTTGAATTGCATTAACTCAAAATAGGTATCCAGATCTAGTTTCCTCATAGGTATTTCAAGAATAGTGTCCTGCCTACTTTTAAAACTGAATTTAAATTGATGAACAAACTGCTGAGCTTGGAGCTGTCTTCTTTTAAATATGATTTGTCAGGCTCTGTCCCAGAAATCAGTAGAAATTTTAAATATACATGCAGAGTTCAGTTATACTTCTGACACAAATTTGTGTCTGTGTCAACTCGACCTCAAGCTGACATTAAATTTACAGATGAAGAGAGTATTATGTATCTGAGGGCAGCTACTACTGATAACAAATATATTGAAAAGGATAACAAGGTATGGTACACAACCATGAAGGAAGCAAGTAAAAACAGAAAGGAGACAAATCTACTGTGTAGCTGGGGGGAAGTGATAGAAGAACAGAATTTCACAAAGCAGAATAGGCATAGTGTTACTCTAGGGTATCCCTGGTGACTGAGTTTTAGAGGGAAATACAGGTTTTAGATCTAATTTAGCATTTAAAAAAACTTTTCATGAATTCAGATATATCAGAGGTTAGTTCTCGTTTTCAGTGAAAAAAAAAATTAGGGTTTTTTCATCATAAGTAAATATCTGGGCATAGTGTGAACACGTATCTCAGATAGATATTTTGGTGGTAAGTGGATGTCCATATATATCACCAGTAGAACCGGTTATCAGCATTGATGAAAAATGTAGTTTTGCTGCTACTCTTAAAAAATGTTGATTAGATACTAAGTAGACAACTTCATTGTGGATAGTTGGCATCTCTTGGAGCTATGGAGAGCTTGAATTCTGGGAAATCTGAGCATTAGTTCCAGATGTCAGACACTTTCCTCCTTAGTTTAACAAGAAAAAAGGGATTTTGGATGAACTATTATATATCTGTAATGATGAGAGTTAGCAAAAATTTTTTCTTTTGCGAATATGCTGGAGGCACACCATCCTTTTCAGACAGATTTCTGTATAGCAAGGTACTTTTTGTTATTATGAAAAAACTAGATGAAAAAAATTGTAACTCTGTTTACCAGTCTTTGAAAAGTACCAGTCACTAAGAGGAAGAGTACCATTATGAAACCTACAGAGTCTGTTCAAGGAAATCTATTAGGGGATTAATTTGTGAGGGAACGGTGCTTTATTTTCACCAATAGCAGATGACACAATTTAAAAACTCTGAATGCTAGGAAATTATTTTTTCTGTTCTTATGCTCCTGCCATCTCACCTCTGTCTTTTTATGTGATAGGCAAAGTTACATGATATTGGAGAAGTAAGGCTCTTAACTGCATGAGAAGGGGAGTAGCAAGGAACATAGTAGTGCTTATTACTTGAAAGAAAGATTAAACATTGAAGAGTAGGAAGAAGTAACGGATTTATAGTGAGAGAAAAAGTGCAAACTCTGAAGGAGCTGAAGATCAGTATATAACTTTCCTTCATTTTTATTCTAGAAATGATTCCTTTTGTATGGCAACAAAATTTGCTAAAAGAAAAGTGCAAAAGTATTTTCAGGAGAGCTTTGAGCCAAAGTTAAAATGAGGTTTTTTTCAGGCCATTTATTCTCATTTATATTTTTAGAAAACATTAAGTGAATCATTTTAATTACATTTAAAATATGGACTAATAACTTCCCCTGTAAGTTTTTCTCTTCAGATATATGATCATTGCAAAAGAATTATATAGTTACGTGTTGTTAATTTCCAGTATATTTATTTAACATATTTGAGTTTGCACATTATATTAGATGAACCAACAATAACAAATTCTTTCTTGTATGTTCTGGTCCCTTTCACAATTAATGAAAACATTTTCTAGTTAATTTTTCTCACTTTTAACATTGGTTTCCTTCTAATATTTCCTAACAGTGTGAATTAAAACACTACAGTTCTCTAGCCTGAGTTTTGTATACCATCCATCATCCAGCAATTATGTAAGTCCATTTATGATGTCCTTTAGGCAATATACTGAAGGGTTTGTATCTTGCCCTGTTGTAACCCATAAGAAATGTCCTTCTAAGTCAGACTGCTGGCATAAAATTCTTTTTCTCAGAACGACAAAGGAAATTATATTTTGGACAAGACAGTAAATGTTAATATGCAGATGTTTTTCATAGAAAAAAAGCCTTTTAAATGAGAGCAATTTTCATTTGCACGCTCATCTACCTGGCATGGAATGGTCCTAGTGTTAGTGAAATCGTGGTGTATTCCCAGTGGTATAAGTGTAATTTCATATTTATTTAGAGTGTCTTCTGGGCCCAAGTTTCTTGTTCTTGTACACAGTACCCATTATCAGCTATGCTGAATTAAGCCTCTCTGGGTTTTTTTGGTGTTTTTTTTTTGTTTCTTTGTTTGTTTGGGTTTTTGTCATTCACCTCACAGCAACCCAAAGAATAGAATTTGTTCTTCAACTACTACAGGAGTGAAAGGAGAAAGGCCATTCTGTGCTACTTTTGATGGGTCATTTAAAAGTATTTTAATTGAAATAAATAAGAATTTTGCAAGTACCTTAAATTATAGTGGGATTACAATCTGTAATGTCTATTCCTGAAGGTCATGTAGATAGTTTGTACTAGATAAACATTTGCAGCCAAACTCTCTTCTTCAACACGGTTGTATTTTCCTCAAGAAACATTCAGAAAAGGAACGAACAATAAAACAGAAATAAACCCAAGAACTAACAGAAGTTAATTCAGACTAATACGTAGCCCAAGATAGGCACAGATGTAATTTTGACTAAGGGAGAAAGGAGCAAAGAACAGACAGACAGACCCCTTCTTTTACACAGAAGTGGGAAACTATGGTATTTAAATAGGATAGAAAGACTTCCTTTACTTCATCTTTGCCTCCTTGTGACATTTTTCTTTTTCTAACAATATGAAATATATTCAGGGATTTCTTTTTATTTCAGCTGAATTAATTATTTAGCCATCATCAGGTATTGTTCATAAATTGTTGAAAGCAGCAGGGGGGCACTAAAGCAGAAGCTGTGATTACTTTCTAAAATTGCAGATGTCTGCTCAGTTCACCAGTCACTACCATGCAAGGTCACTTAGTGATGAGGTATAAAGAAGTGAGGGCTGGAAAAGTATAGATTGAAGAGCATAATTTACCTCTAAAGTGCCTCTCAAAAGTCCAATGTATTAAGGTGTCGAGCACCTTCCAAGAGACAGCAACTTCTATTGAAATTAACCCAATTTAAGGAAACTCAGTACTTCTGGGGAATATAGTCACATGTTTTCAGGGACAGTGCCTTGTTTCAGAATTAATTTCTTCATTTTGCACAATCCACAGAATGGCTTCTTGTTTTGCTACTCTAATTCACTTTATTTTTTTAATTTTTATTTTTAATGGTTCTAGTTGTTCAGAAAAATATAGTAATATTGAGGAAATATTTCTCATCACAGCAGAAATGGTTGTTCTGCCTTAATAAATAACATGGTTGCAGAATACCTACAATTTTGAGAATATTTTGCAATGTTCATATCTGTCACATTAGGACCTTAATCTGAATGATGTCCTGTTTTCTAAAATGCTAAACCCAGTGCCAGCACTCAGCCTGTCAACAGTGATTAGTGGAACACATCATGATGTGGATCAAAAAATAGTTAATTTCAATATCTTTAATCTCTTTAAGATTCTCAAGATATATTTTTGGAAAGCAAAATTATTAATTCCTTTGCAAACCTTAGTCTTTTTTCTATTCATAAAAGAAATATATATATATATATATACAATCCAGTAAGGAACTTTCCAGACTCATCATTCATCTTTCCCACTATAAATTTGGAATATTTTGGTAATATTTCTTCTATAGCTATTTCATTCACTTTATGATATAACACTACAGAGAGAAATACATTAGAAGCAATTTGCCCATCAGAAATTTCACTTCTGGAAGACAAGATCTGCATGGGTGCCCGGGACTCTTTTTCTCCTGCTGTGTGATAGGAGTAACTACTCCCTACTACTATTGTAGGATATTCTTGAATCCTTAATGCAGGAATAATTTCTCTGGCTAAGTGTCCTAGATAGGTTTTTATTTACTTAGTCCTGTACTGCCAGATAATTACTATTACCAAAATCTTTCAGTGAGTACAATTGAGTAATTCAGAGAAGTAGATTTCAATTATTTTTTTTTCAGAAATCCTAGAAATTTGTAGGTTATGTTTAGTAAGTATGCAAGCATTAAATGAACAAAATAAATCAGGTCTTGATAGGCTTCCTGTTGCTGTATGGTAAGGTATAACAATATTGGGAATTAGCTATCTTACATCAAGAGGTTTTTTTAAAAATTGCATATTTAAATTATTTTTCCCCCTTTTTTTTTGGTCAGAAAAGACAGGTTTTCTCTGACTTTAAATTTTGCATAAAACCTTTTACTTATCGTAGAAATCATAGAATCATTCAGGTTGGAAAAGACCCTTGGGATTATCGAATCCCACCATCAGCTCCACTCTACGAAGTTGCTCCCTGCAGCATCTCCCCCAACACCACATCTAAACAACTCTTAAACACATCCAGGGAGGGTGACTCAGTCACCTCTGGGGCAGCCTATTCCAGTGTCTGACCACTCCTTCTGTGAAGAATATTTTCCTAATGTCCAGTCTAAACCTACCTTGTTGCAGCTTGAAGCCATTCCCTCTTGTTCTATCACTAATTACCTGTGGGAAGAGACCAGCACCAACCTCTCTACAGTGTCCTTTCAAGTAGTTGTTGAGAGTGATGAGTTCTCTCCTCAGCCTCATCTTCCTCAAACTAAACAGTCCCAGCTCCCTCAATTGCTCTTCCTAAGATTTATTCTCCAGGACCTTCACCAGCCTCACTGCCCTCCTCTGCAATCGCTCCAGCACCTTGATACCTCTCTTGTATTAAGGTGCCCAAAACTTGACAGTACTCAAGGTGGGGCCTCACCAGTGCTGAGTACAGGGGTACAATCACCTCCCTACTTCTGCTGGTCACACTATTTCTAATACAAGCCAGGATGTCATTGACTTTCTTGGGCACCTTGGCACACGGCTGGCTCATATTCAGCTGCTTGTCAATTTGAACCCCCAAGTCCATTTCTGCAAGGCAGCTCTCCAGCCACACTTCCCCAGACCTGTAGCAATGCAAGGGCTTGTTGTGGGCCAAGTGCAGGACCTGGCACTTGGCCTTGTTGAAGTTCAAACTGATAATGTTGGCCCATAGATTCAACCTATCCAAGCCTCTCTGTAAAGCCTCCCTAGCTTCATGCAGATCCATGCCTGGACCAGCTTCTCTCCCCAGAGATCAGCCCCCCAAAGCCCTTTTTGCTCCCTTTAAGGGCTGGTCTACACAGAAGGACAAGGGGGTTTTTTTGTTAGTTGGATCATAGAATCATCCAGGTTGGAAGGTACCTCCAAAGGTCATCTAGTCCAACCTCCCTACAGTCGCAGGGACACCCCCAACTAGACCAGGTTGCCCAGGGCCTCATTGATCCTCACCTTGAGTATCTCCAGGGAAGGAGCCTCAATCACCTCCCTGGGTAACAGTGTTCCACCACCCTCAGAGTAAAGAACTTGTTTCTAATATCCAATCTAAATCTGCTCTTCTCCAACTTAAAGCCCTTGCCCCTCATCTTATCACTGTGGGTTTTTGTAAATAGGCTCTCCCCTTCAGGTACTGGAAAGCTCCTCTTAGGTCTCCTGGGAGCCTCCTCTTCTCCAGACTGAACAAGCCCAGCACCCTCAGCCTGTCCTCATAGCAGAGGTGCTCCAGCCCCCTGATAATTTTTGTGGCCCTCCTCTGGACCTGCTCCATCAGGTCTATATCCTTCCTATGCTGAGGTCTCCAGACCCACACACATTAATCCAGGTGGAGGTCTCACCAGAGCAAAGTGGCAGAATCGCCTCTCTGGATCTGCTAGCAACTCATCTTTTGATGCAGCCCAGGAGGTGATTGGCATTCTGGGCTGCAAGTGCACATTGCCTGCTCATGGCTAGTGTCTCGTCCATCAATAACCCAAAGTCCCTTTCCTCAGGGCTGCTTTCTAATACCTCATTCCCTAGTCTGTATTGATAGTGATCAACACTCCCGCTGGGTGTCATGTGCAAACTTACTGATGATACGCTCTATGATCTTATCAAGATCATCAATAAAGATATTAAACAGAAACAGTCCCAACACAGCTCTGAGGAACACCACTTGTGACTGCCCACCGGCTGGATTTAACTCCACTGACCAACACTCTTTGGGACCATTCATCCAGCCAGTGCTTGATCCAGCAGATCATATGCTCATCCAGGTCATGAGCAGCAAGATTGTCATGAGAATTTTATGGGGAACAGTGTCAAATGCTTTTTGAAAGTCTAGGTAGATGATATCCACAGTCCCCCATCCAATGGTAACATCTATTGCTGGTGAGACAACTTTTTGGCTTATACAGGAAAGAAGATGTTGAATACAATAAAATAAGTGTTTTAATTGTGTTTTTCTAATAATGAGCTGAAACAGCTTACAAGGAAGAGAATATTATTTCTCAGCTTGAACAGCAACTTTGATATTAATATAAAATGACGAGAAGCAAGGCGCCCTACTGATATTCAGCATTGCTTGGCATATTTTTCTTGACTTTTCCCATCTTATCAGAACATTTTGTGGAAAAGTATTTTTCTATAAATTATTTCTACAAAAATAAACGTCCAATTGGCAAGCGAAAAAGTTAACTCCCAGCTTCTAGTGTATGGGTAATTATCAATGAACTTGATGATTAGAGGTTTTCAATATACATCAAAATAATATGAGAGAAATTTAATATTTAACTAATTGTATGACATGTTGTAGTCACTGAATTTTGAGTGTAAGTCAAATGTTTTTAAAATTGACCTTTTTCAAAAGACAATCTAATTCTTCATACACAAAACATATTTGTCCTTTGTGTTGTAAAAAACAGTGAATATAGAAACTCAGCCACCAGCTCACATGAATGATTCTTAGAATCATGGAATGGCTTGGATTGGATAGGAAAGGGACCATTAAATTTCACCTGGTCCATTCTCCTGGAATGAGCAGGGACATCTTCAATGAGATCACATTGCTCAGAGACCTTTCCTACTTGACCTTGAATGTTTCCAGGGATTATGCATCTACCAGCTCTGAGCAACATATTCCAGTGTTTTACCACTCTTATTGTAAAAAACATCTTCCTCATATCTAGTCTGAATCTGTCCTCTTCTACTTTAAAACCATTACCCCTTGTGCTGTTGTAATAGGTTTGCTTTCTTAAAATTCAGGGTCCTGACTTTACCATTTGCCTGACTCATGTGCCTCAGGACTGAGAGCTCCAGCAGTGCATGATCATTGCAGCTTCATACTTTGTAATTTTCTTCAGAGCAAAGGAAGGAGGGAAATGATAAAATAAGAGAGAAATAAACTAGCTCTCATTCTCACGCTTCCATGAAGGCTGTCTCTGTACCATGAAGGTTTCCTTTCGGAGAGATCATAGGGAAGTCTCAGCCAGAACCAAGGCTTTCAACATAAATTTTGGACTCCCATCACTCTTATAATTGACAAGGAGAAGAACTGAAAGGAATTGAAGACTGTAGATTCCTAAGAAATATTTTCTAATAAGAGAGTCAATCAAGCAAAAATGAGGTTCTCATGATATATTTTATGATTCATATTTCACTTGCTAATTAATTTATATAAAATGACTGTACCCTTAATCTGATTATATAATGATTGTGAATGCCAAATTAAATTATTAACATGTATCACAAACTGATGATGAAAATTCAGAAAATAAAATTTTGCTGTCAGCTCAAATAAGCAGGAATGTTATATGCTTAAGGCAAAAACATCACAGAGGACATTGTGATGTTGTGAAAGCTATAGAAATGGTTAATTAGTGACAATGATGAAGAAAAACCAACAACAGCTTAGTCACTGTCATCTTAATCTAAATATTTCTTTACCTTTTTTTTTTTTTTTTTTCCCCCTCAGTGTGAATAGTATTTTCTTACTCATTTCATTTTTGAAACTCTAAACTTCATGTTCAGGGAATGTTTATGTCATACCACATATACCACTTGATTTTAAAGAGATTTATAAAGAAGAAATATATTCAATTGTGTTAAAGTTTTATTTATTAACAGCATCTTTTTAATGTCCTTGAATCTATTATTTTTACAGTCTAGAAGGGAGATCAGCTTCTTACTATCCTGATACCTAGTACATGATCATTCATCAGCTCTGTTATTTATTATTGTACATATAGGTCAAGAAGAGATTCATTACTGCAAAAATTACAGGAAATGAACAATCAAGAAAGATAAAAGGCCATTCCTGAATATAATTTAACAAAAACTTCCAAATCATAGAATTTAATCATTCCACGTGTACTAGGACAGACTATTCTATCCCAGATTATATATTCATTGCTTTCAATACTGGGGTTTTACTTTTAATGGATTAGTTTTTTAACATAGATCTACTCATTAGGCAAATGAAAATTCTTTTTTTTTTATCAGACATTGGTCTCCATTGGAATCAAGGAATTATTATTGCACAGTGTAAACACAAATAAACATCTGTTTCTTTTGTCCTTGTATAAGTAATTAACACAAAATCCTGAAGTAGATTTCTCACAGGAGGAATTCTTGTAACCTTCTTACAAATGAGATTTGTATTTTGACATTGCAGAGGGTTATTACCTTCCAGTAGAAAAACCTTGTACCAAAAAGACATTAAAATATCCTCAGGACAAAATGCACAAATAAGAAGCTCCCCAAGTTATATGCTGCAATGTCTTATAAATTATCAAAATATTATTGCATATTAAAAGTCTTCTAAGTGCTGCCACTCATCTTTTTACAAATTCTCTGAAATATTTTTACAGTGACAGAGTTTGACCTTTGTATCAGAGTTACTGACATCAATTTTTCTGTCTTGCTCCCATTTTTAGTGTTATTCCATGAATGAAGGACTACTTAGAGATGCTCAGCACATATTGTGAAATGGCTGGGTTTGTCACCCATGATAGAGCCCTTGCTTAGTGTGGTGCAATGCCTCTTGTATGATGAAGAGAGATACTGACAGCTATATTAGACCACAGCTATGGTAATCCATGGTTCCTTTTTATTCACTTTTTAAATTATATCTCACATAGCTTGTTTATCATAGCTGGATGGATTTTGGAAATATTTAGCATAGTGAAGTAAATGAAATAAAAATCAATTGAGTTCAAGAAATTTTGGACTGTGAAATAGAGAATAGCGTTGCATATTTAGGCAGTGGTTCCCAATAGCAGTTTGAAAGCACAAAAGACATGATGCATATAGTGAATTTAGATCCCACAATGTGTGTATTGTGCGATCTAAAGGCAGGCCGGAAACAGGGAGGCAAAAAGTTATTATGAAAATGGCAAATAGGCCAGCTGATAACAGCCTGTCTTTCTGAAGAAAGGGAATCTCTTTGGTAATCTTAGTAAACACTAGAGTTGAGATATACCATAGTACATGCGTTACAAAGGGTGAGATCACTAATTGTTCTTTAGTATGAATAGACAGATCCTTAATTTCCTGGCATAGTTTTTGAGGTCATACATTTAAGTACTAAGTCACTTTTGCAGTAGCATTTTTTCTGTCTGACTGTTTACAAGCCAATAAAAATATATATATAAGGGTTTTTCTATAACAGGAAAAATGTGGATGTTTACATTTAAAGACTAAATTAGAAAGCATAATAAAATAAGGAAGAAAAGCATAAGCACAAGAAAAAAAAATGGGGAAAATGCATACAAGGAAAGATAAAGGATTTTTTTTTTTCCTAACTACCAGATATTGCGAAGTATAAAAACTATCAGGGCCCTGAGTGCAGCAACAGTCTGTAAAGTCTTTGGACCTCTCATCTGGACCTGCACCCACAGCCCTCTCCATGGACCTGGGGGCTCCATTTCACCTTAGTCTTGTTCCCCCAGGATTTGCAAACAGTATTTTCCATATGGCAAGTAGACTTCTGCCCAGCTTGTCCCCTGGCATTCCTGTCTTGTTGACTGGTGTTTCTGGGTTGATCTCAGGTCTTTTTTGTCACCTTACTTTTGTTTCTTGATCATTAGGTGGTTGACAGCACTTGTTCCTGTCACCAGCACCTCCTCTGCTTACCTTGCTTGGGCCCATTGTGCCTTGCAAGAGGGGTCATGGCCTTTGGCTTATCTGGGGTGACTCAGACCTGTGAGTAGTGAAGATGCCAATCCCTGCCAGTAAACTGCTGCATCCAACATGGGAGGGTGCAAGAGTTACTGAGGTTTGTTTTCAACCACTATTAACATTCTTTAAAAAACTCTGCTTTTTGTAGCAGTTCTTGTCTATGGCAATTCAGTGCAGTGTGACTGCAATGTCTCTGAAGTGTTGTTCCTCCTGTATTTCCCTTTAAAACATTAGCAATTTTTTTATCAGGACACTAAGATATTAATGTGAAAAAACCTTTGAATTACAGAGACGTATTAGGGAAGACGGACGTGAAGAAAAAGGTTAAGGAAGAATGGATCAGTTAGCAGGATCTACTATCTATAAAAATTGAATAGGTGGCAACAAAAATGATGGGGAGGAATTATTTAAGATTACTAATGGTGATAAAATCAAGAATAACCTGAATAACCTGAAACTCAAACAAGAAATATTAATTTACATATTAACACAAAAAGTTGCAACAGTAAGGTCAATTAGAAAAAGGAATAATTTGCTGGAGAATGTAGTTCTACTAATATTGCCGAAGGTGTCAATGAGACTAACAACCCACCTTTGCATTAACAAGGGCAGTACTTTAACAGAAGAGTGAAACAAAGATAGAGTTGATTTGCAGATGTGATAGTATATCCACAGATATTTTTATATGCAAAAGGAAAGTATACTTTCCTGCTTGATTGGGTTTTTTTTTATGGATTTCTTTTAAAGTCAGTTTCCTGATTAAGCTTTATTCCATGACATATGGAATCTTTACTGCATAAAGCTTCTACGCTTTTTGCGTGATGTTTTATCTTGGATATTCATTCTATATATTGTAGGATATGAATCCCATATGGTAGTATGGGATTCTCCTTCCTGCCTTTGTTTTTCACTTAAGAAAAATGAATGATATTCACTTCAAGTCAGTACATGGAAATCTGATATTTTTTTCTTTTTTCTTTTCTTTAATTTTGGAAATGAAATATGAAGCTTCAACACTTTTTAAATATTTTAAAATATATGATTATATCTTTATTAGATCACAAATAAATACTCTTGAAGATATTAATTTTTAACTTCTTTTCCATGTGGTGATGTTTGTTTACTTTGGCTTGCAAGTGAAGTTCTGTCATTAATTTTAAAGATGGATCTTTATGCTTATTTCTTTTAGTACAATCACTTATCAGGTAATTTGCTCTAAACAAAGTAACACAAAATACTTTGGAACTCATTGTCATGATGCTGTAAATCCCAGAGTTTAAATCCCAATAAGGAAAAAAAAAAAAAGTCTGAAATTTATGGGATGCAAAAGGTGCTGCAGCTTAGTAACTGAGGCAGCTCAAGTTTTACCGAGGCTAATCCATTAGAGTGCTTATATTGTATGTCTATGTATTAAATATTTACCAGCAATGCAGTTCTCTGCAGTTGCTTGTACCAGATAGGTACACATGAAATACATGCAGGCAATGTGCAATTTATTTCTGTACACCTGCCTTGTTGTTGCTAACCAAATCCTAAACATATGGTAGCAGGTAAACTACAAGGGAGGCACCTTCTGATATGGCAAAACACAGAGTTTGGCATGCTGATGACTGTCTTCAACCTTGATTCAAACAGGAAAACTGCCTAAGCAACACTAATATTCACTAATAACCTCTGGAAGTTGGCAGAGTGTAATAGGACAGTACATTTTTTTTAATGTTTAAAAACGTGTTTGAAATTCATAGTATTATGAATGGTGAGGAAAGAATTATGATATTTAGATGCTGGTCCTCAAAGAGGAAAACAGGCAAATTTTTAAAGTTTGTTCTTCAAGCAGGCATATAGGACAGTTGAAGACTTACACAACATACTATTTTACGGTGTAACAGTATACTTCATACTTGTTTAATGTTATATCTGAATACACAGAGAATTCTGAATACATTACTGTCCTTCATTTTCACACAGATTGCATAGTATTATTATTGACAACTTTTCAGGAGACAGCACAGACCAATTCTTGGGTAATGTAGATGTGAATGACTTCACAATAGTTTCAGATATTATATATTCAGTATATAAATATTCTGGTGACCTCTTTAAGAAACCATTTATGAGGTGATCCACAGGGCGAAATTTTTTTCTGTTACTAGTATAAAAGTTTGCTACATCCATACTATCATGCATGGAATAGTTAGGAATTTAAATGTTATCGTTGGAAGGAAAAGCAGATGTAAAAGTAAGGAGGGCAATCCACTTGGTTTTCTTTTCCTTCCTTCCTTCCTTCCTTCCTGCCTTCCTTCCTGCCTTCCTTCCTGCCTTCCTTCCTGCCTTCCTTCCTGCCTTCCTTCCTGCCTTCCTTCCTGCCTTCCTTCCTGCCTTCCTTCCTGCCTTCCTTCCTGCCTTCCTTCCTGCCTTCCTTCCTGCCTTCCTTCCTGCCTTCCTTCCTGCCTTCCTTCCTGCCTTCCTTCCTGCCTTCCTTCCTGCCTTCCTTCCTGCCTTCCTTCCTGCCTTCCTTCCTGCCTTCCTTCCTGCCTTCCTTCCTGCCTTCCTTCCTGCCTTCCTTCCTGCCTTCCTTCCTGCCTTCCTTCCTGCCTTCCTTCCTGCCTTCCTTCCTGCCTTCCTTCCTGCCTTCCTTCCTGCCTTCCTTCCTGCCTTCCTTCCTGCCTTCCTTCCTGCCTTCCTTCCTGCCTTCCTTCCTGCCTTCCTTCCTGCCTTCCTTCCTGCCTTCCTTCCTGCCTTCCTTCCTGCCTTCCTTCCTGCCTTCCTTCCTTCCTGCCTGCCTTCCTGCCTTCCTTCCTGCTTTCCTTCCTGCCGCCTTTCCTTCCTTCCTTCCTGCCTTTTTTCCTCCTTTCCTCCTTTCTTTCACTACCACTTCAAGCCAAAGTAAAGAAAATGTTTACTCTTTCCCTCACTAATAATGCCTTTCCTCTTTTCTGAGGTGTTTGTTCAGTCTTCTAAGTAGGCCTTCTCTACCAGTTCTTCCTTTTCTTTTAAAATGGAAGTCTTTACTTAACAATGCCACTAAAAGGGATGTAGGTATGTAGACTTATAAAAAATAATAAATAAACACTTTGCTATTTTCAGTAATGTTTTTAATTTGAAATCTTAACTTTTAAATGATGGTTGAATGTATATAACGATTTTTAGTGTTCATTACTGAACGCTGTTTGCCTCTTGTCCAAGGGGGTTTTGACAAAACTCTAATAAAGCTGATAAAAATCATTGCTTTCTTCTAATCCCACTGAAATCAATAGGAGTCTGCAATGATTTCAGTGGCAGCAGAGTCACATTCTTTTCCACATCTTAAAATGTATGTATCTTTCTCAGACAAATTTCATAATTTAGATGATATCTAGCATACCTCTGTCCAAAGGTTTAATTTGATCTTAAGTGGACTATGATTTGCTTGTTTTTCTCTCTGTTCTTGCTACCAAAGCTACAGCTGAAAAAGTAATCAAGTAGGGTAGATTTTTCAATGCATGTGTTTATTTATATATGTAATTAATATATATTTCTTAGTTGCTTTAGTAAAAAATTATGACAATCAGAACAAATAATAAGCTTTATGAAGTTTAATAACTCATATTTTCTTTTTTCCTAACATACTATGAATCTATTTAAGAGTTCAGCTACTAATATTTTTAGTAATCTTTCGAGAATATACTGTTTCATATTAAAATGTTCTGCTTTTAAACTGTAAGTAAAGCCTGTGACAACTTCTATGAAGGTTAATGTCGAAATATAATTACAGTCTCTTGAAACTTAAATTGAATGGTTTATTAACCATCCATTCACTTCTGATTATGTTGCTCTATTTAGTTGCTAAATGTATGTTTTCTTGAAACATTACTTAAATTAAGGTGCTTATTTCTTCTGAAAAAAAAAAAAATAAAAATCATTCCAGTAGTCTTTTTTTCTGAAGAAGAATAATAATAAAGCATCTTAAGCAATGCTTTCAATTAGAAAAGTAGAATGCAGTGACAAGTTATTTTCAAACATAGGAAAGTGTGAATTAACTCCTCATATGGTACTCAATAAGTAGGCTATAAAGAAGCAATACAATGAGGTACAGATGACTCGTAATATGTCTGTTAGTAGTTGTGCTGAAAAGAGAGACTTTATCAGAAAGGATTAAAGGATCAAAGTTTAATTACAGTACTAGTATGTCATCACCAGAAATGCTACTGTTGGCAGTGTAAAGCCTCAAGAAATTACATAAACCCTAATTATTTGGAATTTGTTTATTACAGTGTGTGAAAAAGTGTTGCTAAAATGCCCCAGGGATGATTTCTAAATGTTTAACTCATTCAGTCAATAGGGAGATCTTATTTTTTATTTTTACATTTAATATTTCATTAAAGTTGGTTTAGGGTTCTTTTTACAACCCCTAGGTCTCTCTCTTTCCCTTATTCTCTACCCCTCCTCTTCTGGAATTCCGTTCTAGGAAGGGAGAAGGTTTAAAAAAGAATATCTGTCATTTCTTTAGTAGCCAGCCCAGCTTAAATCTCAACACCTTAGAAGCAAAAGTCTGGAGAAATACAATGAATTAATGAAATATAATGAATATCTCTCTCAAGAGAGACAAGGAACTACTGGAGGGAGACCAGTGGAGAGCAACAAAGATGATTAAGGGATTGGAGCATCTCCCTTATGAGGAAAGGCCTGAGAGAGCTGGGACTCTTTAGCCTGGAGAACAGAAGGCTGGAGGGAGACCTTATTAATGCTTACAAGTATCTGAAGGGTGGGTTGAAAGAGGATGGAGATAGATTCTTTTCAGTAGTTCCCAGTGACAGAACGAGGGGCAACAGGCACAAGCTGGAACATGGGAAGTTTGATACAAATAAGAGGAAAAACTTCTTTACAGTGAGGGCGACAGAGCACTGGAACAGGCTGCCTAGGGAAATTGTGGAGTCCCCTTCTCTGGAGACATTAATGACCTGCCTGGATGCAGTCCCAAGTAATGTGCTTTAGGCAATCTTGCTTTAGCAGGGGAGTTGGACTAGATGATCTCTAGAGGTCCCTTCCAACTCTGGCAATTCCGTGATTTAGTAAAAAATATAACGAATCGCTAAAGAGATACAGCCACGGATGAGAAATATGTGATCACAGAGTTCAAGAGACAAATAATTGCCAGTAGAAATGGGGAAACATGTTGCTTTGGAAGGGAGATGTTTTGGTTCTGTTTCTACAGAAGTCATAATAATAATTAAAAAAAGCTTTTTTTCTTGACTGTAAGCTTTGTCATAGCTGTAATGCCAGTCAGAAAAAGACTTAATCAAAATCACATAATAAGTGTAGAAAGGTAATAGAAAACATATAATGTAGGGATGTCTTGACTGGGAATACAAGAACAAAGTACTCATAAATTCAACTTCACATCCTAAGAAGAAGGAAAACATTATTTGCTATAAATTTAGTTTTGTAAAGTGCTGAAAAACAAGCTCTGTATATGTTGCAAGAGCAACACATATCCCAAAACAGGTCTACATAGCCCTGGTAGTGCAGCTCTGAGTTTACATAGTCAGTTTTGTGTTCTCTGATATAATTTTTTAGCTTTTATTTTCACAGTCATATCAAACCCATAAGATTTACTCAAAAATATTGTTAAAAGGTAAGAAATCATATACCTTCAAAGTTACTTCTTACTAACCTCATTATTCTTGAGTGTTATGAAATCAGCGTTTGTGTCATAAATATAGAATCTGCGAAGAGAAAAGAGCTATTATAAAGTAAATCATCCAGATTCTGAAATACTATCAATTGTCATCTGAGACAGATGTGTTTTAATATCTCATTTCAATTTGTTTAAACTGCACTGCCAGTAAATGAATGATTAAATCCTTGAGCAAGTAAAATAATGAGTGAATTTTTCTCAGTAAGATCAAAATCAGTGTGTATGAAATGAAGACTATTACTCCTTTTAGTACAAACTTTATACCCTGGTAGTACTTGCATGTAAAAATCCAATTACAATGAAACCTATATGAAGTAGATGTCAAAAATCTGTACAGTATTAGATCATCAAATCCTTGAAACTCATGTTATTTTTGGTAGAGTTCAAATGTTCTGTGAGCCAGAAAGAAGAGAGAATCAGCAGTTTGCCATCACTACTAAAGAAGTCTCTTCCTGAATAAAAAGAAGAAAAAGTTTTGTTGTGTTTGATATAACAGCAATCAACTTCTGGAAGTCTGCCAATATTCAAATTGATTGTAATTGCTATAATTGGATATTTTAAACTCTAGAAAGCAGGGTCTCATTTAAACCTGTCTTTGTCTGACTGCATAAAGCCAGAGCCAGATTTCAGTTTTGTCAGGTTGCTTTGGAAACAGAAATATTGAAATGTCATTGTGTATCACTTGGAGCTTTTCAGTTCACATAGATCGGTATGGATCAAATCCTGATATCATTAGTCTGGGAAAATATACAGTACACTCATAAAGTGAGAGAATTCTGTGGTAGATTGTGGCAGAAACAGAGCATCCATGGGGAGATATTGCAGGTACTCGAAGGTAGTGGGAACAATGAACCCCTTGGACTCCTAAGGTAGAGATGGGGTGAAATTTTGATACCTAAAGGAAGTCTGAAATAGACTTTAGTCAAATGAGAATGTGAAGAAGTAAAGATAGCTTATGTTTCCAACTAAAAGTATGTTATCTATAGGTCAGGGAAAAATACCAGAATTTTCTGATAATCTATGGTAGAGGTCTCCTGTTTTACTCGGTCATGTAACCTACATGATTAGAAATGGTCTTCTGTTGAAATTTAAATAAAATTTTAAAGAAGGGAAAAAAGAGTAATGAGCATCCATTGAACTGAAATTCAGTTTATATGTTCTCACATTCCCTGATTATTTTAACTAAAAAGAGATGAAGAAAGGGTAGAATGATATTACCTATCCTTAAGCACAACATATCAGAAGAAAGAGTTGTATTTTAATATTCTGCTCATACCTACCTCTGACTAGTCCTGAGACTGTAGACTCATTTAAAAACATCTAAAAGAATCTGTTTCAATGCAATGCCTGGTTATAAAGTTAGGTTGTTGGACTAAACAACAGTACGTGCAAGTTACACTGATATATCATATAGCTTTATTTATAAAAATGAGCTATGTTGATCTCTTTGGCTGCTTGATGTGTAAGAATATTATAAGTGCAAAACAAGATATAAAATCATTTATTAAAAGACAACACTTATTCCTTTTCATGAGTGTATTTTCATGTCTACATTCAATTATAACAATAGATATTTCACTGAATGAGTTGAAAGAACATTTTTAGTAGCAGTATTCTGTTGAAGAAATCAGAAATTATGACATTAACTGGGCAAAAATCAGATCCTGTTAGTTGCTCTTTCTACCCATCTCATCCACTAAAATTCTTCTGACAATACAGGATTTAATGGGATTTTCCTGGAAAAAATTCTATAGGTATCTCAACTTTCCAAAGTCTAACAGGATTATAAAGACTGCAGTAGTAAATATACTTCAAGATTCTTAGTCCACATGTTACAAAGATAAAAAAGAAATAGTTTTATGCAGGCAACTGTAGAAAACTTTCTACAATAGGTTTTCATTCATCATGTTTCCTTTTATAAATTACTTTTCTGTCAACAAGAGATTCAAATCCAAAGTTTTTCTTTTGAGTTTAAGGTCTCAGACTCAAATTGCAAGATGTTCTTAAGCTGTTAGTACACAAATATGCAACACTTAAGAAGAAGAAAAATTATTACAGAGCTATCCGACAGTTAATGAGTTTTAACATACTTTTTTTTCTTTAGTGCTATTTTTTTCGGGGAAAAAAAATCAAAAAAAAGGAAATACTGTTATTCTCTATTAAGAGAAAACTTTTTTTTTTCCACAAAAAGTGTGTTCAATAAATTTATGTTCAATTTTAATTCCTACATATGAAGCTTAAAATGCTTTGTTTCTTTGTTCTTAATTTTACTTAATTGGAGAAACTGGATTTGGGCTGCAATCTTAGTTGTACTGAAATTATGGATTTCAAAGTATTTCAGCAATTTGTCTTTGGTACCTCAAGCTCCTCTAACTTCTAATACAACTTGTACATAACGTATTTTATATATAAGAAAAGCCCAAACCCACAGTATAACCAAATTTATAATTATGCTGTGAAATCAGGGCTCTGTTAGTGCTGTTCAGTGCTAGTTTATGATAGTTCAGCTCAGCATTGTCATCATCTCACTAAAACTTGTCCACAATTCTTTTCCTTAAGGTGATACTAGTTTCTCGCTAATGTCACAGTGAGATTAACCCCTGCAGGTTATTAACCCTGGTGAAAACTCACCTTACAAAAAAAGATAGCATATGCCAGTTTAACCTTCAGACTGAAATTGCATAGGGAGAATACCAATGCTGAGCTAATGGAGATAAAAGTATTGCAAACTAAGTTTGGTTTTGTGTTGCAGCAGGTTAGAAATATCTGAAGGTCTGGAACACTTCAGCCCACATCTGAAAAAACGTTTAAGAATTTAATTGCCAGTTAAATGACTGTATATACGGAACTTCAGAGGGCAGATTTAGAGAAAGTCTAATTTTAATGCCTAACTTTGCTGAATGGAGACAATTCCCCTTAAATGTTTTCTGAATAAGATGAATTCCCTCTCAAATCAAAAACTTATTCAATTCAAAAGTTTATGCACTAAATGTCTAAATAACTTTGAAATTCTAGACTTAAAATCACAGGAGATAACCCTCCCCACTGATTACAGCAGATTTTATCATTTAATAAATTTGTTTTCTAGGATCTTTAAATATTGGCTTTCATTACCTCAGTATCTATGTCACAGCTGGAACAAAAGTGCTTACATAAGACATGAATACATCAAAACTTTTCCACATAAACTGAAAAATAATTAGGTATTTTAAATACATTCACAAAAGTGGATGCAAGAGAAGTGCATGTGCATTATTGTTTTAAAATCTACCACTGAAAAACATACTAAAATGTCTGTCTTCAATATAACTTTTCAAATCTTTGTGAGAAAATCAGAAAAAAAATTTAAAAAATATTTACTTTGAATTGAAATTAAATTTGAAAGCCCTACCAGTGTGCCATACCAGTAACTTATTAAGATTTCAAAATAGCATGTATGCTAAATACGCCACTTACAGTGCCTGAATTATTTAGACTTTTGTGTTAAAAGCCTATGCAGACATATATTAAAAGGCAAAATTCAGAATTGAAAATCACTTCCATTTTAATTCTCCCCCACCTCTAAGAAAGGCAGTGTTGTCTCCAGGTATTTTTCCTAAAATGAACACTATATAATTGTTTCATTTTTGTTCCACTATTTTGAAGCAGGATGGAGTGTGACACATAATTAATCTGATTTGTTTTCAAAATACTGAACTATGTACAAGATTAATAAAACATTCTGCTTTGTATATAACTTTAAAAACCTGGGATGAACTTTGCTGGCTGCCAGGTACCCACCAAGACATTCTCTCAAGCCCACTTTCCAGAGGGACAGGAAGGGCAAACTAATATGAAAAACTCAGGGCTTGAGATAAAGGCAGATTAGTATAGAAAAGCAAAGACCCCAGGCAGAAGCGAAGAAAATATTTATTATTTACTTCCAGTCAGCAAGTGGTGTCCAGCTACTTCATAGGAATGGGGCCTCAGTGCGCTTAGCAGTTGCTAGTCAAGGCAAATGCATTAATGTCCCTTTTCCTCCACCTCAGCTTTATTGCTGAGAACATTATCATGTATTATGGAATACCCCTTTGGTAAGCTTGGGTCAGCCATCTTGGTGATGTCCATTCCTAATGGCTTGCTCACCCTCAGCCTACTGGCCTTTGGAGATGAGGGGGATTTTGAAGAGACAGCCTGGATGCTGTAGGAGCACTGCGCAGCAGTAGCTAAAATACTGGTGTGGCATCAACACCTTTCTAGTTACAAATACAAAGCACAGCACTCTGACAGTTGTTATGGTAAAAGTTAACTCTGTCTCAGCCAAAACCAATTCAGTTTTACTAGTCTGTCCTGGCCACTGGAGAGGTGCAACAATGGAGATGTGCAACCTGTTCCAGAAGATAAAGCTGCAATGTAAAGATTGCAAGATAAGACCAACAGGGACCTGGCCTGTATGAGTGGGTTTGCTGCTAGAAGAAACCAGAACAAACTGTGTGAAAGCAGCAAAGTTAAAAAAACCTGTGCAAACTGAGCTAATAAATATGTATAAAGTGCATTTGCATGGGTAGTTGTGAATATAAACACTCACAGATGAATGATAAAAGATGATGTCATGGCCAAATCCAAAAAGTTATGTAAACTGTAAAAATTAATATGTGACTAGTCTTCAGACTGCTTATAAGGAATCAAAAGCCATAACATGCGAGTACAGCTCATGCTCCCAGACAAGCCACCTTTATTGCTGGTAATAAAAAAGGTGATTTATCTAGTGCATACTTCTGCTGCCTTCTCTCTGGTACCTGCATACAAACTAGAAAAAAGGAAAAATGCAAACAAATCTATTTGGTAGCAATGAGGTAGCTGTTCAGTGCGGCACTGAGTGAGTTCAGTCAATTGCTTTTCAGGGATCTGCACTCCCTGGGAAGGTAATAAAACTAGGGGCAGCATCAGTCATGGAGGGGTTCAAGAAGTAAGGTAAAACGGGGTTTGCTGCTGGCACAAATTCTGGGAAAATGGAAGGAAACTGAAGAGTTTTCAGGACTCAATAAAGCTCAAGCTGTAGTTCTCTGTTGGGATGAGTGTCCAGCTGGAAGCTGGGAGGAGACACCCTCCAAGCACTGAGATAAAGACAGTTTAATAGGTAAAGCAAAAGCCAGACATGCAAGCAATGTAAAACAAAGAATTAATTCAGTACTCCTTATTTTCTGTCTTGGGTTAAACCAGAACAAGTCTGTAAGGTTCTACTTGGTGGAATTATTTAGAATATCATAGTTTAGCTATTTAGTTTACATCATACTACATCTGTTGCTATTTCTATACGGATCTAGATTTTAAAAGTTTTCTGGCTGAGGCAAGAATGAAGAGGTCCTTATTCAAACAATGTTTTATCATGTCATTAACACTTTCCTTTGAGTGACAACAAATTTAAAATTAATTAAATTTATTTTCTCTTGAAAGAAATAGCAAATTTCAAGGAAAGGACATTTAAAATATTCACACTTTGTTCCAGAGTGCTTTCTTGGGTACAAACAAATATATGTGTAGAGTTGCACATATATTCTTTAATGTTCAGCCAGAGTAAGTCCAGTAAAGATTTCACATTCCTGATAACAAGGCACTTTAGGAAACTAGAACATAATTTTTTAATGTAGTGATGTATATTTTTTCCTTTAAATTAACTGATCTTCTACTAGAAAAAAAAAACATTTGTTCCAAACTCCTAATTGCTGAAATCATGATACGGTATTTGTGTGAATACTATTAAAAACTGAAAAGAAAATCCAAGTTTCCATGGCACTTGTTCAGTGACACAAAAAACTTAACTGGTCAGAAAAGATTTTTAGGCAATTGAATTTATTACTCAGTCATTAAAAGTTTTCCTCATGTAATGCCAGGAACTGAGAAAAAAAATAATTTCATAATGCAGCTCTTCCAAGAAAAACTCAGCTATTTCTGTCTGGTATTTCAGTCCATGACTATTCAGAACTCACTTTGTCTGCATTTTCTCTTAGATGCAGAGTTATCTCTTTGAAAATGGTGGTTATTTTAGTTTTTTAACTCTGACATTTAGTATCTGGTCTGTGTAAAAAACAGAATACACATGTATGAATATGTTGAAAAAATAAAAAATATGCATTGGAAATAAACACAAGCATTTAATTATAAGCCTGTTACACTAGTTTGCTAATTCTGTAATACTGGGTTTGAATTTATTGGTTCTAATGTATTCATTTGTAAGTAGTTTAACACCTGCTTGAATGAGAGGGTGTTTGTTTCCAGTTATAAATCAGCTGAAATATCTGACGTATTTGAGCAGAATTCTCAGCTGCGGAGACACTATAAGAAATTTTTTAGAAACACTTTAAACTTATTGAATCCATATCATCCAACACAACATGTAGCAATCAATATTTTAATTTATAATCTCGTAAGGTTTTTCAGGAGAAAGTGTTTAAAGATTATTATAAAATTTTCTTTGCAGATGTGTTTTCCATAAACATGATAAGTATCCAGACCAGTAGATTGATGCTGGCACTCTTAAATTTAGAAGTGCAATAACAAAAAATAATACGCTTTTTATTGTTATTTATAAGCATATTTAAACATACTAATTGATTACTAATGTTACATTTGTGTTATGGGCAATACCATTACTCTGGATAGAGCAAGTAATAACTATTTATCTATGAAAAGTCTTGAAAGTAATATAACTATTTTTGTAACTAAATTGTTAATTTTGCATGCATGCTGATTATGTGAGCTGACTATTGCCATCCTTAATGACCCTTTGCCAGATCTACCTGATCAGCAGAAGCAATATAGTCTTAACCAAGAAGTTAAAACTTTAATTAATGTCCAAGCTAGGTACTTATCGGATATTGGGCACAGAGGTATTTTTAATCCGTCATTCTTTTACAACTAAATACAATCACAACTTACTATATGCAACAGGATATTTCCTGTGAGCTGAGATAATTTTAATACAAGAAGGGGAATAGTCAATTACATAATCTAAGATGAGATGTGGCTGCAAATGTGAACACATTCCAAAGGAGATGGTCATGAATATGCATTTACAATAATCTGTCTTTCTCACTGAGTTGTTCGTGCTCAAAATAATTGTT
Organism: Pedionomus torquatus; assembly: GCA_013398155.1. Taxonomy (NCBI): domain Eukaryota; kingdom Metazoa; phylum Chordata; class Aves; order Charadriiformes; family Pedionomidae; genus Pedionomus; species Pedionomus torquatus. Next base: position 97,562 of record VZRU01012180.1, read on the forward strand.
TTTGTGACCAAAATAAGTGTGTGCCAAATAGATGCATGAAAGTACAATCTGATATAAATGCTATCTTGAAAGAGATAGTACCTTGTTGTCAATAGTAAATTCCAGTTGCTGAATCAGTATTTTAAAGTATTTCTTTAGATAAGTGGATACATACGTTACTGAGTTTTCAAAAGTTTTCTGAAGAAATGATGCTCTCCCTTGCCTAATTCTGTCTCAGTGATATTTTCCATATTTTCTAGGAGAATTCTAGACAAGTAGACCAGATAAGTACTAATAATACGCAATTTAATTGCACATCAAAGTCCCCAAACTACTTTATTAGCTAAAATTTGTTAGCAAATTATAAAGACATTCTATGGGAATTACATTATTACTTCTGGACCAGAAAATGGGGATATTAGTTATGTGGAAGACTTTATCATATCTAAAAAATGTATTGTTGTATCAGAATCCTGTAAATACATTACAGAGAGAAGCAGGAATGAATGTGAAATGTATAATTACAATGTAAGCCTTATGGTTTTGAAATTATGCAGTATGTAAAAGCCATCTGGGGATCAGAGTGTATACTTGTGCTTGCTGTCTTGCAAATCCTCACTATCAAGAAAAAAATTACCACTTCAACATCAGGGACACATCTGGTGAGACATAGATCAAGCAAGAACTGGTACCATTGGACAGCTGGAAGATTTTTCTCAAAAGAACATCTTGTCAGGAGGCAATAGAGATAAATGAAAAGGAAAGAAGGAGCCACTTTGTTCTGCGCTTTGTTGAATACTGACTGAGTTCAGAGCATGCATGACATAAAAATCTGGCATATAGATGCTAAAAGAGAAGGTTGTTGAGACAGATAGGCTGTTCTGAGGTCTAACAACAAAATTATGAGAAAGTGGAGACATATACCTCAGCTTCTCTTTGCCCCCACCAGAAGCTCATCCTTGGATCTACATGTGGAAAAGAACTGCTGGAACGTTAGGAGAAAGTAAGGTGACATTACATGGTGGCCTTGAGGAATACTTTAAATTTTATTTTTTTCATATCTTCAATTGTTCTATGACTTGAAAAATTTATAAGGGCCATAGAAAAATAATGTCCTCAAGACAGACTGAATACCTGAAGTTCTGAACAAGTCTCAGAAGCATGCTGATACTGGCTTATGGGCAAGAATTTTTATGATTATTCTTCTAAGACTTCTGACTCCTGATCTAGTAATACTATTAACTGCTACCTAGGCAAGAATACAAAAGAGAAATGGGCAGCCTCCAAAAACAGAGACAAAATATTAATGCATACAAGAAATGAAAAGCAGTTTACAAATGGTGGCTTAAAAGCCAGTAAAAGGAGCAATAAAAATCTTTAGAGCTGTACAAAACTTGTCAAAATTTACTTTTTTTTTCTAAGGAGCACCTGTTTCTTAAAAAATGCAATGCATTAATTCCAATCAAGGGATGAGCTTTCAAAGTTTACAAAAGTCCCACTACAGTATGGATCATTCCATAAACTCAGTAAGACTACTGTTAAGAGAAAGGTCAACCCCTAAAGGACTGCCTGCACAAGACCACGTTAACCCAGTAGGTCTGCAGGTCAGTCACTACTCAAAGAACCAAGTATTTCTGTAAAGTCTGAGTCTGTGAAATGCCTGGATGTGTAAAACCTGGCAACATCTATATTTGTAGGTAATGTCATTAATGAGTGATTGTTCATTTTTGTTGTTTAGTTTGCAGCATATTTGAAAATGAATAGAGGTCCCATATCTTTTCCTCAATAAAAATAGCTCTAGAGATATGTGAACTATCGCTGAACACATATTTCCATTCATAGTCAGTGTCTTGCTGTTGTATAACTTAGATTGTAAAGTGCTCTAAAATACCTTCAATGTGAAGTTTTGTATAAGTCTACAGTCCAATCAGTATTTCTGCTCAAATGAACACAAATATTGTCTGTATACTCTAACATTATATTAATTGTGATTGCATTTGTTTTAACGTAGTTGTGGCATCAGTATGAAATACAACATCCCTGAAGCTGTTTCGTAAAACTGGGTTACAGTGTCAAAAATGAAGTAACAGCTATCAGGCTCAGACCTCAATACATGATCCATCTTCTTTTCAACATAAGTGTTGAAGATGAATCATCTATTCAACATAGTTCTTTTCAACATAAATGTTGAAAAGACATACTGGCTAAACTGGGAAGCCAATTAAGTTTGAGGAAGTGCCAGAGTAATATCTCTTGTCTGAAAATGAACTCATCACAGTTTTACAGACTAGCAAACACAGGGGCCCAAAACTGGACACTGTACTTGAGATGGGGCCTCACAGGTGCCAAGTACAACAAGATAATCACTTCCCAAATCCTACTCACCACGCTGTTCCTGATACAGACCAGGATGCTGTTGGCCTTCTTGGCCACCTGGGCACAGTGCTGGCTCGTGTTCAACTGGCTGTCAACCAATGCCCGCAGGTCCTTTTCTGCCAGGCAGCTCTCCAGCCACTCTTCCCAAATCCTTCATCACTGCATGGGGTTGTTGTGTCCTAACTGCAGGACCCGGCACTTTATCTAGTTGAACCTTATCCCGTTGGTCTCAGCCCATCAATCCAGCCTGTCCACATCTCTCTGCAAAGGCTTTCTACCCTCCAGGATATCAACACTCCCACCTAACTTGGTGTCATCTGCAAATTTACTGAGAGTGCACTCAATCCCCTCATCCAGATCATTGATAAAGATGTTAAAGAGAATCAGCCCCAATACAGAGACCTGGGGGACACCTCTCATCGCCAGTTGCCAACTGAATTTAACTCCGTTCACCACCACTCTCTGGGTTCAACTCTCCAGCCTGCTTTTAACCCAGTGAAGTATATTCCCATCCAAGCCATGAGCAGCCAGTTTCTCCAGGATAATGTGGGAGACTGTATCAAAGACCTTACTAACGTCCAGATAAACAACATTCACAGCCTTTCCCTCATCCACCAAGAAGGTTGCTTTGACATAGAAGGTGGTCAGGTTTCTGAAGAAGGATCTGCCTCTCGTGAACGTATGCTGGCTGGGCCTGGTCACCTGGATGTCCTTTATGTGCTGCATGCACTCAGTATGATCTGTTCCATGACCTTCCCAGGCCCTGAGATCAGACTGACAGTCCTGTAGTTCCCTGGATCATCTTTCCAAACCTTCTTATGGATGGGAGTGATATTTGCTAGAAGTCAGTATGGAAGTTTTTAGAATCTATTGATTTAAACATAGTTTATTTAGGCTTACAAGAAATTTAGTAGCCACTGATGGTAATTCTAGGGAGTAATAATGTGCTTGGGAAAGAGGTATTACAGTAGGGTTCATACCTACATTAGTTCTGTGTTTCATTCTGACATCTTAGGGAATGGTAGTAAAAAAACTGCTTTGCTGTACTCAGCCTGTTACCAAGTAACCTGATTTGAACTTTAAACTACTTTTCTAAACAGATTTTCATTCTGAAGTGGGGATGTTTTCACAAAGTAGCTGTTGACAATTTTCAGAAAACCAGACTTGTTGGCTGGGATTTTTTGCCCTTTGCTATCATGTTTTAAAACTGGTGGAGGTTGAAGCTAATAATTTTTGCAACATTACATTAATGTATCTATTACAAATATAGAAGCTCTTTTAGTCTTACAGATTGTCACTCTTAGCATCTTAAGCAAAACCTATAAATTAAATGCAGGGCTCTCATACTTCTTAGATGTGTATACACAGATGTGAAACTTTTCAGAATTTCCTGAAATTTTTCAGGACAACACCACACTTCAACGTTGAAGAGAAAATGAAATGCAGCACCTACAAACTCAGAAATTGAAAGGCCAATGAAGAAATATCTTGGCACAGTCACATTTTAAAGTTTTCTCACTGGAAATACTAGAGAGAAAACTTTTTTTTCCAATTAATTATATTCTGTTTGCACACTAACAGAGCATGATCATTCATGGTGCTAATACATGTGGTCATGGTCTAGTTCAATTCTGAAGAAACACAATTGACTTTTAGGTCAGGTTAGGGAATAAGGAGATAGTACTGGCTGAGAATCTTTTCTACCTCTGTTCTGCTGTTATGAGCAGAATGGGCTGATGCAGCAATTAATTCTTAACCTACCTTGCCCATCCATAGCACTCACACTTTCTAGGCCACAGTGTCTCTCACTTCATGTCCTATATGGTCACCAGTGTCACACTACAAAAGCTGAGTGCAGCAAGGCTCAGCAGACCATTCTTTCACAACATCAGAGCTGGTGTTGCCAAAGAAACTGTTTAGGGTACGAAAGAAAACATAGCTGATGTTAAAATACAATACTAATACTAAAACACAATACTAAGGGCATGGGTACTGTTAGACTTTGTCAGTGAGAAGTGAAGGACCTGTGGTCATTCAGGCCTCTTGTCTGTTAAATGTTATTTTTCCTTCTTTTACTTACCTAGTAGAGGTGGGAAAGACAGAAACAGGGCACTATGGGGAAGTGAAGCAGACTGATTTTCCTGTTCTGTCTGAGCATTTTCAAGTACCATCAAAAGAGAATGGACCTTTGGCAATTTAGGGGATGCTTGAGGAATGCATAGAGTGGAAATAGAAACAAAAAGAAGACAGTGTACAGAGTAATAGATACTTTGCTCTTCTACAGAGTAAAGGATTGGAAAATTAGTTACCAATGAAGGAAATAGTAGACTAAGGCTTTTCTACCTTTACCTCATGAGAGCTTGTGAGAAGACAGTTGAGCACAAAAGAAGAGCTCTAGAAATTATTTGATTTGGTTTTAGTTCTGCATTTTTGTTTGGTTTTGGTCATTTTTGTTTCGAGATTTTTGGTTTTAGTATGGTCTTAACAAAGATGTTAATATACATGAACATTCATACAATATAGAAGAACTACACTGCGATTTCTTAGGTCTTAATTAAACAGACTTAAGGCATAATCAAGTTTGGGAATTTAAACCAGGTTCAGAGGAAGCCAGTTTCCCCAAAAATACTGCAAGTCAACAATAGTTCTGCAGTCCTAAACATGAGGAGATACACATAAATACCCTACAAGAGGAATAAAGATCCTATTGACAGATGCATGTACCAAATAGAAATGGTTAAGAATCATGAATGATTATTGGAAATTTGTAGGGCAATTCTACTGATAAATTAATGACAGTTTATCTGCTGTATCTACTTCAGCCTGGTCATGTTCATTGCATCTTGGCTGTCTTTCCATGTGTCCAAGATAGTAGCCAAACATAACATAACTAAATTGGGAAGATATAGTGAAAGAATGAATTAATTAGATATCGCAATAACATTTTAAAACATACTGCTTTTCTAGAATGTAAGTAATGTGATAGATATATGTCATGGTTTATGCCAAATTTACCAAAACCTGATTGGCAGATGTTCCTCCCTCTCCCCGCTTTGGGTAAAAGAGAGGAGAGGAAGAAATTAAAGAGATTCAAGAGTTTAGAAAAAAATCTAAACTACTTTAATGAAAATATAAATAATAATAATAATAAAAAGCAAATTTAGCAAAAAGGGAAAAAGGAAGTATACAGTATATACAAAACTGTATCAAGCTCCCAGGATGACGACCACGTCACCAGCAGGCTTCAGGAAAAGTCCCAAACTGGACTCGGTGATCGACAGGAGCTGGATTCCAGATCTGGAGTCAGGAACGCTCAGATCAGGATCAAAGGCGGATGAACAGGTAGGGCCCTCCTTGGACGTCAGCCATCGAAGAAGGAGAGTTGACATTTTGATCCCTCAGCTTTTATAGGGGACATGATGAGGATGGGATGGAATACCCCTGTTGGTCAGTTTTGGGTCACCTGTCCTGTCTGCTCCTCCTTGCAGGTGGGACCCCTTTACACTCTTCTGTTTCCGACCCTCCAACGGGCAAATGATGAAAGTTATCTGACCTTGGTTCTTCTAGCAATAAGTACAAACAAGGGCCTCTCTGCATACCATCCCTTGGGATAATCAGGTCTTATCACTGTGAGACGAAACAGCTCTGAGCAATCTGCTGTTAATTTCAGAGTTTAGTTAGAAGAGGCCTAGCTAAGAAAGTAAAACTGTAAAACAGAAAATTGGTTTGTTTTACCTCAAACCAGGACAGTATAACCACTCTTTATTGTTGTCATAAGTTATGACAAATTCAGTGAATAAATTACAGTGAATTACATCAGGAAATTCTGACTATGTACCATGATCAAATAGTCATGTATGGCACAATAATCTTAAATCTGTCATCCATGTACTATATCTGAAATCTTGATGCTGTCTTTTTATACAGTAACTCAGAATTTGGTGACTAATTTATCACTATCTTTTCTGTATTTTCTACATATATTGTACATAACAATTGAAACGTTCATATCACTTATATAAAATTATCTTTATGTGTATTCGTGTACATTTTTAGCTCTTTCCTATTGGAATTTGGCTAAAATAATTGGATTTAACAATATGTTATGATGTTCTATTATAGCCATTTCACACAGGTAGCCTGTTAGTGCTTTATTCATGGACTACTGTAACAAAAAAAAACCCTAATGACTGATAAAACCTCCAGATTTTATTTAAATTTATTAAATTAAAAGGCACTGAAGCTGCAAAGAGAAGACGTCTACTGCCATATTGCTAATTGTGGCTGTAATAGGTTAAACTGTTAATTTTATCTTCCTCTAATCAGAGCTTTGCTCAAGATTTTTCTCATTTGTCATGCACCAGAACAAAGACAGTGTTAATTCAATACAGAAATATGCCTAGAAACCATTTAGTCTTTGTGGGGATATTTTAATAGACCCCTAAATGATATTATTTGTCTTCTGATGTGCAATAGACATTTAATGATTATAGGTCCAAAAATTGCTGCTGATAGGAGCTGTCTTATCTTCATGCCCTTTGATGGAGCTAGCTCTTTTTGACACAAAGATCTTGTCCCCATTTAGCAGTATGCTGATGTAGATGTATTTACATACACTTAGACACATTAAGAATTATGAGTGGTTTGGGTGGAAATGTTAAATCAAATTTACCATGTTGAAATCCTTTCCTGATTTACACCCATCAGTCTTAAATACAGAGGATTCACTGTGCACAGTAAAGACACCATTTCATCTTCTGCTAACAAGTGAATAAAAAATCAAGCTTGTAAGTATCGTCAAGAATGATGAATTTATTAGTACTAAATATTACATCACACTTTTTATAGTTTTGTAGATGAATGTATGTCCAGTCACAAGATCAGCCTCTAATACTAGTATGAATCTATTTGGATTCTTCTGTGGTCCTTCTTCAAACTCTTTGGTAAAATTAAGGTTTAAAATTTAAAGAAATCAGGAATAACTGTTAATGTCAAACAGCAATGATCAGCTCTGTACAGTACTAAGTATTATTTCTGTCTTTTCTGGTAAAAGGCCATAGGCTCTGTACTGAACTGACAGTGCAGAGTCCTGCCAGGGACTTCCTGGGCCTAAGCTGGTTTTATTTATTGTTAAGTTGTCTGATATTCAAGTGAATGTCACTTAACCTACATTAGCTTAAGTTCTGTGCATTCTTTTTATGGTGTAAGTATGGTATACCCTGTCAGTTCCTGCCTAAATGTGGTGTTTTGTCCCTGGCTAGATACCAGGTACCCACAAAAGCTGCTCTATCATTCCTCTCCTCAACTGGATGGGGGAGACAAAATATAACAAAAGGCTTGTTAACTGAAATAAGGAAAGGGAAAGATCACTCACCATTTACTGTCACAGGCAAACCAGACTCATCTCAAATTAGTTTGCTTTATTGCCAATCAAAATCAGAGTGGGGTAATGAGAAATAAAATAAATTCTTAAAGATATCTTCCCCCCAGCCCTCCTATTTCCTGGGCCCAACTTCAGTCCTGATTTCTGTACCTCCTTCACTCAAGTGGCACAGAGGGACAGGGAATGGGGGTTGTGGTCATTTCATCATGTTGTATCTGTGTGGGAGCACTGCATGCTCACAAGTGCTTCTAGCAAACCTGCTGAGAGTGGATTGCTCTCTGCCCAGGGTCCACAGGTCCTGCTAAGAGCCTTCTCCAACATGGGCTCACCAAACAGCCACTGTCTCCTTCAGGAGCATCCACTTCCTCTGGAATAGGGTCCTCCATGGTGGAGGTGGATATCTGTTAATTTCCAAGGCTGTAGGAGGACAGCCGGCCTCACCATGTCTGCTCCCATGTCTGGAGCACCTGCTCTCCCTCCTTCTTCATGGACCTTGGTGTCTGAAGAGTTGTTTCTCTCACATATTCTCACTCCTTTGGACAGCTGCAGTTTCTGTTACACAGCTTTTTTGCACCTTCTTAAGTATGTTGTCACGAGGTGCCACCACCATCGCTGAGAGGCTTGGCAGTGGCCAGTAGCTGGTCAGTTTTGGAGCCAGCCAGCATGTGCTGTATTGGATGTAAGGAAAATTTTGAGCAAGTTTTGAGCAGCTTCTCAAAGAAACCACCCCTGTAGCTTTCCTGCTACCAAAATCTTGTCACACAAACTCTATATATTTATAAACAGCCTTTTATGTCAATGGAGGTTGAGAACAGCTACTGCACAGCTTCAAAATTTTGACTGGGAGTCAATGAGAAGGATGCAGACTGTGTTGGGGGAATGTATAAAAGTAACATCAACCTGACTTCAAGAGCGAGGAAGGAGAAAAACCCAGCAGGAACATGACCTTCTGCCAGTGAATATCTCAGTGTGCTGGTGACACTGGAGAACTAGTCCCCTCCCTCCTAATCTGTTAAATGAAAACTGAAGAGACCAGCTGTAGGAGCGCAGGTTCTTGTGTAAGGTGGGCCTAGCACTACACACGGAAACTTGAAAGCCTTTCTGTAAAAATTTTAACTATGTTATTAATGAGGTTTCTGTATTTATATTATGTATAACAATATGTGATTCTGCCCCTCTACTCTGCACTTGTGAGGACCCCACCTAGAATACTGTGTCCAGCTCTGGAGTCCTCAACTTAGAAAGGACATAGAACTGTTGGAACGGGTTCAGCGGAGGGCCACAAAGATGACTACAGGGATGGAGCACCTCTCCTGTGAGGACAGGCTGAGAGAGCTGGGGCTGCTCAGCCTGGAAAAGAGAAGGCTCTGGGGAGACCTTATAACAGCCTTCCAGTATCTGAAGGGAGCCTACAAGAGAGCAGGAGAGGAATTCTTTGTCAGGAAGTGTAGTGATAGGACAAGGGGTAATGGTTTTAAACTAGAAGAAGGGAGATTCAGGTTGGATATTAGAAAGAAATTCTTTCCTGTGAGGGTGGTGAGGCACTGGAACAGGTTGTCCAAATAAGTTGTGGATGCCCCATCCCTGGAAGTATTTAAGGTCAGGCTTGATGGGGCTTTGGGCAACCTTGTCTGGTGGGAGGTGTCCCTGCCCATGGTGGGGGGGTTGGAACTTGATGATCTTCAAGGTTCCTTCCAACTCTAACCATTCTATGATTCTATGTATTATTTATACTCTTAAGATGTTTATCTGAGTAAGAAATTTTTGGTTCCATTATATGGTGTGTTCCTTTTTTCCCACCATAAGGTTTTGAGTGCGACAGCTCCTACCAGTCTCAAGTGGTTATTTTGCTGAAGGCTGAAAATCCTAAAGAGATGTTCAGTTCATAGATTAAATAGGAAATAGATATTTGAGAAACAAAAGGTGATTTCCTTGCACAATTGTAGCTTATAGTTCTCTTACGTAGTACAGTAGAGATATGGGTTAGGTAGACTGATGGAAATTTAGAAAGAATTCTTTTAGAATGATGTTTCCATTCCACTGAAAATATGGGTTTATATTCTCCCAGTGGGTAATGGCTTACACAAGCCTTAGTTCTTTTAATCCTATCCCCATAGGCAATCATGTAATGTAAGTGTGGAAGGATGCTCAAGAATAATTACACAAACACTTCCATAAACAGACTGAAGACCTTCAGTATAAAAACATAAAAGCTTTCATATAAGCAGAAGACAGCAGGACAATCCAAAGCAGTCCAAGCACATTTCCATTAGCTTGTTATCAGATATGGTTTGGCCTTAAATGGCAACGAAGAACCATGTGGCTACTCTCTTACCCCGACTCTAGCCATGGAGAGAATAGGAAGAAAAAAGACAAAACTCATGGTTGAAAGACAACTCAACAGAACAGCAAACAGAACAGGAAAACAACAACAGTAATGCTCATAGAGGAATGTACAAACAGCATTATGGTACTACTGCTCGCCAGCGGGATCTAGAATGCCTGAGCCTGCTTTGAAGTGACATCATGCCCCCTCCCCCAGCCAGCTCCCAACTATAGAATGGGCACAGCTTCACATAATATGGAATACCCGTGTCCTGTGCCAGATTGTGCGGTAAATTAAACCTATTCCCACAAAAACAGGACATAGGGTAAAATGGGTGTCCAGCATAATTGTCTTTGTTGGGTTGAATGGGTTTTCAGATTTTACTTTGGAACCATCCAAAAATAAGTTCTTTTGTAATTTTTAAAAACCCTTGTCTTGTTTATAGTGAAATCAGAATAAAAAGACATACTTCAAAGAATCAGATATTTTTTTCCTTTTTAGTATATCTATGACAACAGAATCCCCTGAGTGACTTTAAGCCACTTCTTCACTGGGTTTTGCATATGAACGGCACAAGAAGAACAATCACCTTCTGTCAAAATACCACAGGAGGCAAAGCCCCATCTGTGTTTGTTGTGTCTATATCTACTAAACTACCAATTGAGTGGGAAAAAGAGAATAACTTTTTCAAAGAGTTGCCTGTGTGTTTCCTCTCTTTGATAACGCTTCTCAAAAATATTTTCAAAAAGTATTTCTGTTCCACTAAAAATGTTGATGTGCCATAGATACTTCCTGACTTGTAGATTGATGCATCTCTGTGCTTTTATCTCTCATCTGTTTCTCTCTTTTGCTGTATTAATTTTCACAGGAAAACAATCCTTTTTTTTTTTAGGTCACAAAGATCAAGTCAACACAAATGAAAAGAAACCTGTTGTGGCATAAAGAAATTTTGCTGTCAAATACTCTTATGCAGCACAGAGAGATACTGATCCGTATCAAAGATTTCTAGCTTGCTATTGAAATAAGTCTCTTATTCATTATTTTAATAACATCAGTCAAGTGTGTTAACACTCTGGAAAAAAATCTAGTTCTTTCTATGCCATTATAGTTCTAACCAATTGTAATATGCATGTCAGACATTAGAGCGAATAGGAAGTTTGATATCTTAGTTGTATAACCTTTTCCAGTGAAGCCCTTGGTAGAAATTATAAACATTCTTTGATATACTGCAACAGCTTATGATATATCCACCTATAAGATTTTACTGTTTCTGCATGAAAATATTAAGAGATCAAGGAAAAAATGAAAAAAATAAAAAATGTGAAAACATAAACCCCCTTCCTCAACAACTACATGGTCATTTTTCTTTGTTATGCTAAAATCTTGTTTATTAACAAGGGGGGAGGGTATCTTATATATAATGCCAAGAAAGTGTTGCTAATATAATTGAAATAGTGGCATTCTAAGTCACGAAGTCAAGAATAATTTTTTTCTAGATTTAATTATTAAAAAAAATCTTCCATACAGAAAACAAACAAACAAACAAACAAACAAACGAAGTAATACAAATAATACAATTACAATTATATACAGCTCTTGATTTCTACTCTTTTTTTCTGATGTTGCTCTCACTCTTCCACAGCTCCTTTTAAGGCAGGTAGCTTCAGGCTGCTGGGGTGGGTGTTATAGCAAGTTGTAAGCCTCTGGAGTTCTTCGTGGGAAAAATATTACTGTCTTATTCTTCCTCACTGTAGAACGCACAGATTTTAACATCTTTGGTTTCTTCTTTGGTCTGCAACTCCATATTACATTAAAAAAAATACTGTACCTGGTGCTTTTTGTTTATTTTACATACTACTTCATTGCTCTGTTATCCATAAAACTAGTTCTCCCTTGATCCAGGTTTGCATTTCCCTTTACTGACCATTCATAAGATCTTTATTGCCATGGGCTCTCCAGTGCCAAGATTCTGCCCCATCTCTACCATCCTATGCCTGCCCTCCTCTACACCGTGTCCTGTGCCACCACTTCTCAAAACCCCTGCTGTTTTACTGGAATTGCACCAGTATTATGTTGTGTTGCCCTACACTGCACTATTGTGTTAGATCCATAAAATGCTTATTGCTGCTATCTGTATATTAGTACTATATGAAGATGAACACAAGAAAAACAAAATAGTCTTTGTCACATGGTCAGGCAGGTGGTGAAAATTTTGACAGAACAAACTTGCAAGGAGAGTCTTGAGGCCTTGCAAACTCAGTGCAAAGCTTATGGCCTGTTACTAGCATTGGCACTGCTGGCCTACATGGCTATAGCCTTCTCCAAAATCTGGCTCTTTCTTAAGTTTTCTCTAACCTTCCTAGGTATGCTACAGAACTTCACTTCTAAACATGGAGAGTCAAATTGAGCTCTGAAGTGAAGAAACCTAAGTATCTAAATGATGGATACAAGCTGCCATCTGAGACCCCTTCTGGATCCTAGGCTGCCTTTCCAGATGTGAGAAAATCCATCCAAGTGTCCTGGATGGAGTGCATCTGAAATAGTATTATGCTCCTAAGTTTAATCAAATAAATGAAACCCTAGGTGGTACATTTTGTTGGTGAATCAGTGGAACCTTAGTTTGTGCCAAAGGACACTGAAGGTCATCAGCAGAGATCTGCAGGTTCACTGACTCTGAGGAAGACTAATGTGCACCTACCTTCTGAGTATCTACTTATATTTAAGTGGTTGCAGGTGAGTGTTTAAGGTGAGCTGCCTCATAAAGCAGAAAACAAACACATTTGACCTTCTTTACTTACCACAATTGCCTGTTAAAAATAAACTTATTCCACTTCCTGCATTCATCCATCTTAATTTGCTGCTTCTAATTTAGATATTCTGAGTACTGTTTTATTAGGAAAATGAATTCTTGGGAGACACGCAGATGTTGCATGAAAGCTTTTTTGGGAGGCAGTTCCACATGCCAATAACAGTTCTGTCATTCCTATATAAGCACATGTATGACTTTGTGATTTGCAGTAAGATTAAAGATGCTTATATGTATAGTCGCTTCTAGTACTATTCCAGCTCTTGCTTACTACTTTGTTTGCCTCTCTCTGATCTGTAAGACTCATGTGACATCCTGACAGCAGGGAGAGAAATCACCAACACATAAGTGTTGACATACACTTGGATTAAAATTTCAGTAAATTTATTGATATCATCAAGTAACTTAATGATAAATATCAACATGCCTACTCAGTGCTAACAAATAACTTAGTACCTGAGTTCAATCTGTTCTTTATATATGATTACATGTATATTTGGTTTTATTTTTAACTGTTACTTCTTTGTATGTGATTCTTTTTCAACATGATTACTTTGGAACAACAATTTCTCATAAACGTATTCACAGAAGAAAACCAATCTACATAGTTCTTGTTGCTTTGATCTGTTAATGGTCTGTGATCAGAGACTCAGATCACACGAAGATCTACAATACACAAATTCTTTGAAGCTCTATGGTGATATCCACTCATTTCCTAGGATTTTGGGTTCGTTTCTATCTCTACATATTAGTTAACTGATTTATATTTCAGAGAAAATTGGTGTCCTCATACTGGTCTTTGAAATTTTCAGTAGCTCATGTGTTTGGCTTCAGGAATTCTTATTTACTTGTCAAACCTGGACCTTGCTTCTGCTATCTTTCCTGCTAACAAGGAACTTCTGCTGACCAGACTCCTTGTTTAGACTGTTCATGTGTAAGATACTTTGCAGTAATCAAGTGTGCCAGAATTAATTCCACAAGGAAACTTCATCTTATTGCTGCTTTTCAATTTGCCCACCAACTCCACAGAATAAAGTTAAAAACTCAGTCAAGTCAAGAAATGCAGGTTCTAACTAAATGTAGGACTGGCCAACTTCTAGCTTTCAAACACAGTCACTGTCTACTTTTGCTTTGTTAAATTTTATCAATTTTTTCCTGCATGTGTACTTTCTTGTTTTCGTGATTTGCCTGCCTTTTCAACCTTCCACACTTAGACCTGAAAGGAGACCTTGATTAAAATTGTCAACAGCTAACATAATACCCAAATGAGAAACATACCACCACAGTACAGAAAGAACAGTCTTTATTACTTCTGGAAAATAACTCTGCATCTGAACGTAGAAAACTCCTCAAAATCACCATAGACTGTAATAACACATACATTAGCACCTGCATTTTAATTTGTTCATTAAAGGTTAAGAACTATGTTTTTAACAGTTTACATCAGAATTAATTATTCAGCATTTATCATCACTATAAAGGAAATCACACATTTAGACAATTCTGCAGACCACCTTTATTTATTTTGAAGGAGAGTTGTTTTATTGTACAACTCAATTAAAAGGTGATTGATCATACATAATTTGCTTCCATATATGGGTTGCAGTTTACAGGTGAATTTATCTCAAAATGTCATTTGCAGTTCTGAATTTATAATTTCACACACAGTAGAGCGATCACATAAGCTCAAGTTCTCTCCCCCTCTTTGGCAGAACAGATTTTTATTTGCCTAGTAGACAACATTAAGCTGTTATATTCTCTTGCTCTCAGAAAGGATGTTTGCACATGTGACAGATAAAAATAAGCCTGTGACATTAAAGAACTACAAAAATTAGTAGTTCTCTAATTATCTTCCTTTTATTTATGTGTGGAGGTTTATAGTTCATCGTAGCTAAAAAATATTTGTTCGCTAAAGATGAGCTGATGAGATACTTGTATTATGTCTAATAAAATATGACAGAACTGAGCTATATTTTGCTAGGTTGTTTTGAACAGCAATAGCAATAAAGAAAAATATTGTAATTTTATTTTAATGTGATTTTACCAGGATCCCTTCTGATCACTACCTTCATGTACCTTCATTAGGCCTCTCCTAATGCCAGCCCTCAGTTTGAGACAATGTTGAGCTTTAACCATGGAAAAGACCTGGCAAATGATAAGGCATTCACAAGAGAGGACAATGTAACTTTGAACCATGCCTGTTATTCTTCATCCTTTGCAAACTTACTCCCTGGAACTTTTCTGGAGGTGCTAAGATCATCATTGTCAAAGCAGATGCAGGGTGAGCTTCTTGTAACTAATTGTGCTTGTGTTCCTGATGCATCCTTTTGCTTCATGTCCATTTGTTTTCTTCTTACCCAGAGTATTTCCTTCCTCCTAAAGGAAACAACTTCTTCCTATCTGCCCATTTTAGCCAAATGATGGGAAATTACAAAGAATGTTTGATCTACTGAGTCTGGGTAATCTCTGTGTATGGAATTTTGACCTTTACAGAGTCTGGTTTATCACAGCAAGTTCATCGTGCAGAAGTAAAACAAGTGGTGACTTTGACAACAACAATAATACAGGAATGCAGAGAGGCTACAATGCTTTTTTCATCAGTTCAGCTTCTGTAAACCTCAATACTTTTCAACTGCACAGAGAGTGTGCTAGAACTCAGATACAGCAAGGTTTTCTGTTTGGCAAAATGTGTGATTCAAAGCCCCACTTTCTATGGGGTGGAATTGAGACCTTTCAAAGTTTTGTTGCATTTTATCACCAAAAAAAAGAACCACAAAAATTATGGGATTGAATCAATAAAATCTATTTCCTGTTAATGTGTTTGAGACTTCTTTGGATTTCCTTTATCAATTTTTGGTTTTGTTTCCTTTTTTCCCCAGATCAATATATCCATATATAATATATTATTTGAGACCAATCAAGATGGTTTGGGTTTGAATTTCCTTTGGAATCATCATTGGATGATTAAAATGGTCAAATTAAATTGTCATGTAACTTATTTGGGAGGAGTGTTATTACCAAATGGATGAAATAGGTCAGATGCTTGAACAGCTGTTTCAGACAGTTTTAATGTAATGCAAATAGATGTTGAACACCTCTTCAGAACACTGGTGGTAGGGTTTTCATTGTTGTACTGCAGCTGTCTTCTGCTACTTCTTCTAGAAAATTAAAATATTCCTAAAATTAAGCTGCTGAAGCATATGTTATGAGAAATTAAAGTTTCCTGGATGGCTTCAACCTACCCAGACTGATGACTTTTTAAAAAAAATTATCAGCCTCCAAAAGCTGTGGCATTTACACGGCGTCCTGTTGGACACATTATACTAAAATATCTATGGACTTGACAACTAACACATAGAAAGGTCTTTCCTGGGATTCTCACTAACCAAAAATACATCTTTTGACAATTTGTCCTAAGGAAAATCTTTTAATACAATCTCATCTTATTTTTTTTTTTTAAATGGAAATAATTTGGAAATTGATGTCTTTATCTATCTGTCTCATTTTTTTCCTGAATGTGTGTGATAAGTAACTTCATTAACTGAACTTTCTTAGCTAAAGGATACAACCAGCCTCAGGATAGTATTGCTTCAGCTAATTTAAACTTCTGAAATACTGGAAATTTAGTGACACAGAAAAATCTCACCTGGCATGTTCAGTGCAAATCTTTAAAAAGTTAACAACTGACAGTCTTAGGCCTTCCAATTGGATGTCAATTGAAGGTTAAACCCCCTACACCCCTTACCCCACCCCACCATGAATGTTGCTTACAATATTTCTGACCAAAGATAACTACTTGAACATCATTAACAGAAAATAAAATTATATCCATAGTTTTACTTCTATTAGCAGAACAATGAATATGGATAAGAAAACAATTGGGAATTAAGAGATCAAGAAAAACATCACACCATAGAGACAGAATATGGTTGCCAGATCCTAAAGGAGATTGCACAGAAGATGATCTTTTTCTTTTGGCAGAAAATAAAAAAGTGTTTTTCCACATATTTAGTGTATTTCATATGTGCATAACAGTATGCATGGAGTTAATAAAGCACAATATGTGAGCACATATTTTTCATAATCATGCCCTCACATATAATGAAATCATAAAGCATTTGATTAAAAAAATCAAGTAATGGAGTTCAAACAGCATGCTCTAACAGCATGTGGACCAGAACTAATTTACTGTTTGTTATTTTTCTTAGCAAGTAATAATTCCTTTTAATTCCTTTATATATATATATATATGTATGTATGCTTCTCTAACACTAGACAATCTAGTCAAGTACGTTTCAGAGTGTGGTGTTAAAAGGCAAAGGAACTGAAGATTATTGGGTTGTTAAAAGTAGAGTAGAGGGCAATATATCAGATTTCCCATAAAGCTAAGTTATCAGTGTAATGTCGAATCTGCACACGCTAAATAGTATATGTATACTTGGAAACTAAAGACTACAGGCTGTATTTAATTTCTACCACTACTTAAGAACATAGAATCATAGAATTATAGAATGTTTAGAGTTGGAAGAGACCTCAAAGATTATCGAGTTCCAACCCCCCTGCCATGAGCAGGGACATGTCCTACTAGAGCAAGTTGCTCAAAGCCCCATCAAGCCTCGCCTTGAACACCTCCAGGGATGGGGCATCCACAACTTATTTGGGCAACCTGTTCCAGTGCCTCACTACCCTCACAGGAAAGAAGTTCTTCCTAACATCCAATCTAAATCTCCCTTCTTCTATTTTAAAACCATTACCCCTTTTCCTATCACTACACTTCCTGACAAAGAATTCCTCTCCTGCTCTCTTGTAGGCTCCCTTCAGATACTGGAAGGCTGCTATAAGGTCTCCCCAAAGCCTTCTCAAAAAGAAAAGGAGAATCCTTTTCCAGCATTTTGTAGGAATAGACAGGAATTTTTCATCAACTAGAAGATTTTACCAATGTCTTCAGTAAATATTTCCATTGTGGCTTGATTAAACCAATACCTATTAAATAGTCATAAATTTTCTTGGAAGAAATAAAGGATTTTTCTTATGTTTTGAATTAGTGGAATTACTTAATTTCTTCTAAAGGTTTTCTCAAGCCTGATTAATTTCAAAATGAAAAACGATGTAACAGGTTTTCTGGCCAAAACATTACCTTAGGTAATTATATTATGTCAGCCTAAAATTCCAGTCTATAACTTAATTTCAGTTATTTACAATGTATTTTCCATTTCCCCCTTGACCTTTGTGCACCATGAACAGAAATTTCTGGCTGGTAGTCATTCATCGCCCCATAATTAGTTGTGTTTTGACACTCTGGTGTACAAAGGAGTGGAATTCAAGTCTGATGAGTTGCATATGAAAGTAGGAGCACTTCACAGAAATGAGTGCCCAGCTTCAGGTAGAACATACACAGTTCACAAGTATATTTTTAGAAAATTCGATAAAGCTATTGCTTAACCATTCTGCCTGTGTACAGCTTTGGGAGGGATTCATTTTACCTAGGATGAGATACTGACAATATAAATCTCTCCACATCTAACCATCATCACTTCTCTTTATAATAAGTGCAGGGGAGGGAGTGGGGAAAAAGAATTTTTAGAACACAGCTCACCAGATCTGCTTAAGAAATGGTACTTTTACTATATGTTGAATCAAAGTCTAGAAATTGTTACTTATCCCTCATGATCATAAATAGTGTTCTGATAACCAATTCAGATGCCTGCGCTTCTTTAGAAAATAATCCATTTTGCATGTCCTCTATTCCACCTTAAATCCAGGTTAGGTATCTTTGACTTTTACTCATTAAGATAAAAATTACTATTCTCTGTGGAGTATATACGCACAGCTAGGACTTGGTTGCTATAGTAATAATAATTTTCAGATTTGCATTCAGGTCTTAAAATGTATAAATTAGGGAAAGAAAAAAAAGCCCACCAAACTTTATACGTATTTAGAATGCTTTGCTCGTACAAACATAAATAATTCAATTACTATCTTTGAATATTTCAATGTAATTTTTCTCACTTTTTCATTTTTGAATTTTTTTTAAATAATGCTATTATGAATTTTAAAGCCATGAATCAATGTTTGAAGGAATGTCTTTTAGCAACCTTTAGGGACTGATAGAAACAGATGATGTATAGCTATCTTTTAGTATTTTTTTTAGTATAATTAGCTTGACTTCTCAGGTGAAAAGGAAATGCTCTACCTGTTCATTGCTGTTAACAAAATATATAGCTTACAATGGAACACGTGCTATCACTTGTCATACAAATAAGCATATGCAGCTTTTAAAGTGAGAAATAGGTGCTTTTTTTTTTTCTGGAATAATTATAAAATATATATTACTATTTTTCTCCTCTTGAAGACACATTCTGCTTCATGTACATGCTGCTGCAGTGTATTCCAGTGTATTCCAACAGCAGTTGAGCATATTGCTGGTTGTTAAGGCTAATGTCTCTTTAGTTCAACTAGAAACACTATGGAAGAATTTTAGATTTCCTGTTATGACATGCACATTGTAAATTATTGGTGCCAGCATATGAGTGGTTCAAAGCATATTGCTACATTAATCTAGCTAAGTTACTTTTAATTTTTCTAATCTGCAACCAGTGGGTACAGTAAGCTCCATGCATAAATAAGCAGTTGATATGCACTTCTGTTTGTACATTCCTGCTCCTCCATTGTGTTTTGCCACAACTGGCCCCAGTCATTTTATGGTATTTCTACTCAAACATCAGAAGAATTCTGTTAAGGAAGAGTATAAGCTAGAGAGTTAAAGTTATAGAGAATTTTGGTCTTAACTTAAAAGTGTCCGTCTTGCTGATTGATCTCAGTGCAGAGTTCATCTACAGAGATGCTGTATAAGCTAGTCACTACAATTAAAGACTGTTATATCAGAGTAACAAGTTATCCTGTTTTGCTCGTTTGTATGATCAGGCAGAAACTTTAAAATCATTTTATAAAAGAGCAGAGATTACTGATCAAACTTTTTTTGTATTGTCATATTTTTGCATACACTACAGTTAAATTCCTTTTTCCAAAGACAACGTAACCAACACTTAGCAGAGAACAAATTCTTTCAGGTTAAGAGAGATCTTTCTTCTTCCTTTTCAATAAATCTTTTGTGTATATTGAATGATAACAAGGTGTGCAATAAGTTTCCATAAAGGGAGACTTTTTAGGTGGAAAATGTATTTATTAATCTTAACTTCAGAAAATCTGTAAACTAAGGTATTTGTATTATTCTCTGGACTACTGACTCCTGCTTACCAAATGATCAGTTGGACCATGACTCAACTTCTTCATTCTACTAGAGAACTATCGGTAGATATTAACAAGACCAGGATCTGGCTTACAGGCTTGTACTTAGATTTAAGTTGTTTCTGAATGTTTTAAATTTTGCCATTACTATCCACTAAGACACCATACATATTCTGAACAGAGAATAGCAATAATTGCACAATACATTATGAACTATTATTCTCATTTTTCACAACTTCTTTTTTATCTCTAAAGCTGTACGTGATTGTTAGTATAGAAATCAGTGCTGCAAGGGCATCTTTTAATTGAGCTACATTGTGAGATCTTAAACTCCCTGGACAGAAAGACTGGACAGAGCCAGTCTGCAGCATAACCTTGAATTACATCAAAAATAGTTGGATTTCTTTTCCTCTGCTTTATGAAGTTTAAAGTCAAGTAATCATCACAGAAGTTCATTCACTTTTTTTTTTTAAAGACACATCTGAACTAAAAATGGGACATAGAAAGGTTTATCTATCATTTGGGAAATAAGCAGCTTTTTAATGGAAGCCCTGAGTGAAAAGTTTTGGATTTCAGCAAAAACTATGTCAAATATATGGGTCAACAATTTTATAACAGGAAGACCAAAATCTCATTAACATATTTAAAAGCTGTCCAGTCAAAAATGAACGGTAAATTAAAAAAAAAAAAAAAAAACACCAAACAAACAAACAAAAAGAAAAGAAGTTTTTAAAAGTGTATTTATCTTCATGAATGTTTATGCTTACTCGGGTATATTTCATTCAACAAAGATATAAGCTTTTGGTTTTCTTGCAACACACAAAACAACAGCCTCCATTAATATGCTTTGTATTGCCAGAACACTCAGCTGTGTCAGAGTACTGATGACTACACTGCAGTAATCAAATGCAACTGATATCACATTCCATCATTACTTGGTAACTTAGTAGCAGTGGCATTTTAAACATTATAGCCTCAATACATACCTGCCAGAAAATGACTAATCAGCTGATTACACATTTAATAGTTTTTCCTTTGCAAGCAACTTTATCTTTCTCAATTTTTATGTAATAACAGTTGCAAACACTAAAGATGTCCAGTGTGTATAATAGAACGGAATTCTTTCATATTTCTAAAGCTACTTAAAAGAATTTTTTTAAAGGACAAAGTATAAAGTTCTGTGAATAATCCTGTACATGGAAGGAGAGCAAGGATGGCAGACAATTCCACTTCAAATTGTGGAATAAGAAAACCTGGTCTGTTTTCTTGTAATATATTGCATCAGCAAGACATTACTTGCCCATCAGACTAGCTGAATTGACTCTCAGGAGGTGGCTGGACAATAATCAAAACTCCTTAGTGGTTTCTGGAAACCTGTGTTCAATCTCCTTTTCGCAGTACTGTTTTCAGGGTTTTGTTAGTTTTCCAAATAGTTAATTTTTGATGATAACAAAAATAACAAAAATAAGAGTATATTGCTTATATAATAGCATGTAAGTGATGTTAAATTTATATAGATAAATGCTTCAAGAAAATGACAGTGTGCAATCACCAGAAATTTGACTTTAAGTCACATTAACACCTTTTGAATAGCTGTTCCTAAAACTTACAGTGAACAGATCTATGAGATTCAATTACTGATAGATACTTTTATGGCCGTGATTAGTACTAGAAAGTGAAATATTTGCAATGATAGCTAGTAGGGACAACTGTCAAATTGCTGATCCTTAGAAGAAATCTCAGCATGAATCAGAATACAAACCAAGATTCCTGACTGAAAAATCTTACTGTTTTTCTGTAAATATCATACCATCCCTGCCAAAAAATTCCTAAATTCTATCAAGAGGTTTATTAAAAAAACATGTACTACTGTATTACTGAAAGCAAAATAACCTGCTGCTTCATATTCCAGAATGATGAATAACAATAGTAAGAATTCACTCAGTAATATATATATGATTCTTAGTTGCTTTATTATTTCTTCAAAAGTGATACAGTATGACCCCTACATCTAGAAAAGCATTTATTTCCATCTCACTAGTTCTGATGAGCAGACTGGGTATAGTACTGAACTATCTCAACTAATTAGTAGCGCAATTTCTTTTTCCAACCTTTATTGACTACATGAGAGTTTGAGGAATAATAATAGCCTTGTCCTAAGGCCTGTGATGAAGTCTGAACCTGGTACTCAGCAATTTTAATTGTTCCTGTGTGACAACTTCATTGTCATGATTGTGAACTGTGCCTGAGGTACTTCATAAAGATCATGTAAAATAATTGAATAGTAGGCACTAATAAGAATTACACATTGAGAAAGTTGTAAATTTTCTGGATTTCTTTTCCTGTATTTTGTTATGTCTGGATGATAAAGAAATCTATAATTCTAAAAGGTTTCTTTGCATTAATGTTTCTGTTCATTGCTTTTCTTTCAAAATGAAGCAATTACTGGATTTTACAAGTTTCAGGTGGGAGTCAAAAACTGCAACCATACAAGCATTGCCACTTAAAATTTGCTCAGTATTTCACCTAGCCTCTTCATTTTTGCTGTTTCTTTTGCAACATTTTGTTTTGGTTTATTGAACTCCAATATTATGAACTTCCTATGTAGCTCACATCCAGAAAAGGTGAGCAAGCTCATAGTTATTTCCAGACTTTCAGTCATATGAGATCGCTGTATTTTGCCCTGTAAAGGACACCTTATTTTGTAACTTGATTGACATAGGAGAAAAAACGTGGTCTTGTGCTAGACCACAGATGATTTATGGAGACAAACCCAGGTGATTTTCCCATGTGAAGATCACCAGAATTTTAGAATAATACTTGTGCAATTTGGGGAGAATAATTTTTAATTAATGCCCAAAGAAATTTAAAAATTACGTCATGTCTTAAACCCAGCTCTAGGAACTTCTTTCCTCCCATTATTGATGCTTCTGACTTAATATCAGAAAGATATTTCTAATGCATGCTATTTTTAGTTTTGAAATGTGAACACTATGTTCATTTATGGTATCATATCTCTCTATACTGCCAGGAAGCCAATATGTTAACTGCAATTGAGAGCAGGCTAATAGCTAAGTGCAGATCACAAGCAAACTAAGTGCACATAAATAGTTCATGCTCAATCCATTCAGTTTCATGTCAGAGTAACAAAATGACCTGGACTGTTATAAAAGTTGAGGACTTGATGACATCTGACTACATGAAATAAAGAGTAATGTTTTCAATTTTTTTCTCTGTCAACAGGAATAGACAATTAAAATATTAATTAGATATATTAGATATCTGTATTAGGTATTTATTATATGTTTATTATTAATTAGGTATTAATTAGAATTTAAATTAAAATCCTAGATAAGTCCAAGGTACATAAACAGGGAAATCTGAGACAATCATATTGTAGGAGTGCTTCTTCTTCCCTCTTTTTCATGCCCATCAGAGCTTGAACTTCTCCTAGTATTTACCAGGCTAGCCTGACAACATAACAACATAACAACAAGGTGGATAACATGTCCAAACCTCCTCAGCTGATGGATATGGTTTTAGAGAGGTATTTCAGAGTCCTCAGGCCTTCCTTTTTTGATTTTATTTACCACTGAGAGTCAAAGAATTTAAAATAACCCCATAACTGTAACAGAAAACTTCTGTAAGCAGACTTTTAAGTCTCCCATGTACTTTCCCATACTTTGGCAACTTTCAAAGAGAAGGCAATTTACTTCATCTGGTTAAAAACAAAGTTTTATTTCTGTGCAGCAGATAGGATTCAGCACTAACATCTGGGTTCTTTTTGATTCATGCTCTGCCATATTCACCTCGCAAAAATCATCTTGCCAGGCACATAGTCATACATCTTAGAAGAACAAAGGTGTCATCCACAGAAATCAATAACCCTTGACTATATTCAAAAATGATCACATCTTGCCAGAGGATAAAGCATCAATCCAAGTTCATAATGAAATAATATTATTCTCTGCAGTTATGGCATCACTCCTGGCTTGTTTTCTCTGTAACAAAAGGAAGAAAAAAGAAGACATTTTGATGTGAGATTATCATTAATTCTCTATTTAGCTAAACATTTATACATGTTTAAAATATTTCCACCCTAAAAGATGGGAATGGGAATCAAGACAGTCTCTTGCACCTGTTTTTTGATTCTGGTGTGACTATAACAACATGACTCATCAGAGGACAGGAATTTAATTATGCAGATAGCAGAGCAAATCTCCAAATTTGAAGTTTCACCTCTTTGTTTTCTTTTTTTTAATGAAAGAAAACTATTATCTAAAACCAAATTAAAATTTAGCATTCAGTTATAAATGTTTAAGTCATAGTAATTTATTGTTCTACAGCCTTTTAAAAGTCAAGTTATAGTCTTAGTGCATGTTTATGGATTCTTTGTTTTCTGCCAGGGCAGAATATACAAAGAGATACGTGTGTATGTGCATATATATATTTTTATATATAATATACATATCATAATTTATAGATATGCATATGTCTGTGCTGTGGGTTAACTCCAGCAGGCAGCTGAACACCACCCATCTGCTATCTCACTCTCTCCCAGAGGAATAGGGCAGAGAATCAAGATAAAAGTGAGAAAACTCGTGGGTTGGGATACAGACAGTTTAATAGGTAGAGCAAAAGCCACCCACAGAAGCAAAGCAAAGTCAGGAATTCATTCACTACTTTCATCAGCAGGCAGGTGTTTTAATCACCTACAGGAAAGCAGGGCTCCACCACACATAACAGTTACTTGGAAGAAAAATGCCATCCTCCTTCTTCCCCCAGCTTTTATTGTTGAGCATGACATCACATGTTGTGGAATATCCCTTTGGTCACTCGGGGTCAGCTGTTCCAGCTGTGTCCCTCCCAGTTTCTTGTATACCCCCAGTCTACTTGCTAGTGGGGTGGTGTGAGAAGCAGAAAAGACCTTGACTCTCTTTAAGAACTGCTCAGCAATAAAGAAAGCATCCCTGTATTATCAACATTATTTTCATCACAAATCCAAAACATACTACCATACAAGCTCCTATAAGGAAAATTAACTTTATTGAATTCAAAAGCAGTATAATATGAAACCTACTCATTTAGAGTTTATTTATGTGACAAATATTCAGATATCTGTTTGGAACAGGATTTGCCTAGAATGTGGCAGCTACATATTCTGATATGTCTTAGCAGAGGTACCCTGTGCTGTTACTCTATTTAGTGAAGAACCAATCAATAGGATTATCGGAGTTTCAGGAGTGAATTATCTCATCCCCAAAAAGGTATTTACTTTCATTGAGATCAATAGCACCTTTTGTCCTATCCAACATCTACAGTGGTCACTTAGGCAACTCACATCTCATTGTAGGTAACTACAGTCAGATGAAATGAATCCTCTTGATCTGCTGAGGTGTGTGTTTTTTCAGTCTCTGAGGACAGACAGCATAAGGACTCTAGGTTCCATCCATACACACATACACACTGATTTAATAAATAATGTTAATCCCTAGTGATAATCAGAAAATACACTGGGTGTTTTCTGTAATTATTTCTTTAATTTATTTTAATTTTATTACAATCTTCAGAGTAATAAAAATATATATAATACAAAGACCCACAGTAAAGCTAGTAAAATGTATAACTAATAATGAAATATTTCAGAGTGTTTGTTTGTTGTTTTGTAAATAATTCTTATATTGATCTTGCTCTTCACAAATAGTAATGAATCACACATTGAAATTGATTTCACCATGTGATAAAATGTTAGGGTCATAAACAGAGAACAAAATGTCTTATACGAAATAATTAACTCTTATAATTTATAATTTGATAACAATTAGAATGATGGTAAATATTGCAAGTACTAAAAATTTTGATTCATTCAAATAATATTTACAAAAACATCATGAACTTAATAGATTTACCTGTACAAAGATTTCAATATTCAGAATGGAATCTTATCAAATGTTGAAATGTGAAACATGGGATAGTGCAGACCTTAGTATATTGCTCCAGAGCTGAGAAATCAAAAATCAAAATCCCTTTTACATTTTTTGACTGTTAGATTGTTGTGGGTTTGTTTCCTTCTTCTATTTTTTTTCAGTCTTACATATGAAAACAGAACAGAAAAACACTTGATCTTCCCTCTCCGAAATAAAAGCCACAAAGTTACTGTGGTGACCAAGAGTCCTTACTTCCATTTAACATTGGGTGTTGGATGGATTCTGACTTGCAGTTTCTTTTGCATGACTTATGGGATCGGCTGGTCCCCTGGGACCAGAGGATCTTTACTGCTGACTCACTAATTATGTCTCTCTAGTATATTCACTATCTTTTCCTGGCTAAAATTCCTGGTGTTAGTTCTATCCAGTGGAGTTGAGTGTCTTACATATGTCCATCAGTAAATTTTGCACCATGCTCTCAAAGTTAAAGAGAATCTTTAATCTTCTCAAACCTCCATGTTTCTTGTTTTGTCAGCTGGAGGGAAATGAAGGAGGAGGATTTGCTCCAACCTGCTCTGACCATTCAGGATCAATCCTTACTGAACTGACTTGACTGAATTTAATTGAATATTAAGCAACATATAGCGACATTTTTCATTTTTAAAATATACAAATAGCATTTTAAAGAATACATGTATGACAGATGATGAACATTTTTTCACTGTTTCACAATCTTTATAAAAGCAGTTGGGAGGCGAAAAAGAAAGGATTGAGTCTAAAATACAGGAAGCCTTGTGCACTTGGACTCATTAATATGGGTGTTGTTCTGACTGTCAGAAAAATAAACAGTTGATATTCATATAAACTGTGTATAATTTAGGATCATGTGAAACTTTCTGTAGTCTCAATATCTCATTGGTATTAAATGTGTAGGCAGAGGCAGACTTGAATTCATTTATCTTTCAACCGTATAAATACTTCAGAAGGCGAAGACATGCATGAACTAGTGAGTTGAACAGATGCATGAGTAAACATATTAACAGATAACATTTCAGAGTCTTTCTTTTCACTGTGTTATAGCTGTGCTGTTTGGTTTGGTTTGGTTTTTGTTTGTTTGTGGGTTTTTTTGTTGTTGTTGAGGTTTTTTTCCCCAATTTCTTATAAGGGCTGTGGCCTTGCAAACACTTTAACTGGTCAATGAATAAGTTAGAGGTACCAGTATGTGCTTGAATTGGCTATTACTGGGTGTGGCATTTTAAGGTACTGATTTCTTCACTCTACTATAAAGTAGGCTTTATATTAATATATAGTCATTGCTACAAGTATTCAGGCTTCTAAAAAGATGTTCTGAAGACATATATCTTTCTGCCAAGCTTTTAGAGAGAGATCTTTTTGCTTCCTCAAAGTTTCCACTGCCACAACATTTTTCTCCTGCTACAGTGCCAATTTTTCTGCCACAGGTAATTGAAACAGATAGTTACAATCTGCACTGCACTGGCAATAGTTAATATCGCCAATAACCTTGATTGGAAGCTACTTATAACATCAAGTATTTTGAGATGAAATTTTTCTGTCATGCTTGTTTCAGACTGAGAATTACTCATATAATTCAGATGATTTAAAAATTTACAAATACTCTGTTTCAAAGCAGGAAATAACACAATTTTTTTTTGTCCGTATAAAAATATATTTATAAATCTCATACAATGAGAAACTCTAGTATATTTATTCTTCAGAACAAAATTAGAAATATACTCAAAGTTGATCTTAGTTGAAAATTGAGAGAGTTCAACTAAATTCTCAATGCCTCTTCTTTGAGACTGGTCTAATACTAATTTCTGGGACTCTGATTTGTTCCATCAATGACAATGCTGCGACAACACATGGGAAAATTGTTGAAGTCTATTTGTCTTGGGTACCTGTCTTGGACTTTCAATTTCAGTACCCAGTGAAAGATTCCTTAGGAACTTTGATTAGTCTTTGGACTAATTCAAGTGACTAACTTTAGGCATCAAGATTGCCCCTTAAAGGCCGTCAGTCCTCCTCATTTCTTCCTAAATTAAATACGGAACTTGGGCACTTGTTTCCTTAGACATCTACAATTTCAATAAAGGCAGTGAATTAAGTAAAACAGAGGGGATGTTCCCCAGCTAGGGGGAGAGCAGTTGCTGTTGTTTATCTTGACTTGAGCAGGACTTTTGACACTTTATTGCATAAACATATTGCATAGACAAACTGATAAAGTATTGATTAGACAAATGCACAATAAGGTGGATTGAAAACTGACTGAATTTCCAAACTTGGGGGGCTGTGGTCAGTAACAAAAAATCTAGCTGGAGGCCAGTCTCTAGTGGTGTATTCCAAGGTCTAACCCTCTTCAACTTCTTCATTAACAACTCAGTTGATGGGACAGTGTGCACCCTCAGCAAGATTGCAGGTAACTCAAAACTGGGAGGAGTGGCTTATATACCAGAGGGTCACGTTGCCATTCAGAGAGACCTCAACAAGCTGGAGAAATGGTCCAGCAGGAATGTAATGAAATTCAACAAAGAGAAATGTCAAATCCTGCAGCTATGGAGGAATAGCCCCAAACGTCAATACATGCTGGAGACCAACCACCTGGAAATCAGCTTTGCAGAAAAGGACCTGGGGACCCTGGTGGACATAAAGTTGAACATGAGCCAGCAGTGTGACCTTTCAGCAAGGAAGGCTGGCAACATAGTGGGGAGCATTTTGTAGAGCATTGTCCATAGGTCAATGGAAGTGACACTTTCTCTCTACTGATGGGTCACCTACAGAGTAGTGTCTCTAGTTCTGGGCTCCCCAGTGCAAGAAAGATACTGACTTAATGCAGAAAGTCCCGCAAAGAGCCACAAAGATGATGAAGGGATTGGCGCATCATCCATATGAAGAGAGACTGAAAATGTTCAGCCTGCAGAAAAGAAAGTGCGAGGGTGACCTTAGTGTGTATAAACCCCCGATGGAAGGGAATGAAGAAGATGGAGACAGAATCTTTTCAGTGGTGCTTGCTAATGGATAAGATGCAATGGATGCAAATTAAAACACAGGAAAAATTATTTGAATATATGAAAGAATTTTTCACTCTAAGAGTGGTCAAACACTGGAACAAGTTGCCTAGACATGTTCTAAAGTCTCTATATGTGGAGATATTCACAATATGAGCAACATAGCCTGGAATAACTCACAGTAGCTGACCCTCCTTTGAATGGAGGAGTTGGACTAGAGAAGTGTTGGACTACTTGAACTGTGGTCTCTTCTAAGCTCAACCATTCCATGATTCTATGTTTCTGTGCTTGCCATATTGACATTATTGAGGGATGGAATGAATGAAGCATGGAGATATACTCTGAATATGGAAAATCTAAAAATAAGTGAAATAATTTTGTTATTGCAGAAATTAAATAGGAAAAAAAAAAAGATTATGAATTGAAAATACTAGTATTCATGTATTAAATAGTTAAATTTTGGCGTTTCCTACCTTTTGAATGCTTGATTTTTCAAACTAAATGTTCTTTTAGCATTGATAATGTCTTTTTTCAAGCCAATGAATAAAAAATTTTGTATTGTTCCTCATCAAGAAAATGAGTTTTGTAAATAAATATTGAATGACTTTTTGGTGTGGGTGCTGTTTGTTTCCTTTCCTTATCATAATAAAGAATAATAGTTTAGGGTTGTTTTTTGTAAGATGACCTTACAATGTCATCTTGTGTGTCCTAAGTATGCCACTCATATAAAAAAAACAAAACAAAACAAAACAAAACAAAACAAAACAAAACAAAAAACACAAAACAAACAAAAATAAAACCACCACCACCACCACCCCAAAAAAACCCAAACAAACAAACAAACAAAAACAAAATGTGAAATAAAACATATCTTTTCTCCCAAGAATGGGAATTTTCATAAAATTGTTAAGGCAGGTTTTATTCTGATCTTTACATATCCTCCCTTCAAGATCTTTTCTCCCCTCTATACTCTTACATCATAGTAAGCCTTCACGTTTTCTGTGGTGCTCTTTCAAAACAGGGGCATACCTTCAGCAACACAGTAAAGTCATTCAGTGAGACCTGGTATTTTTAAATTCTGAGTTGTATAGGAAAAAGAGAAAACCATGGATATACATATTTTTTGAGATGATGGTAATGGTGGACTCAAATATCTTATGGGATAACCCAACACTTCAGGGTTTTCTGTCAAGATATTTTCACGTAATTACGCTTCTTCAGCTGAAAGACATTTATTTGGTCAGAGATCTTCTACTGAGTATCCAAAATACCAGTTCATATGCTGACACACCATAATTCAACCAATTTAACTGACCTATGTTTGTGTAACCAAGGTCTATTTACATACTACCTTTGCATACACATAGATACAGTTACACAAACACACAGCCCTTCAGTCTTGCTGCAACAAAAGTTCAGTTTGAACTCTTGGCAACTATCCTTAGTTCTGACTTTGTCATTGGCTCATAGCTGATAAAAATAAACACAAAATTGAAAGAAAGCCAGATTCTGAATGCTAATGTGACATAATGGAGTTCATTTGTGGTTTTGATTCACAAAAGTTAGTTAGGACCACAGCATCTGAACAGCCTGAGGCTGACATGCAAAGACATCAGCTACTGTGTTTTAGTAGAGTACCATCAGGTGATTAAAAAACAGGAAATGAAATGATATCTTTCGTGGCCATTACTTTCAGTGACTTGAAGACCAAAACCCATGCTCATACAGTCAATGGCTCAATGTTTTCTGTACAATTATTAATACAAGTGAAAAAAATATACACAAGCAACTTATAGCTGATTTTTGGCAGTCAGATCCATGTAACTAAGGATTTCAAAGAGTAAGTGGAAAGACTTTAATATTTAGACATCACATTGATCTGACTTTTTTTATCTTTCAAGAGCAAGAAACAAACCACACTTTCTATAGTTCCAGTGAAATCTACATATTTTACATTGTTCTGCCACAATTCATAAGACTCAGTCTCTAAAGTGATAATGCAGCCTAGCTTGAGAAAATTGTATGTATTGTGTTTACTGATCAATTTACTTCTCAGCCTATTTGGCATCTAGTTCCTAATACTTCTTAAGGTAGTTAAGACTAACTTCACTTCAGTAAGAACAGTTTTAGGTACCAGAGGGTGCTGATAATAGGAATCATACTGTTTAAGATAGATGGCTTATTGTTTCTGCATGACAGAATGGACTAAAAATAAAACCAAATATGCACAGCACAAATGTCACGTAACTGAGAGGAAGGTGTTTTGAATACCAAGTATTTTGAGCTATGTTGTTGTCCTGTGAAATTGCCTCTATGAACACGACTTCTTACTTCTTCAAAAACACTTCTTAACAAATTACATATTGTCAAATTTATTTCATGTTGTAAAAATCTTTGACAGATGTTGCAGCTGTGATAAATACCAATCAGTAGATGTGGCTAAATTATGCACCTAGAATTTGCAATGTTTATTGGACAGCATAGTACTTGCATGCTAATACTAATATAATTGTTCCAAAGGTAAATAAATCATTGTATTGTACAGTTTTGAAATTTTGTTTCCTCATTTTTTCTTGTTTTATGGGAGGTTTCTAGATCAGTCTAACTAGAGTGAAGCATGGAGATAAATACTTTTCTGGACTGGATTCAAAGGAGCTTTTACCTATAAACTTATATGTATGAAAGCTACTGCTATAAAGCATTTTTAAAACTCCTCTTCTATAAATGAAAAAAAAAAAAAAAAAAGAAGTGGTGCCATAAATATATTTGTTTGTAATATGAATGTACAATATATATGTACTATTGAGATTATATATAGCATTACATTTTTAGCATTTTTGCAATTGTAATAATCATACTACTTTGTCATTACAGTGTTAATTAATTGCTTATAAAAAATAAGTTATCTTATAAACAAAAAGATGTCCAGTGTAAAATAAATATTATTTTGATATCTGGGTAACCATTGCATTTCTTGTTTGTTCATGAGTATCCTCATGAGTCTTAGTCATAAAATTATAATACTTTTTATTGTTGTTGTTGTTAATGTGTTTTAACAATTTTAGCTCCAATTTACCAATGCATACATCCATCCAGCATGAAGTTATCTGCATTTTTTTTTCTTTTTTTCTTTGGATGTAGTGTTATGCTGCTGTGAACCAAACTGTTAATATTGCATAATGTATTTATATATATGTTTAAGCACATATACATATATACACATGTATATGTGTATGTGTATATATATACATATATATATAAAGGAAACATTTTTTCACTTATTAGTGAATACATATACAAGTTTGAGTAAGGCAAAAAATTTTGAAAATTGATAATATAGTCTTTCTTCAGTTTACATGCTTTGAGACTCATTTATTACAGGAATACAGTATAAATGCTGAAGAAGGGTAGTTGACTGCTGAAATAGCTTTTTCCTTTTCATTATTCTTTATAAACACAAATGACACCTAAATTGTGTTTGCCTGATTATGTTCCCCAAGAGATATATAAAACCATTTTATATAACACAAAATGTATCTGCACACTTCAATAAATGACCATAGTACACTTAGTAAGATATAGTAACAAAAGCAACGATTTTATTGCACTCCTTGAAAACATGTAACTGTATATAATTTTTTATAAGTATCCTTCATAAAGGATGAGGCCTGCACTAGCACATATCCTTTAAATTTTATGATTCGATCCCTATGAAAAGAACGCTATGGTGAACCGATTAAGTTTCTTCCAGTCTTCTCTCTTATATTTCAGGCCTGAGCATATAGATCTATGAGCATAAA
Source organism: Pedionomus torquatus (assembly GCA_013398155.1). NCBI lineage: Eukaryota > Metazoa > Chordata > Aves > Charadriiformes > Pedionomidae > Pedionomus > Pedionomus torquatus. Next base: position 130,433 of record VZRU01012180.1, read on the forward strand.
AAGTACTTCATCACAGTACCTGGCCAGGAGCAAAATTTACAGAGGACCTTACTATATTGCTTACTAAGGCATTTTCTGCCTCATTTGATCACTGCAGCAAGCAGGAGTTTGACACTTAAAAACCTCTAACAGTTTGGGCCACACTGACTTGGGCTTTCAATGTACATAAGACACACCTCAGAACTTTAGTAAAGACATACACCTAAAATCTTTTGTGTAGTAGGAGAACATCAGGATATCTAATATTTAAAAGAACCTGCAAAACACCCAATACCACAAAACAAAAAAAACCACTCTCAACTTTCATCTATATAAAACTTTTTTTTTGTTAACTTAAAGTTCCTATAGTTTTTCCCTTAAGAATAGGCCAAATTCAGACACATGGAAATTAAAAATTGGTCAAGGCTCAACTCCTGAACTCAAAGAATGAAAATCAACTATCTTGGTTGTTAATGATTCCATTGTAAGGAATCTCAGTCAGCTGGTCTGCCACATTTACAGGAAGCAAAATAACATGTGTCTTGCATATAGGACTTGAACTTGGACTACACAATGTTTTTTACACAATTGTATCTAATTTTACCAAGGCAGAGTCCAGAGTTTAGATTATTTCTTTCTGCAGTGAAAATGGGAGAAGATGATTGATATGAATGACCATGATCTCAGAGACTACAAGAACGAATTAAATCAATGCTGACCATCTTCTCTGAAGTGCTTTGAATGTCACTTGTATTAATGGTAACAATACAAAATAATGGGTGGTGGTTGATATTATGAGACACAAGGTCATTAATCTACTTACTTCTAAAGCAGAAGGCCTTGTTAGAATATGCGTCGAGGTTGTTATAAAATAGTTACATATTCTTAATCTTGAAAAGCTGATAATTACATTTAAGGTAAAAAACTTAAAGGAGGAGATAGGATTTCTCTAATGTAAAGGTGACACAGTTTGAGTAACTGGCTTCCAGGGACGTAGCTCTATTGACTACGGTATCGATTTCTGGTAGCTTATTTATGCCTTTGCTGTACTGGAGTACCCGTAGGAGAACAAAAATTAAGAGAATGATGCACAATTATTACCTTGCTTTTTTATTTTCCTGTTATTCAGCTCCTGAGACACTTGTTAGAAGTAAAAATGGCACAAATAAGAATTTGTGGCAGATTTAGTTGCCATATTGTTTTAAAATATCTGATTATTAGAAGAAAAAGGGAAATTACAAATAGTACCTACCAGGAAGCCTTTAGCTGCAGCTCAGGACACTTATCTCAGGTGTGAAAATGTTTATTCCAAATAGATCAAATAGATTTTATACACATTGTAGCTACAAGGCTGGAAATAGAGATATGAAGCATGGTAGATGACTGAGATGGATAACTGACAGCTTCAGTCAAGGTAGTCCATCATGCCAGAAGATAGGTAGGAGACAACCAGTGAAATCCTTTGCACTTTTACAGCATTTTGCCATGCCAATTTATATTTTAAGGCCCTTTGGGACACTTGTTCAAGCATCTTAACAAGAGACCATAATGACAAACTAACTGAAAGAAGAAGAAAACAAGAAGAAAACAGAAGTTGTTGGTTTTGACTGAAGAGAGTATTGTTTAGTAGCATCACAGTTGAAAGTGAAAGCTGACAAAAGTGAAGACAATAGCCACCTTTTGTCAATTACATCATGGATACAAGCACAGAAGTTTTGTATGGCATTAACTGGAAGTATATGCTGCTCTAAATTACTTTATTCTTTGTAAAAAGGTCTCTGTCACTAAAGACTGGGAAGACAGGATTTACAATGAACAAAAATATCTGAAATAAACAGATGACATTCTGAGCCTGAATTTGGATCTGAAAACATCCATATGTCCATGCTTTGATTGTTTTACTTTGATTTCTCGTATTCATGTTGCAATGACTTAACATACAGCACTGAAGTTTGGGTGACAAAATTTTTTAAAAATTGGATTGAAATTTGTGTTCACAAGTGACTCTACAGGTAAGTACAACATTTAACTTTCTCCTACTACTCTGTAAGCCTGTTTTCTGTGTCACCAACTGGTGCAAATTTTATGAAAATCAAAAAAATACACAAAATAACCTGAACTACAAAAAAAAGGAAGATGTCACAGAATCACAGAATGGTTGAAGTTGGAAAGGCCCTCTGGAGGGTGCTTTCTCTAACACTTCCTGCTCAAGTTTTGCCACCTAGAGCCAGTTGCCCAGGACTATGTGCAGATGGCTTCTGAGTATCTCCAAGAGAGATTCCACAATCTCTCTCAAATAACCTGTGCTAGTGCTCAATCACCCTCACAGCATTAAAAATGTTTCCTGATGTTCAGACAGAACCCCTGATGATTCAGTTTGAGCCCTTTGCCTCTCGTCTGTTGTTGGACATCACCGAAAAGAGCCTGGCTCCATCTTCTTTGGTAGGATCCATCATCTCCCTTCAGGTATTTCTATGCATTAATGGGATTCCCCCTGAGCCTTCTCTTCTTCCAGCTCTCTCAGCCTTTCCTCGTAGGACAGTTTCTTCAGTCCCATCATCATCCTTACGATCTTTTGCGGGACTGTCTCCACTATGCCCATGTTCAGACTGAGGAACCTAGGAACTGGACCCATCACTCCAGGTTTGGCCCACCAATGCTTAATAGTGGTGAAGGATCAAATCCCTTCATCTGCTGGAAATGTTTTGTTTAATGCAACCCAGGATACCTTTAGATGCTTTTGTCTTGATGGCACAATGTTGTCTCATGTTCAGCTTGATGTACAAAAGGTCCTTCTCTGCCAAGTTGCTTTCCAGTTGGGTGCTTCCCAATATATATCAGTGCATAAGGTTGTTGTTCCTCAGGAGCATGGTGAACTTCATGACATTCCTGCTGGCCCATTCCTCCAGTCTATAAAGGCCTCTCTGGATGGCAGCATGATCTTCTAGCATAGCACCCACTCCTCCAGTCTGAAGTAATCTGCAGACTTGTTGAGGGAGTTTGAAAATTCTTAGATGTTCAGTAAGTTCTGGAAAATTTTGTATACTACTGGGGTTTTAAAGAACACTTTTTGCTTCCCTAAATGACCTAGATGACTGCCCACCTTATCCAACTTGTCATATAAAATACCCATTAGTAATAGATATAAGGTTCCCATTGAGGATGACCATCCTGGAAAAGAAGTAGATAAGGAGCCCCCTCTCACACAGGTGACTCCTCAATCAAATAAACATAGGTTTCAGGTTAAGACCACAACCACTAAAAAAACCCCAAAGGGTTATAGTTGTTGGGGACTCCCTTCTGAGGGGGACAGAGGGCCCAGTATGCTGGACTGACCCTCCTCAGAGGTCTGCTGTCTTCCTGGAGTCCGGGTGAAGGATGTCACCAGGAAACTTCCTGGGATAGTAAGGTCCTCAGATTATCTGCTATTGATATTCCATGTGGACACAGAAGAGACAGCTACTCAAAGTCCAAAGACAATAGAGTTCAGGGAGTTGGGAAGCTTGATAAAGGACTGGGGTGTAGGTAATCTTTTCACTGGTCCCTCCAGTGGCAGGTGATGATGCGGGGAGGAGTAGCAGGATAAAATCAGTTAACACATGGCTCCGGAGCTGGTGTCATCACCACAACTTTGGATTCTTTGACAGTGGGTTGGTTTATACAGCACTGGACCTGTTCACAGGGAGTGGAACGATGCCTTTCTCAAAAGGGGAAGATGGTTCTAGCACAGAAGATTGCAGGGATGATTGATAGGTCTTTAAACTAGATGAGAAGGAGGAGATGGGGGACAATGCCAGGCCTATCTCAGAGTCTCCGGAGGTAAAGAGAACCTGGAAAGCACAAACACAAGACTAAACAGCAACACAAAGAAAATGGAGCCATTCCAACTAAGAAGTCACCCCCATTTGGCACCCAGCTGAAGTGCCTTTACACAAATGCACACAGCATGAGCAACAAGCAAGAGGAGTTAGAGATGTACGCACTCCTCCAGAGCTACAATTTAATTTGCATTACTGAGACGTGGTGGGATGGCTCTTATGACTGGAGTGTTGGAATAGAGGGCTACAGAGTCTTCAGGAAGGACAGGCAGGGCAGGCAGGGAGAGGGTGTTGCCCTCTATGTCAAAGACCAGCTGGAGTGTGTGGAGCTCCACCTGGGAACAGAAGAAGACCTGATGGAGATCTTATGGGTTAGGATTAAAGGGAGCACAGGGGCAGGTAATGTTATAGTGGGGGTCTGCTACAGACCACCTGATCAGAGCAATGAGGAAGATGAGAGCCTCTATAGACAGATAGGAGAAGCATCACACTTGCACACCTTGGTCCTCATGGGGGACTTCAACCACCCTGTTGGAAGGACAACACAGCAGGACATAAGAAATACAGGGAATTCTTGGAATGTGTCAATGACAACTTCCTCCTTCAGATGGTTCAGGAACCAACAAGGAAAGGTGCCATGCTGGATCTTGTTCTTACCAACAAGGAAGGGGAAAAGGTTGGGGGTGTTTCTTGGTTTTTCTTTAGTTTTGGTTTTGTTTTTTTAACCAAGCTTTTATTTTCTGCATTATCATAAACTAGAACCAAGTAACCTGGTGATATCCATTTCCTTAAACTGAATGGATGGAAGTCTTTCAATCTTTCTGCATAAATGAATATTTTAGAGTATCCTGGTGATGTTGTTTGTATTCAGAATATTATAATTCTCCAAGAAAAAATGGAGCTGCAATTTGTGCATGGTATTTGAGAATTAGTCACACAAGTGACACATTCAGAGGTACTAAAATACCCAAAAGACCTAATAGAGAAATGTCTAGTAAATTAATCCAGAGGACAAGCTATCCTTATGGAAGTAGGATTTGCAATCTATTTGTAATTGGAAGCATTAATTATCAGCCAAAACTTGGAGATTCAGATCAGATCAAGTGGCTTTAACAAGGGCAGTTCCCTCAAAGTAAAAGTTCTGAAATAAGACAGTTAATGGGTACACTTTGCGTTCAGCATAAGATTTCTTTAAATCTCATCTTCTGATGTTGGTTTGTTGCAGCTTCTGTCTTAGTCTCTTGTTCTTGAGTTGTTTCTATTTTCATTTCTTGCACTACACAACCCTTAAACAAGATGTGGAAGAATGTTCTGCATTTAGGAAACAAACAGAAAAAAAAAACCTCAAACACTCATTTTCTTTATGGTTTAAAAGAAATTGCAGCAATTATCAAAACCATAGAGGACTCATCAAGCAGTCTTCCTTTGGCAGAGGAAGTGTTTCAGGGAGAATGACTCATAAATTCAAGAGCTCGCTATTGTTCAATAGAATGTGTATGTAAAAACAGTAGCAGAATGAATTACACAAGGCAGATAAGAAGCTGCAGCAAATCAAAAGTTTCGAAGGAAACGATGATATTGCAGCCTTAGAAGAAAACCAAATAAAATCATAGAATGGTTAGAGCTGGAAGGGACCTTAAAGATCATTGAGTTATAACCCCCCTGCCATGGGCGGGGACAATTCCCATTAGACCAGGTTGCTTGAAACCCCATCCAGCCTGGGACTGAACACTTCCAAGGATGGGGCATCAACAGCTTCTCTGGGCAACTTGTTTCAGGGGCTCACCACCTTCACAGTAAAGAATTTCTTTGTGGTATCTAATCTAAATCTCCCCTCTTTCAATTTAAAGCCATTACCCCTTGTCCTATCATTACATTTCCTGAGAAGGAGCTCCTCATCTCCTGTAGGGACCCTTCAGGTTCTAAGGTCTCCCTGGGGCCTTCTCTTCTGAGGCTGAACAACTCCAACTCTCTCAGACTGTCTTCATAGGAGAGATACTCCCACCCTCTGATAATTTTTGTGTCTTTCTGCTGTACCTATTCCAACAGTTCCATGTCCTTCCTGTGCTGAGGACTCCAAAGCTGGACACAGTATTCCAAGTGTGGTCTCATGAGAGCAGAGTAGAGGGGCGGCATCACCTGCCTTGACCTGCTGGTATGTTTCTTTGGATGCAGCTCAAGAAGTGGTTGCCTTTCTGGGATGTTAGTGCTCATTGCTCACACATTTTGAGCTTCTCATCCACCATCACTCCCGAGTCCTTCTTCTCAGGGTTGCTCTCCAGCTATTCCCAGCCCAACCTGTATTTGTGTCTGAGATTGCTGTGACCTAGGTTAAGGACCTTGCTCTTGGCTTAGTTGAACATGATGAGGTTTGCATGAGCCCACCTCTCAAGCCTGTCCAGGACAAAACTACTTGGGATAAATTCTTTCTGGAACCAAAAACGTGAAATGTAAAAAGGAAATCATGTTCTGTGTCATGAGCAACATTTGGATCAAGATTTCCACACCATGTAAAAAGCAGCTTTCAAGAACTACTTGTTAGGTTACCTGTTTTTCCTCTTAACAATAACTGTGCTAGCTAACCACTTTTGGCAATCATAGCAACTTTATTACTGATGTAAAATCACAAAACCATTTAGATTGACAAGAATGGCTGACAGAGTGGAGATCTTTCTCCAGGGCTGCTCAAGTTTAACTCAACTCTGGATGCTATTTGAAGATTGTGCAACTTCTCTGAGCAACTTGTTCCAGTATTTAACTAGTCTCATACAGAATTTTATTTAAAAGCCATGTATGACAGCTGTGCTGATATAGAAAACTTATATGCAAGATTTTCTGAGGATCAGATCACCTTGCAGTTGCAAAGACATACCACAAATCATAGAGTTAAAGATTTCCACCAACCTTCATATGATCTCCCACATAATTTATAAATTATCTGTTTTATTCAAACAGCACAACTTTTTCAACTAACTCTCTAATTCTTTACAAGCTGTGGGGTTTTGTTTGTTTTAAAAATAAAACTCTTGTTATGTTGCTGAGATCCATTTGACTTACATTTCTTACATAATTTTTTTTTAATAACAATGGCTCAGAAAAAAAAAGCATTAATGCACCATTTATCTCAGTGTGTGGTAGGTTTTATGCCTGCAGATGATAACATTTAGTATTAGCTCTCCAATTCTCATCAAAACAGGTAAGAAAAAAGAAAACATGATTAACCCATAAAATGCCAATGGACAGCCTGTATTGCTATTATAAATAAGCTGCATTAGCAGGCAACAATCTCTTTTTCTGCCACTCATTCAATACAAAGTGTAGGAAAGCCTGGTGGGGCACTTAGGCATTTCAAAGAAATATTTAACTCCAAGAAACAATGAGAAGTGTTTGACTTACTGAAAGATATTCAAAAGGCTAGACAGTAAGTATGATTGTAGTTTGAAAAACAAATCACAACGGTCAAATGCTTTTTAAAATTTTTGGGCTTTTTTGAAGTTGATTTTTTTTCTGTTATTGGTCTTTGAATACTTCTAAATTATTACTGAGAATGTGTTGGTACAGTTTTTAAAACTCAGTGCTTCAGTTCTGTGAACAGCTCTGCTGTACATTGCTAACAGCCAGAGAAGGGGAAACATCTTTTGCAGTCTTCAATAAGTATTGCATATAGCCTGCAATAGTAATGAAAAATTTATTGCATTGTTTTCCATTATCTAAGTATCATATCTCCAAATTAAAGAGAGAGCTAGTGTCACTTTAAAGAAAAGAACTTCCAGTCTGAGATGGTACATTCTTTCTAATAAGTGGTATTTGATACCATTTTCATATGCAATGTTTGTTGTCTTCTCTAATGACTAAAATGCATAAACCTAGGGTATTCAAATCCCCAAAGTTCTTCCAATACTGAGCAGAGAATGATAAAGACATTTTGCACAATTTACTGTTACATGTCTGCAAAAGATTATTTCTAATATTGAATTTCCAGAGGAAAATGTGTGCTTTTCATGGTTTTGAGTAAGAACTGTCTCAGGTACACTGATCCTTTCCTGACTATTCCTTTTCAGCATATGTTACAAGGCACTGATGCTGGGCAAATGTAAGATGTTTATAGACTCAGATATTATTTTCCTAGTTGCTAATACAAAATTAAGATAAAATACCTGTAAATACCTGTATAAGGTCCAGCTGAGATGCAGTTAATCTTCCCTAGCAGCCCTAATAATGCTGTGCTTTATATTTTTAGCTAGAAAGGTATTTATGACACACCAGTATTTTGGCTACTGCTGAGCGGTCCTCCCACAGTATCAAGGCTATGTCTCCAACTTTCCCCCCTCACCAGTTGGCTGAGAGTGGCTCTTAGGAGGGAACATAGCCAGGACAGCTAACTCAAACTGACCAAAGGTATATTGCATACCATATGACACAATAAAATCTAAGAGAAAAGAGGAGGAGGGGGCACATTCATTATGATGACATTTGTCTTCCAGAGCAACCACTATGCATATGCCTCACCACACTCATTGTAAAAAATGTCTTCTTTATAACTCATCCAAATTTATCCTTTTTTAGTTTAAAACCATTACCTGTCCTAGAGCAACAGGTCCTGCTAAAAAGTTTGTGCCCATCTTTCTTATGAGTCCCCTAGAAGTACTGTTATGCTGCTAGAAAGTCTGCCCAGAGCCTTCTCCAGGTGGAATAACCCCAACTCTCTTAGCCTGTCCTCTAAGGGGAGATGTTTCATCTCCCCTGATAATTTTTCTGGCCCTCCTCTCAACCTGATCCCAACAGGTCCATACCTTTCCTGTGTGAGGGCTCCAGAGCTGGACGCAGTACTCCAGGTGAGGTCTCACCAGAGTTGAATAAAGGGACAGAATCACCGGAATCACTTCCTTTCATCTACCACATTTCTTTGGATACAACCCAGCAAGTGGCTGGCCTTCTGGGTTGCAAGGGCACACTGCTGGCTCATAGCCAGCTTTTCATCCACCGCTACTCTCAACAGGGCTGCTTTTGATCTCTTTGTGTCCCAGCTTGTATTTATACCAGGGATTGCACACAGATAGTGTAGCTTGGTGGGCACCTAGCATCTATCCAAGGTCAACTCACCCCACTCTCAAAAAAAGAAAACATCTTGTTATAGTTCAACCACAGTTACTTCCGTTGTTTTGATTTTATGATATGAGAAAAAAAATGTGCTTTTGGAAAATGGAATAAAGCTGGATTTAATGCAGGTGAGCTCTCTAGATATGAATGAAAAAGGGAAACCCCAAGAAGTTGTGAAATAAGATTATTACAGAAATATTAATTCCCTCTTATATATGTATTTGTCTTCAAAAACTAAAAGGAACAAAACAGAATTAGTATTTTTTGCATTTTGTTATTTTTACTTTGAATACTCAAATTTTGATATATCTGTATCATTTCCTATGAATTCTTTTATAAAAAAAAATTATAAACTCTTGAGAAAGTAGGAATACAGAAAAACTAAACCTGACAGCACTCAAAAATCTAGGCAGAAATGGAAAGTCTATTTATCAACATTGTCAAATGCATTTACAAGTACTTAATATCCCTCTCTGAATATCTGTTTTTGTGGGTACTACTGGACATATTTTCAGTTTTATTTTTGTTACTCTAAGAAAACTGTCATCTTCATGGTCTCAGGAATGGACTCTAACTGTAATATCACCAGCATGGTGCCTGAGGAAGAAATTGCAATCAGCAGTTAATGCTGATGCAGCTAACCCACAAACACTTCTCTGAAATGAGCTTCCATTCTAGTGGACAAAGCTTCTACAACCGGCTATGTGATCTCCCTGCATCAGACTCTGCATACCATGAAACCATTTAGTCAGGTTATCCAAGCTCATAAAAAAGAAAGACAGCTGAAAGACAGAGGTGTTAATCTGAGATGTAAACATATATACAAATATTGATAGACATGTATTTTCTATCTCTTCTGCATGGTTGCAAGGAATAAAGCTATTTTGTGATATTCCCTTTTCCTAATCTGCAAACAGTCTTATGGGCAGTAGGAAAAATCTCTGACAGCAAGACTGCTAATGATGTAAGACACAGCAGAGTCTGAAACGTGTATTTTGAGTTGTGTGTGGAAGAATGGCTTGTCTGCAGGAAGTCAAACACCAAATACTTTAATCCCCCAACCATTAGCATTTCCCCATGGAGTGTATGCCTGTCGTATCTTAGACTGTGAGTCAGACTCAGACCAGCTCAGCCTCAAACAATACTGCAGCTGTGCGTCTGACTCATACATTTTCAGCACTGTGCTGAACCTTCTCTCACCATTACCATTACTTCTTATGTCAGGCATATACATGGCTGGCCTGATACGCAGCTGACCAATAATTTCTGTTTGTTTAGAATGAGCAGATCATGTAATAAAAAACCCCCAAAACTTATAAATAAGACTTCATACTTGGCTCCACTGTTAAGCCGCAGCCTAATTTTGCTATATAACCTTCATATTCTCTCTTCCTATGGCCCTTCAGTCATAAGACAAAAGGGTCCCAATACATTCACCAACTAAAAGTGGAAAACCATCATGCGGGAAAGGTAATGGCTTGCACAGTTCTCACTGTCCAACATCAACCCAGACTTTTTTTTCCCACTTTTTTCCCCTCCAACTAAGTAAGAACTCCTTTAAGATTTTGTATTGGGCTTGTGTGGTAAGGTTTTGCTAGATAGGGAGTGGGCTGCAGGGGTAGCTTTGGTGAGAGGATGCTAGATGCTTTCTCTGTAGAGGAAATATCTGATAGAGCCAGCTGGCTCCAAGATGGCTGCTGCTGGTCAAGGCTGAGCCCATCAGTGACAATGGTAGCACCTCTGTAGAAGCACATTTAAGGACAAAAATCCAACTATGCAGCAGAGGCCAGAAGAGAGGAGTGAGAATAATTGAAACAACTCTGCAGACACCAAAGTCAGTGAAGAAGGTGGGGGAGGGGTGCTCCAGGCACTGGTGCAGAGATTTCCCTGTAGCCCATGGTGAAGACCATGGTGAGGCAGCTGTCAGGCTGCAGCCCATAGACATTAACCGTGAAGCAGATATCTACCCGCAGTCTGTGAAGAACTTCATGCTGGAGCAGGTGGATGCACCCAAAGGGAGCTGTGACCCCTTGGAAAGACCATGCTGGAACAAGCCCCTGGCAGGACCTGTGGAGAGAGGAGCATATGCTAGAGCAGATTTACTGGCAGGACTTGTGACCCCGCAGGGATCCCACACTGGAGCTGTCTTTGCCTAGAAGAACTGCAGGCTGTGGGAAGTACCCATGCTGGAGCAGTTAATGAAGAACTGTCTCCTCCGGGAAGAACCTCATACTGGAGCAGGGCAAGAGTGTGAGAAGTCCTCCCCCTGAGAAGGAAGGAGCAGCAGAGACAACCTGATGAACTGAACACAACCCCCATTCCCTGTTCCCCTGTGCTGCAAAGGAAGAGGAGGTAAAGAAATCAAGAGCAAAGTTAAGTCCAGGAAGAAGGGAAAGGTCAGAGGAAGATATTTTTAAAATTTAGTTTTATTTTCTCATTACCCTACTTTGATTTGATTGATAGTATTTTTTTTTTTTTTAACAAATCATGTCTCAGTACATAGATAGCCACAACCCAATTTCAACAAAGGCTGCAGTGGGGGGTGGACATGCTTTATAAACTCCCTGTAAAAACTCTAAGCAGTTTTTATTCTCTAGGATGTGGCCATTGTGTTACTTCATCCAGTATCTTATAAGGGAAAAACAGTCTGCATTATATCAGCAATTATTTTTTTTCGACAAAAGTGCAAACCCATTGCATAGAGCAGCTGTAAGTAAAATAAATACATAAGCAATAGCTTAAAACTTAAATAAAGCGCTTTTGGGTTTGTTTTTTTTTTTTTTTCTGGGGGGGGGGGGGGCCGGGCCGGCACAGGAATGT
>VZRU01012180.1:142169-193511 GCA_013398155.1 Pedionomus torquatus
GGGGGGGGGTGGGCCGGGCCGGCACAGGAATGTTTATTTCTATATCAAGGGGTGACTTTCTTAAGAAAACTTTATTTAAAGGGGTTTCTCATTGTTTTCCTTTCTTTCTTTCTTTCTTTCTACCAATGTATAAACCTTGTGATTTTCATATAAGCTGCAGATATTAGGCCCCTTGATAACCCCACATCCCTGAAATTAAGATTGGCTCTTTCAGTTTCATTTACCAAGGTAAACATTATAGCTTGGAAGGAAACACTACTATCAATTTTTAAATATTTTCTCTGCTGGAATAAGTAGTGGGCATTTTACTTTTTTCCAAAGATGATTTTCAGAGGAAGAGCTGAAGCACAGAAAAGTTGCATGAATGTTTAAAGCAGACCCAGCCTCTGTTGCCCCTGGGAAAACAATCCAACCTATAGGTCCTTAAGAAAGGTCAGTGTCGTGGCATATATGACAAAATACAACATAAAAAGTGCTCTGTATTCATCATGTTCTTTACAATCTGTGACACTCTTCAATAGAAAACTGTACTGCTTGCTTAAGAGAAAATGAAAGGTTATTAACTCTCAAGCTCTTATCATAATTCCAACCCTGAACTGGCTTTTGAAAAATAATTTCTGAATTTAAAAATGAAGACTGTTTTGGGTTTCTAGTATACAATATATTTTTAAGGCATTGCTACAATGCTTTGTTGGTTGGGGTTTTTCTCATCCTATTTTCTGTCTATCCTGTAACAGTTACTTTTATCTAAATTTTTTTCCAGTTCTCAGTGAGAAGTTTTCATTAGATACCTGGATTTTCCTTCAGATTTTTCTTCTCATATAGGACTACTGTTTGAATCCAAAGTGTGGTAGATAGAGGAGTGGGTCTGTCTGTAATGTCCACTAGATCACTTCCAAACTAGTTTTCTTTCCTGTTCTGACAGTAAATTTTCCGTTGTGAACATATCAACCCATACACTGAAAAAAGTGAACAGTTGCTTTTTTTTTTTAAATGATCATAGAATCAGAATGCTTAGAGTTAGAAGGAACCTCAAAGATCATTGAGTTCCAGGGATGGGGCATCCACAACTTCTCTGGGCAACCTATTCCAGTGTCTCACCACCCTCACAGTAAAGAATTTCTTTCTAGTATCTCAACTAAATCTCCCTTCTAGTTAAAAATCATTACCCCTTGTTCTATCACTACACTTCCTGACAAAGAGTCCCTCTCCTGCTCTCCTGTAGGCTCCCTTCAGATACTGGAAGGCTGCTAGAAGGTCTCCCTGGAGCCTTCACTTTTCCAGGCTGAACAGCCCCAGCTCTCTCAGCCTGTCCTCATAGGAGAGGTGTTTCAGCCCTCTAATCATCTTTGTGGCCCTCCGCTGGACCCATTCTAACAGTTCCATGTCCTTTCTAAGTTGAGGACTCCAGATCTGGACACAGGACTTCAGGTGGGGTCTCACAAGCGTAGAGTAGAGGGCAGAATCACCTCCCATGACCTGCTGGTCACACTTCTTTTGATGCAGCCCAGGACAGGTTGGTTGGGCTGCCAGTGCACACTGCCGGCTCATGTTGAGCCTCTCATCCATGAGCACTCCCAAGTCCTTCTCCTCAGGGCTGCTCTCCAGCCACTCTCTGCCCAACCTATATTTGTGCCTGGGATTGCCACATCCCAGGTGCAGGACCCTGATGGCACAGATGAAGATACAACTTTTAGGATTTCAGTATATCTAACTGTAGGCATCACTCATTTTATAAAAAGAAAATCTTCCAGAGAATTAAGTACTTGACTGCCCATTAAAAGTATCATAGGCTCTCTTCCAGTGTCTCTCTTCATTGGCTTCAAGATGCAGATGATGGTTTCCAGGTCTGAAAACATGTAAAGCATTTTCTGTTTCCAATTAATTTCTGAGGGTGTGCATGCACAACGGACATTTCATGGTTTACTCCTGTTCTTTTTTTTTTTTAAACAAGAGTGTTCCTTGAGGATCTGAAAAGCTTTTCTTGCATGTCCTGTATAACTCATCAACCGGGCAATTGATTTATGAAAGAAGGATACACACCAGTATTCTAGCAGACTATGAATTCTATTTCTACAAGTGACATATCACTGCTTTAAGGAGTCTACACAAGAATTGGAACTCCGTATTACTGAACACTCTTACTGAAAAGGTGCTGAACTGGGACCTCCCTTTCTACCCAACTGACCAACAGAGTAGAAAGAGCTACTGTTGATGAAATTGTACAAATGTGACGAATTGGAAAAAAAGCTTTTCCCTCATTCTATAGTATTTTATGGTTAGCATTAAACATTTTAACTATTTAGTTATATATTTATGCATTATATATATTCACATAGTTCTTGAGTAGCAAGAACATTAAAATTTAATCTTTCCTTCTGTGTCCCAAAAGCATAGCTTTCTTCATCTGTCAAAATTGTAGTTTACTAATGAGTAGGGAAATAGTCTCAGATTCAATTCTCTTTCGTGTTTGCTGAAATATTTTTTGTTCGTACCTGTTACTGCAGTAGAGTCACTCTCTACACAACTGCAGTTTGGAATTTCACACACATGACTGGACAGGGCAGGCAAATTTATGTTTTGATGATGCTTTGGACTTGCTTCACTATCAATGATGATTTTTGTATCCTGCCATGTCTGTGGTTATCTTCCATATCAGTGAAACTGAAGCAAGCCCTATGCAGTGAAATGGTGCCTTTGTATAATTCTTTATTACAGAGTTTTGCAAACCACTCACGAATTCTGTAAGATGAAAAAGGAAAGATTTACAACAAAGACTTTGATAGTAAGGACTATATAGAGTAAAAGCACTCTAGCTTGATAAAACATTGGCTTGACATATAAACTAGAGTATTTTCACTAGACGAGACTTTACTAGGAAAAGGATTTGCAGGAATTAATTGTGGGGTTTTTTTTCTGAATACCTTTCCTTTCCTTTTTTTTTTTTTTTTTTCCCAGTAGTTTTAGGGGGGAAAATAAAGTATAAGCAGGAAATTTAAAGTATTTCAGTCAAATCTTCTGAGAGAAATGATTAACACCAAGGCTTCAAGTTAACAGGCTGGCTAATTGTTAAATATTTTCACCTGAAAAACACTAGTGCTTAAGAACACACTAAATTAGTTTTATCATAAAAAAATAGAATTATTATAGTATCAGATTAATCCATAAATAACAATTTACAAGAAATTGATTTTTATATTTCCTTTTAAAATGGAATTTGACTGCAGTTTTTCAGCTGACTTTGTTCCTATTTCTGAAACAGAATTGCTTCCAAGCACACTATTAAAAGTAAATTAGTATTTTAAGCTCTGCATATTTAGCTGAATCAGCACAAATATTGCCAAGCTGATGACACCTTCTATATCTAGAGGAGCTGAAATCCATCACTTAATGAAGTCTTCCTTGATCTTTTGGCAAGTGAAAGAATAGTGTAACATTTTACTAAGTTATTGTGATAGGAAGTAGAAAGAGGATATATCTATTCTCCTAGCAGCATGTTTGTGCCAATACAGTTTAAAGTGATCAGTAATACTTCCCATTTCCCAGTGTTTATAAGCTAGTTCAAGACAATTGTGCAGAGATTAAAAGTCACCATGGAAGTTTCCAACTGAGCACCAATTTCCCTGTAACATTTACAAAGGGAAAAAAATGATACATTCTTTTTGAATGAAGAAAAAAAAATGCTTATGTTTTTTACAGTTTCTTGTATTTACTCTGTCAGGAATTATTCCCATGAAACATGCTCATCCAGTAGTAATTGGGAATAATACATCTATTACTGACAATTTAATGTATTCAATAAACGAGGCCAAAATTCTTGGGCCTCGTTGTGATTTAGGCTGAATTGGCCTGTTACAGGCAACAGATGATCTCCCCCCACTTTTGCTCTCAGGAGATGACATGGAGAGATAAAAAGATTTACTAGTTCAGAAGGAGCTAAACTACATACATGAAATATTAATAATAAAGTAAAAAGAAAATAATGAAAATAGATAATATATATAGGTATATGTATTAAATCATATTAAGCTCCCAGGACAATGTCAACAGCAGGCACTGGGGAAGTCCCAGACTGGACTCAGTGACGGATGGGAACCAGATTCCAGCTCTGGAGTCAGGAACACACAGATCAGCATCAAAGGCAGATGAACAGATGGAGCCCTTCTCGGATGTCAGCTATCGAAAAAAGAGAACTGACCCTTTAATACCTCAGCTTTTGTGATGAGCATGGGCAGATGAGATGGAATACTCCTGTTGGTCAAATTTGGGTCATCTTTCTGTCTGCTTCTCCCCACAGGTGAGACATCTCTATGCTTTTCTGTTTCTGACCCTCCAATGGAGCAAATAATGAAATTAGCTGACTTCAGTTGTTATAGTAATAAGTATAAGCAAGACCTTTCTGCATACTGTTCCTTGGCATGAAATACAAAACATTGGCCTTTTCACTCTAAAAGGGAACAGATTTCTGCACAATATGCTGTTAATTTCAGAGAGTTAGAAGAGGCTTAGCTAAGAAGTGAAATTGCTGAAGAGAAAGTTGGTTCTGTTTTACCTCAAACCAGGACAGACCTGTAAAAAAGGCTTCCTTCCATTTCTCACATATTACTACCGATGAGACCCAGTGGCATTTATTGGTGGGTTTATATATATAATCCTAAACTTGTGTAGATGCTGACTATGTGTTAATCAATATCAGAGCTTCATCCTGATGACAGTCTCAGTAGCTGCATCTCAGCACTTAGGTCTGGAAACAGTCAATTAAGCACATGAGCATCAAACCATTGAGAAGACTAGGATTCCCCAGCAGCAGAGATGCGTTTCAAAACTTTGATGGATTAATTTCCTGGACAATTGAGGGTGTGATTGTAGAAAACTTGATCTAATGTGTATTGCAAGCCAACAATAAAGTCATCCTTTCCCTATTTGATCCACAATATAAAGTGTAACTATAAGTAGAGCAAGTAGTGATTTTTTGCATTTCACCAAAATTATGCATTGTCTTTAAAGCAAAGAGAAAAATATACATACATGAAAGATTTGCTAAAGAGATTTATTTCTGCTCTTTGGCACAATTTGTCAAGAACCTAGACTCCTTAATTGTTTCATTCTACATTGTTTTTTCTTACTTGTCTTTGAATTAATCCTTACTTCATGGTGGCCCAGTAAGCATGGTATCACCGTTGCTAGTCACAGGGCATAAGTTTTTCATTAATGCAATGATGCAAGGTTTGAGGGCTTATCAGATCTTTTTTGAATTTGTCTTTACTGTTCTTTAGCTTCTTACAGTCTGTTTTAGCTAATAGACTAAACTGTCAAATAATTAGGGGTCTTACACCTGACTTTAGTTTTGCGAAATAATCTGATTTTACTCTATAAAAATTACACCATATATGGTAAAGTTTTAATACCAAGTGATCATTGCCTAACTGAACTGGAGGGTCAACAAGAAAAGTGAGTGGTCAAACAGGCTGAAAACACAGAAATGATTGCAAATGGAACTACAACCAAAGAGAAAAGAACCCAACAAAAGATGCTGAAGAACTCAGAGCACTGAGTGTTCATCCTGACATCTTTCCCATTGAGAAAGGCTGATGGTTGATCTCAAGACCCAGTAACATATAGGAAGAGTGCTGAATGGCAAAGAAAGGGATAGATACTAGAAAGGCTGCATGTTAGTACATTATTATTGGGAGTAAGTTGTAATTGGGCCATTCAGATTGACAGTGTTAACATAACTGTAACCATAATAATAAAATGTATTGTTAAAATTTTGATGGGATCTTCAGTAGTTTCTTTATTCCATATATACAGTGTTTTTTCATACAAATGGCACAGGCAGTGCTGCAACTGAAATCAGGAAAATTTATCAAAGAATTAACAGAAATAATATCTAAATTCATATTTATGTCTTGCAGAAAACTGAGAAGATCATTACTTGAAAAGAAAATGAAATGACTTTATGAAAAAGGAAAAGAGGATAGAATTACCGTCAAAACCCATTAGTGAAACACTTTGTGAATGTTCCTATTTAGCAAATGATGCTTTCTATTACTTAGGCTAGATATAATGCAGGCAGGAGGCTAAAGATAATCAGCCATGAGTTGGACACGAAAAAGCTCTGATTATAAAAAATTTATTAACAAGATTGGTTTAGTCTGTAAATGGATCACTATACGGATGAAAAGCACGACCATAGGAGAGGTTTGTGTAATGGAGTGTCTGGGAAAATAAGAAAGAGTGTTTTTATGGCCCACGTTATCAGTGCTGATTTTTTCCAGAAGACAGAATGAAACCTCTATAGCAAAAATAAAGATGCAGAGAAGTATGTAGGCATCTGCATCTCCAAATGCAATATCCATTTATGGCAGTCAACATGGGGAAAAAAAGTATTCATGTGGACTCAAATGATGTGTTGACTCATCTTCTGCTATTTGAACTTGGTTATAAACCAGAGCTCAGAGTTGTGGAACATAAAACATTTCCTTCTGGTTTTATGGGGGATACTTTCAAAAAGCATTTGCTGAATTAGTGTATATTTTACTTAATGTAGATATGTCAAATGAGACATTAAGGAAATTAAAAGGAAAAAAAAAGAGGAAAATTCTGGAGCTAATAGATATAGATACAAGATCTTCAGTCTTAACTTCAAGATTTTTAGATGTCATTAAGACCCAATCCATATTTTTTTCTTAGAGGAAAAAAAAAATCCTCAGTGATTTACATTTAATAGGATACAGTTTGTTAGTATAACTGCCGCAATTCACATAGACTCCACAAAAAAAAAGATGTTTGAGATGTTCAACAGTGTAGGTGAGGAAATGGGGATTTTTCCAGACAATCCATTTTGTCCTGTGTACTTCTCATCAGAAACACTGAATAACACAGTTTGGGAAGACTTTGTATTTGTCTTGCCATTTGACATTACTTGTTCCCACATGTTAATCTGAAACGCTATATCCCAGAGTTGCCATGAGCTGTGAATACTTCAAAAGTTTCATCTGCAGGTACCATTAAATTATTCACCATGACTGTAATTTTCATTTGATACTTAACAATGGAGAAGCCCTATATGAAAGCAACACATTTTATTCTACAAAGCAAAAAATGCTTTAATTTCTAATTATGAAACTGGAAATATAACTGCAATATAGATGTATAAAACAAGAAAAAGCAGACATAAAAAATATTTTACTTTAATCTATTTGGACAATAATTTAGGATTTGCGGGAGGGAGGGTTTTTCTTATTTACATGAAACTAAGACTCATTGCATTCATTTCAACCATGACACTGCTAAAGATCAGGATCTCAGCCCTCTGGAGATTTTTTTAGAACATGGAAATGTTCTGGTGTCTATCTACTACAAAGGTTTCTAATTAAACTTGACCAAAGACTTGAAAGTGGCTGTGCTAATTCATGAGCACCACTAGACTGAAGGTGCAGTCCACTATTAGTGTATTTGGAATCGTGACAGTTTAATATATTTTATGTGACTGGACTTATAGCCACCAGCTTGTCTCCCACCTCGGTGATGACTATTAGAACACAAGGGGATTTTCTGCCAAAACTACTTTGCCTTTGCCTCTTAACGCGACAGAAGACCAATGGTCTCGTGGGGTGCATTAAAAAAAGCGTGGCCAGCAGGTTGAGGGAGGTAATCCTCCCTCTCTATTCGGCACTGGTGAGGCTGCATCTGGATTACTGTGTCCAGTTCTGGACTCCCCAGTCCAAGAAAGACAAGGAACTAGTGAAGTGAGTCCAGTGGAGGGCTACAAAGATGATCTGGGGAATGGAGTGCTGCACTTACAAGGAAAGACTGAGAGACCTGACTCCAATGCTTACAAATATTTAAAGGGATTTTAACTCTTTTCGGGGTTTCCCGGTGACAGGACAAGGGGCAATGGGCACAAGCTGGAACACAAGAAGTTCCATCTGAACCTGAGGAAAAAGTTTTTTACATTGAGGTTGCCAGAACACTGGAAGAGACTGCCCAGAGAAATTGCAGAATTTCCTTCTCTGGAGATATTCAAAACTCACCTGGATGTGTCACTGTACAACCTGTTCTATACAAACCTGTTTTAGCAGGGTGTTGGACTATGATCTCCAAAGGTCCCTTTCAACACCTACACATTCTGGGATTCTGTAACTCTGCTACTCATTTATATTTTGCCTTTAGACACATTGCACTAAAAATTACAGGATCACATCCTTAATCAGAGCAATTGTTGAACGTGGCATAGTAAATCCTCTGACAAAATAATGTGCTCAGTTTATATGGAATAGGCTGTATATATTCATAGAATTGTAGACTCATAGAATGGTCTGGGTTTGAAGGGACCTTAAAGACCATTTAGTTTCAACTCTCTTGTTATGAGAAGAGACACCTTCCACTAACTTCCAGGTAACTTAAAGCCCCATGAAACCTGTACATGTTCAGTGATGAGATATCCACAGCCTCTGTGGGCAACCTGTGCTAATGTTTCACCACCCTCACAGTAAAGAATTTCTTCCTCATATCTTATCTAAATCTTCCCTCTTTCAGTTTAGAACTGTTACTCCTCATCCTATCACTCTATTCCCTGATGAAAAGTCCCTCTGCATCTCTTGTGTAGGCCCCTTTTAAGTACTTCTTAGGTTTCTAGGCTGCTATGATGTCTTCCCAGAGCATTCTCTTCTCCACGCTGAACAACCCCAACTATCTCAGCCTGTCTTCACAGCAGGCATGCCTCCAGCCCTCTGATCATTTCGTACATGTGGTTAGTCCTTCATAGAGACTATGATGTGTGAGGTTTTATCATTGCAGATGACAATTTTGGTGTTTAGAGTGTTGTCTTTTTTCTAAATTATCTTTCCACTATATTTTGGACATTTTTGGGATAGTAGTCATTACAAAGATTACTAAAAAAAATAACATCAAACCCTGAGAATATTTTACTGAAGTTTTATTGCAGTTCTACAAATTGTCAATGAAATTAGAACTATAATCCAAGTTCTCTACAGCAGTAAATTTATATCTATATTAGTGATCCTCCTTCAAGTAGTTATAACTTATTTGAAACTGGAAATCAGAAATTCTGTTCAAAATTAGTTGATAGTCATAACTGGTGACAACTTGCTTCTATATTTAATTTTTGTATCACTGAACATTTTCTATTAATAAATGTTTATTAAAGAGTTGAATTTTCTCCTGTTTTCAATACTACTCATTAAATCTCTGATGCTAAGCCTCAAAGTTGTCATTGTTATTTATATGAAATTTTTCTTTACTATATTTCCAACATGCATATTTTATGTAATACTGTGAAAGTGTCCAATTTTGCATTGCATATATAAGAAACTTAAAGAACTTTTTTCACTGTTAACAGATATTTTTCACATGCCTGGGTCGTACTGCTTTAGAACTATTTCAAATACAGGAAGAAATGCTGAACACATGGATTGGAATTAACAAGAGCTGTATCATTGACTTTTTAAAAGGAAGGTTGGTCAAATTTTTTTCTGCTGTTCAATAAATTACATAGCAGAACACTCACAGTAAAGCAAAACAACCAGAGATACAAAATAATAATACCATGGTTTCGATAATATCAATTTAATTATTAAAATACACTCAAAATTGTTTGTGAGATTTAGGCCCTGCTTCTGCAAAGAACTTCAGTTTCAGGAATGTCTCAAAGTAAATTCAAAATTATTTCCTACTATGATATGGCACTCAGATTATTATCCACTATTGATTTTTCAGGTAGGGAGCAATGAAGTTGCAACAAAAAGTCCAAGGACAATCAAGAGAGACTTCATGGCCTTGGGATGACTGGTTAAGGGATCAGGAGCACAAGTAGTTTTATTCTCTGTCCTTCCAGTTGCAGGGAATGATGAAAAAAGATGTCACTGGCAGAATTTGGGTTTTTTGATCATGGGTCTCTCTACACAACACCAGGTCTGCTGGTGACAGATGGGTACACCTGTCTCAAAGGGATAAAAAGGATCTTTACACAGGAATTAGGAGGGCTCATTGAAAGAGCTTTAAATTAGATTTGAAGAGGGAAAGGGATAAAAACAGACTTACTGCAGATGAGCCTGGGAGCAGCATGCCAATAGAGGGACAGTGTGCTAGCAAGGTCCTTCAGTCTGCCATCTCAGTGGAGGCAGAAGGTGTAGATCCATGCAACAGCAAAGACACAATGCTTATTGATGTGTTAGAAACCACAGAAGTGCCTGAGAATAGTCACATAGGAATTAGTACTTCTCTCCCCAACAAAGGTGGTAGGATCAATAACCCAACTGATGTGCACCTACACCAATGCACACTGCATGGGCAACAAATAGGAGGAGCTGGAAGCCATTTTGCAGCAGGAGAACTATCATATAGATGCCATCATGGAAATGTGGTGGAGTGACTCACACAACCTGAGTGCTGCAAGGGATGGCTATAAATTCTTCAGGAGGAATACACAAGGAAGAAGAGGCAGTGGGGTAGCCCTGTATGTCAGGGAGTGTTTTGACTGTTTAAAGCTTAATGATAGTGACAACAAGGTTGAGTGTTTATGGGTAAGAATGAGGGGGAAAGACAACAAGGCTTGGTGGGAAATTCAGCATATCTTAGTGAGTCTGTTATAGAGCACCCTAACACAGTGAAGACATAGACAAAGTATTCTATAAGCAGCTGGAAGGTACCTTACAATTGCTAGCCCTTGTTCTTGGAGGGGGGAATTCAACTTATTAGATGTCTGCTGGAGATAAAATGCAGCAGAGAATTCTAGTCTAGGAGATTCCCAAAGTGTCTGGAAGAATTTCCTGACATAGCTGGTGAGGGACCCAACAATGGAAGGCATCCTGATGGACCTGTTGTCTGAGAACAGAAAAGGACTTGTGATGATGGGAGGCTGTATTGAGCATAGGGATCACAAAAAATAGCTTTTTATGATTAAAATAGTAAGGACAAGGAGGGTCAGTCAAACAGCTACCTTGGACTTCCAGAGGGCAGGCTTTAGCCTGTGTAGGAGAATGTTTGATAAAGACCCTTGGAGGGTAGACTTGAATGGCAAATAAGTCCGGGAAGTCTGGACATTCTTCAAGAATGAAACCCTAAAGGTGCAGGAGCTTGTCATCTCCGTATGCCAAAGGATGAGTCAATGGGGAAGAAAACCATATTGGCTGAACAGAGAGGTTGTGCTGGACCTCAAGGGAAAAATAGTGAGTTTATGATCTTTGGAAAAAGGGGCAGGCAACTCAGGAGGACTGCAAAGCTATCATAAGGCCACGCAGGGAGAAAATTAGAAGGATCAAAGCCCAACTAGAACTTAATTTGGCTACTGCTGTAAGAACAATACAAGTTGTTTCTTTCTCCCCCTGGCATTATTGAGCATATCACTGCCCCTCCTTTCAAAACATCTCTGGAAACATATGTTCAAAGACTGTAAATTTCAATTCTCTTTCATTCAATTATTTTCTTAACTAATAAAATGGGCATTCACCCATTCATTCTGGTCCCCATATCAGCTTGAATGATGCTCTGAAGTCCTAAAAAAGTAGGTGTATCTTAAAAAGTCTCTGAAATTTCCTTAGCCTGAACTGTTGTCATGGTTTCAGCCAAATTTACCAAAACCTGAGTGACAGATGTACCCCCTCCCCCCTTTTGGTCAGAGAGGAGAGGAAGGAGTTAAAAAGATTCAAGAGTTTAGAACAAACTAAACTACTTTAATGAAAATATAAGTAATATAATAAAAAGGAAATTTAGGAAAAAGGGAAAAAGGGAGTATACAGTATATACAAAACCATATCAAGCTCCCAGGATGACGACCACGTCACCAGCAGGCTTCAAGAAAAGTCCCAAACTGGACTCGGTGATCGACAGGAGCTGGATTCCAGATCTGGAGTCAGGAACGCTCGGATCAGGATCAAAGGCAGATGAACAGGCAGGGTCCTCCTTGGACGTCAGCCATCGAAGAAGGGGCGAAGGGGCGAAGGGGAGTTGACCTGTTGATCCTTCAGCTTTTATAGGGGGCATGATGCGGATGGGATGGAATACCCCTGTTGGTCAGTTCTGGGTCACCTATCCTGTCCACTCCTCCTTGAAGGTGGGACCCTCCAACGGGCAAATGCTGAAACTTATCTGACCTTGGTTCTTCCAGCAATAAGTCTAAACAAGGGCCTCTCTGCATACCATCCCTTGGTATAATCAGGTCTTATCACTGTGAGACAGAACAGTTATGAACAATGTGCTGTTAATTTCAGAGTTTAGCTAGTTAGAAGAGTCCTAGCTAAGAAAGTAAAACTGTAAAACAGAAAATTGGTACATTTTACCTCAAACCAGGACAACTGTGAATCAAACAATGAAAGAGGGATGAGGTTTTAAAGGCATCAAATTTAAGATAAACCTTTTTGGTGTTTCTCTCTTAAGTTTCTTTCAGTATATCTTAATAAAAGCATCCAAAAGATAATTTATTTTGCTGTTTATTTCCTGGGAACAATACTCTTTTTTTTTTTTTTTTAAATACATGTTGTCTTTATTTATCATCTTTCTTAAGCAATAACTGTACAAAAGAGATTCCACCATCTAAACTGTTTTTGCAGAGTAACCAGTGGAGATTCAATACATCGAGGTAATATGGTTATACCACTTCTCCCAAAGACAGAATCAAAGTCAAGGTAGCTTCCAACAAAGCAGAATTTTTCGGGCATTGCATTGTCACATTTTCAGTATCTAATTTTCATCCAACAAAGTACTACAAAAGCTGGCAATACAGATCTTATCTTAAAAAGTTTTTTTAATTTTTTTTTTTTGTATGATGGATGATGTATCTTCATCATAGTAGGGTACCATGTACACAAATTAAAGATAAAAATAAATGGTATTCTTTTATTACTTTTATTATGGGCTGATTTAAAAAAATAAAAGAAAAAATATTTAGAAAAAAGGAAATCAAAGCCTA
Source organism: Pedionomus torquatus (assembly GCA_013398155.1). NCBI lineage: Eukaryota > Metazoa > Chordata > Aves > Charadriiformes > Pedionomidae > Pedionomus > Pedionomus torquatus. The sequence continues at coordinate 155,101 of VZRU01012180.1, forward strand.
TAATGAAGACATACTTGTTCTGCAACACTCTAAGAAAAAAATTCATTTCTAGTATTTAAATCTATTCCCATATTTTCTGGAAATCTCAAAACTTGTTTCAAATTGTATTTTGATAATATATATTTCACAGAATCATAGACTTATAAAATAGTTTGGATTGGGCCATTAATGGTTATCTAGCTGACTCCCCTGCAATAAGCAGGGATGTCTTCAGCTAGACCAGGTGGCACAGAGACCTGTCCAACCTGACCTTGAATGTTTTCTAAGCATCCTATACCTTTCTAAGCATCCTATACCAGTGTTTCACCTTCTCATCATAAAAAAATGCCTTCCTTATATCTCATCTGAATCTATCTTCTTTTAGTTTAAAACCATTACCCCTTGTCCTATAGCAACAGGCCCTGCTAAAATGTTTTTCCCTGTCTACCCTAGTTCGGCCCTCAGATTACTACCTATTACTGATATTTCAAGTAGGTGGTGATGAGGTAGCTACTAGAAATCTAATGGCAATGAAGAGAGACTTTAGGGCCCTGGGGTGGCTGGTTAAGTGATCAGGAGCACAAGCAGTGTTCTCCTCTATCTCACCAGTTGAAGGGATTGATGAGGGGATAAACAGGAAGAGACAGGAGATTAACTCCTTGCTCCAAGACTGGTGCAACTGACAGGACTTTGGTTTCTTTGATCATGGGTTGATCTACAGGACACTGGGCATCCTGGCAACAGGCAGGGAAAGCCTAACCAGAATGGGAAGAGGGATCCTGGTACAAGAGTTAGCAAGGTCTGTTGAAAGGGCTTTAAACTAGGTGTGAAGGGGGATGAGGATGAAACAAGGATTACTAAAGTGGAGCCTGGGAACAGCAGTCCAGTGCTTGTGGGTGAAAGTACTAGCAAGGTCTTGCAGTCTGTTGTCTCAGTGGAGGTAGGAACTGGTGATCCATGCAGTAGCAAAGACATGAGGCATAGTGATATGTTGGCAACTACAGAAGGGTCAGGTGGGAAGTATCTCTCTCAAGAGAGACAGGGAACTACTGGAGAGAGTCCAGCATAGGGCAACAAAGATGATTAGGCAATTGGAGTATGTCCCTTATGAGGAAAGGGAGAGAGAGCGGGGACTCTTTAGTCTGAAGTAGAGAAGGCTGAGAGGAGACCTTACTAATGAATACAGGTATCAGAAGGGTGGTTTAAAGAAGGGTGGAGGCCAACTCTTTTCAGTGATTCCCAGTGACAGGATGAGGGGCAACGTGCACAAGCTGGAACATGGGAAGTTTGATATAAATATGAGGAAAATATTCTTTATGGTGAGGGTGACAGAGCACTGGAACAGTTTGCCCAGGGAGATTGCGGAGTCCCCTTCTCTGGAGATTTCCAAGATCTGCCTGGATGCAGTCCTGAGTAATGTGTTCTATGCAATCCTGCTTTAGCAGGGGAGTTAGCCTAGATGGTCTCTAAAAGTTCCTTCCAACCCTGACAATTCCACGATTCTATAATTTTGTGATCTCTCTTATGAACTCCCTATAAGTACTGGAAGACTGCAAAGAAGCATCCCCAGAGCCTTCTCTTCTCTAGGCTGAACAACTCCAATTCTCTCAACCTCTCCTCATAGGAGAGGTATTTCATTCCCCTGATCATTTTTGCCCTTCTCTGGATCTGATCCAACACGTTCATATCTTTGCTCTGTGAGGGCTCCAGAACTGGATGTAATACTCCAGGTAAGTCACACCAGGGTGGAGTGAAGAGACAGAATCACCTCCCTCGATCTGCTGGTCATGTTTCTTCTGATGCAGCTCAGGGTATGGTTGGCCTTCTGGGCTGTGAGTGTACATTGCTCAAATGTGGCAAGCAAGTCAGAGGCGCGCTTCAGCCTGGAGAAGAGAAGGCTCCAGAGAGACCTTATATCAGCCTTCCATTATCTGAAGGAAGCCTACAGGAGAGACGAAGAGGACTCCTTATTAGGAAGTGTAGTGATAGGATGAGGGATAATGGTTTTAAATTGAAAGAGGGGAGATTTAGATTACATACTAGAAAGAAATTATTTACTGTGAGGGTAGTGAGACACTGGAACAGGTTGCCCAAAGAAGTTGTGGAAGCCCTGTCCCTGGGAGCATGCAAGTCCAGGCAGAATGGGGCTTTGATCAACCTGCTTTAGTGGGAGGTGTCCTTGCCCATGGCAGGGACTTTGGAATTCAGTGATCTTTAAGGTCCCTTCCAACTTGAACCATTCTAGGATTCTATGATGGTTCATGTCCAGCTTTTCATCCACCAGTACAGCCAAGTCCCTTTCAGCAGGGCTGCTCTTATTCCCTTCATCTCTCAGGCTGTATTGATACTGGAAGGTGCCCTGGCCTGTGTGCAAGACCTTGCATTTGACTTTGTTGAACCTCATGAGGTTCATACAGGACCACTTCACAATCTTGTCAAGATCCCTTTGGATGACATTGCATCCTTCAACACTTTCAAAAACAGAACTCAGCATGGCATAGTCTGAGAACTTCCTGAGAGTGCACTCGTTTCACTATCTTGAATTTGCTTCTTCCCCTTCTCCTTTCCTTTCTTCCTCCCATTCCTGGAAGAAGATACTCCACTTGAAATGTCTTGAAGACTTGTTTGCTATCCAGGATATGGTTTCCTTTTGATCTCTTTTAACTATCAGTCTCTCCATGTTTCAAATTCAGATTTCTGAACTTCAAAGTTCTTGTCAATCTGCCAAGTCATGGGGATGAAATCATTCTATGGTGAGCTTTTTCATTGTATTTTCATTCATTTCCTCTTAGAAGGAAGCTGACAGTAAATGTGTAGAACAACTTCAATCTTTTCTTTTTTTCTCCTGATCCCTCTAGGGCTCCCATCTCGTTAAAATCATCTCTCTATGATTGCTTCCTAAATGTCTCGCTTTCAAGAAGATTAATAAGTATTTCTTTATTTAATCAGTATTTTAAGTTATAATTGTGATCTATATCTTCCTGTTTATATTAGTTTTCTATGCTGCCATACCTAGGTCTAGTCATGACAATGCCAACAAAAATACTAATTGATTTACTTCTCACTAGCTCTTTGTGCTAAGTAGCTTGTTTCTCTCTAGGATATCTAATTACACATTCAGCTTGATTATTTTTTAATGAGACTAATAGAAGTTGCAATCTAATTTCATAGTTTTGTATCAAGAAGGACTTCAGAAAATCATGTCCCTTTTATGTGTTTTAATAGGTCTGTCTCTATAAATTTATGTATGCAAAATAGAATAATCTCTTTTGAAAATCTTAACTAGATTTTCAAAGAGCTTAAAAAGATCTAGACGCATGCTGAATTCGCAAAGTTATTTAAACATAGACATTTTTCATCACATTTAGGACTAGTTAAGATAAATACTCTTTCTTACACTTTTTCCAAAATCATACTTTAATGATTTTGCCTGAACATCAATTTGAGTTCAAACAAAACTTTAGATGGAGAAAAAAATAATATATATTTCAAAACTGCATCAATTGGTTTTGAGGAATCCTTGTGATTCAAACTGCTGAAGTCTCAGAGACTGATCTTTTTCTGTCTCTGTGAAGGTAGACAGAAGGAACAAACTTACTTTATAAAACAGACCTGTTCCAGTGAGGTCACTCAACTTGTTTGGGTGATTTTTTTGTTTTGTTTTGGTGTTTTTTTTGTTTGTTTGTTTGTTTGTTGTTTTTTTTTTTTTAAAAAAAAAAAAAACACGAAAAAAACCCAAAACCAACCAACCCACCTTTCATCTCTCAAGACAACTTAATGTTCTAATGTACTAATGTTAAAAGGTTGTCTGCTGGCAGAAATTTTTAACTAATTTCCAGCAGAATGTATATATTTTTCCACTGTATTTTCTGTATTTGTACTTCCAAACTAAACATGAATACATGATAAAATACCTGGGGTTTTTTTGAGTTGGACTTCTATATTCATACACTTACTCAAAATGTTTAAATTTGTTCTTGGTTATGTCATAGAATCATAAAATCATAGAACTGTCTAGATTGGAAGGGGCCTTTAAGATCATCTAGTCCAACCATCAACCTAACTGATAAAAAAAAAAATCTGAACAAAGGCATCTGGGAGCTAAGAACCTAGGGAAACCAACTTAGCAGTTTCCATGGCTCCAAGGTTGTTATAACTGGTACACTCAGAAGGAAACATGACAGTGTAATGAAAATAGCCTGAAAGAAGCTGGAAAGAAGATTGTCATACATCCTGTGTAACAGCACAGTTTTGATCATCTGATTCCAGTGATGATGAAAACAAAAGACATAAAGAAAAAAAAAAAAAAGTTTAACACTATATTTCTGACCATCTCTGAAAACAAATCCTTTGGGGAACCTTGTGTCTGCTGCACTTAACTTCTCAGTTTTCTAAGGAAAAGAATATGAAAACCTGAAATACTGAAGAAACTACTGGATTGATTTGGCTGGATTCACAAAACTATTCATGAAGTTACACAAAATCAGGTATTTATACAGTACCGCCAATCAAGGAAATTTATTATGCTTACATTTCTGAACTTTCTGTTGTTTTCTAGCTTCAGCAAAAAAATGAGCATGGGCCAACCCATGCAAAGGTGCAGAAGAAATAAGCACATGAACTAGGCTTTTTTAGCTGTAAATATATAATTTAGATATATATCAAACATCATTTAAATCTAAATGATTTAGCTGTAAATATATCATTTAGAACACAGTTTTCCATGTAAGTAAAATGTGGTGTGTATGTTTCATTGAAGGAGGTCTTTTCTAACTAGTTGTTTTTAAACTGCTTCTAAAGGCAACCAACTTATGGCGACTTTCACAGTAACAATCAAACAGATTCGGGCTGGGGTGTAGGAAGGGGAATGAGAACCTAATTTTCTGTGAAACTGTGGCTCTAACTCTCTAAAAACCTTTAGACCACTCAAAGTCTGACAATTATAATCTCCTAGGGGAGATTATGATCTTCAGTAGCCTATATACAAAGTACCTGAATGTATATTGCATTTCAAATTGATAATTCCAAGCAACTGTCAAGGCTTAAAACTAAGATTTACTTAAGTTACATATATTAAAAATTTGAGACCAGTGTTTGCATGTTTATGGAAGTAAGTATCACTTGCAAGTGATTGGATATGTGAAAAATCAAGACTGATCCTAAACTAACCAGATGAGCATAAATAGAATAAACAGAGATTAAAACTTTAAGACTTTAGTGTGTAGTCCAAACCTTATAAAATTAAAACTGAGAGCCATCATTGTGAAGGGCAGATGCTGCTTTTTGGTTCTTTTTCACACCAGATGTATCTTTTTAGATAAACAAAGGCTGAGGTTTTAATTCACACCTGCACTAAAAAGTAAAGGAGCTTCTTTGCTCTTAGATTCCGATGACTCTCTCTTACCTTTAAAAATAATTTGGAATGAAGCACACAATAAATTAGTCAAGTGGGTTTTTTATTCACCCATTCAGAGTGTATAAAACAAACTAAAAAATAATTAGTATGAATACAACTGAGTTTTAAGAGTTTTAAAATGAGAAACCAAAGTGGGAAATGATAGAATTTAACACAGAATGCCCTTCCTTCTTGTCTTCTTTATGTCTACAATATTCTACATCAATAATAGTGGTATTTTTCAAACCAAGTGTTATTTTTTCCTAATTGAAAGATATTTTCAGAACACTAAAAATTAGACACTAAATTTTATATTAGCACAACTAAATTTCAGTATATCTGGTCCAAGCTACATTACAAACGAGCAGCCTGTAAAATACTAAAAGCTAATGCACCTTGGTCTCTCCACAGAATATAGTTGAAATTTCACAAAACTCTGTGAAAGATATCTCTATCTTAGCTGTTATAAATGAATGACCAATATCTTGGTGCCCAAGTTTGGTTCCCCACTTCATTATCCAGTTTATAGATCCTTTTCAAAAAATAATGCTTTCTGAAGAATGAGGTTACCATGATTTATATCTTAGTAAATTAGTATTTTTTGCCACATATTATGATTAATATGAGTTTAATACATTAAGCTAATGCTTGGTAAATGTTCTTATATGGAGATCTTCTTCATTCAGCACTGTATACTATGCAAATCATTCATCAGATTTAAAATTTTTATTCCTAAAAGAAACACACTCTGGGAGTATAATAATATCAAAATATCATCAATGGTTATTACTATCTAATTAGCCATATGTTACTCTCTCAAAGCACTTTGAGAAAATTCTCAGAAACTTCAACAATCTGGGATGTACAACAATAAAAGGGAAATGTCTGAGAAATCCCTAGAGACGTCAAAGAAGAAAGGTAATTCTGAGCAAAATATTTCCTTTAGTGCTCATTTTGCATATTCTTAAAAATTCTGGTGCTGGTTTAAACATCTTAAACAAATATGTGTCATAACGTCTGAAAAATGACCCCCATATAATGTGTGTGGGATAGAGTTTTGTCAGCTGACAGCTTGTAATTGTGCTGACAATACAAACTATGCCTGAATTGGGTGATCTTTCCTTTTGTTAATATAAATGTCAAAAGTCTTTGTTACTAGACTTGCAGTTGTGATAAGATATTTTGTGTTGATACAGCTATTGACAGTTTCCCCATAAGGCATCTCTCATTTGTTCCAGGGCTTTGGTGTATACTGACCTGTTGCTGGACTGATATCCATTGGAGTCAAAAAAACAAGGAGAAAGAGAGATAATACAACTGTGGTTTTATTAGAAATCCAAATTCAGTTTAAAATCCAGCATAATTATGTTTGTTTCAAAATTGTCTTTCCCATACATGAGTCCCTTTGTGGATTTGGGCCTAAGGGCCTTCAACTAACAAGGTTGATCAGCTTCAAATGAGAGAATACTTCACAAATCAAATATTAAATCCTTTTCATAATTGTTGTGAGATTTTGGACCAGCTATGCAATTTATTATCAGGTAATGCACAGAAGATAATTTCCACTTCATCTCTGTGAAAATTGAATTTCTGACTTAGTGTTGTTAAGATTAAAAGTATTTTATTCAAATGACTGCTATTACCTATGTTCCTCGTAGTTATTTAGTTTGGTTTGTTTTAATTGAGAAACAAATTGCGATGCAGTGCTGTCTATTTTACTTTTAATATGATGAGCCTTACTGCCATAATCCCAATTAGCTCCAACCTATCAGCCACTTTTGAGGTTAATTCCATGTATTCCATGGGACATCATGTAGGGTCAGGATGGTTGTTGTAGGATTTAAGCATAATACTCAGTCCGTTCAAGAAAACACTTAAGAAAGTAAAAACGAACATGTACGTAAAATTCTTCGATGAGCTAGGGTGCTTTTCACAACTGGTTTTTCATAACCAGTGGAAATACCAAAAGTATGAATCTGAATTTCAGGGATATTTCAGTCACTGCAGATTAACCCATGTATCAAATGGTGACACTGAAACGGGTAAGAAATCTGGCCTGTATTTCATTGGCTCAGGAAACAGACAAAATGGAAAGCATCAGTGTAGTGTCTTGACATACAAATGAGTATTTTCTTCATTACTGTCAGAAATTCTGTAATCTGGACTCTGCTGTCCTACTTCAGGAGCTCACTTCAGATACTACTAGTTCTTGTCAACATCACAAGATGGCACTGTAAATAATATTAGGAAGTGCAACTGTGTTTAATTTGACATTACGGAGCTTGGCTCTCTATTCCTGTGCTGCTCAGGTCTTCATCATCCCTCATAAATCACCTTTGCAGTCAAGCATGATTTTCAAGGAGACATTGACTGAGCGAATAATGCTTTCTAACACAAATCAAAACAAACTGTCCCTTCACAAAGTTCAACAGATATAGGACATCGAAAGTCAGAAATTGGGGTAAAAACTTTGGAGACAACTCAACAACACCATGTAAAAAAGCTGTCACATAACAGAAATCATGAAGAATTGGTATGTGCCTCAAAAACCCCAACTGTCAAAAAACCCTGTTATTGAGGAAAAATACTGACCAAGATGCAAAATCACAGAACATAGCTTATCATAAAGCCTTTGCTTCTTGATCACTTAGCAGACCATTTGGGTGCTATTTTTTATACACATGGGGCATATCTGCTGGGCATAGCTGACCATCTCTTGCATGTGAAATAGAAACAATGAAATCCATGAGACCAGTGCAGGCTGGGCTTCTTTCCCCTTAGAGCTGTGACTGCCTTGAAAGATGAAAAATATTGAGTACCTTTCTCAGTTATGGCAGAAATGGTTGGGAAAAGTTAATGATAGAGAAAGATCTCAGAAAAAAAAAGGGGAGATGATAAAGCAAGACTCCCAGGAATTTTTATTTCCAGTGCCTATGGTAAATAAGAACACAGTTGCTGCAGAAGCACCATTTTGCAGGTTTAACCTTGTTTCCAAATAAGGTAGTCATTCTTTCAGCTTCTAAAGGATCTTCTGAGCTACAGCTTTTGTGCTGCTTCCCTGTAGCATTTGCTGTTCTTTTCATAGTTGATATAGCATATGTGTAAGAGATGCCCCATTATTATTATGTGAGTGGTACTGCTGTAAGAATCTATGCAGAGAACAAAGAGCCAGAAAAAGCAATGTACCTGCAAACTGACCTTATGCTACTGCATAGAAGAAATTTAATATGTTGTTCCTTTCATCAGAATAGAATTTCATCAGAAGTCTTGCTATTTATCAGTTTGTTTAACATTGGTAGTATGTGTCACTTAATTTAGAAGAACCATAGCGTGATATGGGAAATTAACTTGAATTAAGAGGATTAGCTAGAGTATGGGCAAAAGATGGATTACTATAGTATTTTAAATCAGAAGTATTCAGTCTTGTTGGTGATGGGTTTTCAGATGAAATTTTATTATCTTCTAATATATACGTGTGCACATTCATACACAAATGTATCTGCATGAAAAAGTATTATTTTTTTCCATGAAATTATTAAAATTTAAGATTTTGCATTTTTCTTTTTATTTGAATAAAAAATGAGGTTATTTCTTTTCAAGAAACTTGCAGGATACTTCTTTGATCTGGTAACTATTTCTTAAATTTATTTATTTACTTTTATTTTTCAGCTGAACTCAACAATTTTCCAAAAGGAACTCCAAAAAAAGTCAACTAAAATACTAGATCACATAGTTTGGCCGAGTATTTCTTTCAAATTATGCTTTAGGTTCTATTTCAACAAGTTTCTCCTGACTTTGTCAAGACAGTTTCAGCAAATGAATGAAAGAGCTCAGGATAGCTTATGGCACCATCCATCATCTTTGCTAACCAAGTATCAGTGACAAAAAAAAGTCACAGAAACTAATTTAATATCTGGACAAACAAAATGAGATAAACAACTATCTTAGACAATAGAGAATTCACACTGTAAACACATCTTCTTTTCCACTGCAGCTCCACAGACCTGAAACTCGCATTGCTTGAAGCTGTGTTCCTTATGTCCTGCTTAAAAAGGGATTGTCACACAGATACATTTGTGAAGAAAGAAATATTAAAAAGATAAAATAATTGTTGCTTCATTAATAGCAAAAAAGTGAGGCTATACATTATACCCCCACATATCTTTATATATATCTGGAGAAATAGGCTGACTGCTCCATACTGTAAATATCTGAGGACCAGGATAAGAGATCTACAGATACAGACACATCATTGAGCTTCTGGATAGGCTAGAGAGCTAGGGCTATGTTTCAGTGTAGGATTAAACTTTGGGACAGATATGCATAATTCATTACCAGATCCTGCCAGATACGGAGAGCTAGGATGCATATTCTATATTTGGAAGTGTAGTTTCAGTTGCTCATTGAGCTGATGTCTGGGTCTCTGTTATGATTTAGGTTAGGTTTGTGATAAGACTTAAGAAAGGTTGTGGTACTTAGGATTAGTTTTGGAACCAAGAAGTAAAATGCATACTTTTCTAGTTTGGCTGGATCCATTAATAACAGCAGCTGACTGTTGTTTGAATGGTTCCTAATTAGGTGGGGGCATAAAGGGATGTCATTGTTATGGTTAGGAACAGGGTTATGACTTGGGAGACATTGCTGAAATGTATAATTTACTGTTAAATTCTCCCTGATCCATGCTGTGAAAATAAGAATAGTGCAGTAGACTTGCGAGCCCACAAATGATCTTTCTTAATTAGTCCATTAGCTAAAACTCTGTTTCTGAATGTATGTCATAGAGACACAAGCAAGATTTTTTTGCTTAATTGGGAAAAAAATATCTAAGGAAAGTCTTATGAATTCATCTAATGTAAGCAGATGAACAGCAGGCAAAAATATATAGTCAAAATACAGATAAAAGACAAAGAAAAATATGAAATTTTTTAGTGTTCCTTTGTAACAATTTGCAATGCAAAAGTCAGAATACACTTTGTGGAAGAACTTTGGTTGCCTTTTTCACAATAATATATTTATTTGTAAAAAGAATTGCATACCATATTTTGGCATTTCATTTTAACTCAACATATTGATTCCAAACAGTCCAAGTAAAGTGTCTGTGCAATGCAATATGTATCAAAGCTAAAACCCTCAAAATGGTGGACCAATAAACATAGTTATACTTTAGTTTCTTACTTCTGTTTTAAGCAAGTCATTTTTATTATCATATTATTAGCAATGGCAAAAAGTTGGCTTTCATTAAATTTAACTGAAAAAATCTTGACCTTTGCAGATACCAGTGAAAATTCCACAGGATGTATTGCCTCCTGAACTGTCAAGCACCCTCCCCACAGAGGTAAGGAGTTGGCAGTGAGTTAATATATCTGACGAGGAGCTGGGTAAATTAGTTCCATAGTCCTCTGCTTAGAGAGCTATACATCTTCAAGCTCTCTGTGGTATCTCTACACTATCCAGAAGCTATCTAGGCCTTTCACCACAGCAACAGAGTATTTTTTTCATAAAGCTGCTAGTGTTAATCATGTTTTTTTCATAGACGGCCATATTTTGTCTACATAACATTTACTATATCAAAAACACCCCAACACAACCCAATTCAAGCCAACAATAGTCAGAAAGAGAGCAAATAAGTGATAAAAAGTATGCAAAAATAGAAGAAAAAAATATTCAAAAGATATCATTGAAGTAGTTCATGCAATGTGTGCCTGCTGGAGTTTGAAACATGAAATTCAAAAATGCATCTATGCAAAAAACAAGACAAAGCAATATAATAAATTTTCTATTTATTTTGATGATGCAAACCCACCAGCAGAAACAGAAAACTGGATAAAACCCAAAGAAATGGCTACATACGTTACTTTGTTTCTTGCAGCTTTGAATTTGTATTGCATTGATGGACCAGTTAATGGATTCTGGAATATTGGTCTAGATTCAGAATTGTCTGTATTTGGTTGTTAACAATTAAATTATGAATAATTCATAAAAACATGAAAATTAATCAACTAACTCTGATTTTAAAGACCTGCTGAGGGAAAACAAATTCTCCACATGGCTGAGTTCTGTTATCTGATTTTTTATGTATAACCTGGTCCTAGAATTCTATGTATGATACAAGATAAACAATGTACTATTTAAGAAGAGATGTTCTCTTGACTAGGTAGAGTATAAATCCATGTTAAATTATATATGAATATTAAATATGTTTATGGAGATAAAAAAAAAAAAAAATTTGCCATTTGATCTAGTTTTAATGACAATAAATTCTAAATGGTATCAACAGATAACTGCTAGAATGAGAAAATTAAAAATTAAACTAATATTTTTGTGTGTTTCTGATAAAGTATGGTGTTAGTTAAATGTTTTTTCAGTTGTTATGGCCTAATATAGAATACTTACCAATCTATTTTTAATGCTGTAATTTTTTATTTTTCAATTAAAATGTACAATTGTCTGACTGTGAAAAGACTAATATTTCTTACAGCTGGGGTACTGGATCTGCATTCACTGTACGTATTTCTTAAGGTTGCCATACAGATTAATGTTCTAATCTTGCCACCTTAGCTTTGTACTGTCTCTTTTGGACAAAAATTCACACAGTCACTAACTACGTATCATAGGCCTGACAGACAAAAAAGCAAATATGAGTTAAGAAGAAAAAAAATAGATTTTCAGGTTTTGGTGTTATTTTAATCCATAGCCACACCTCCTTGTTTGCAATCTTCTCAGATTTCTGCAATGAATACATGATACAGCCAAGTTACTAAAATGTCATCTCTCAGAACATCTACTGATTTGAATGGAAGAAAGTGGCGTGGATCATAAAGTGGTGCTATAAGGTATCAGTCATGGAAATATAATGTATGGATAGATGATATTCTGTTCTCTGTTCTGATTTAAGTTTTCATTTACAAAGACTGTCCGGTCATAACAACAGAAGTAATTTGTTGTTTTTTAGGGTCATCGTCAGTTGGATGTATTCACATATATTTTCTGAGATACTGTTTTACCTAACATTGTTTTTTGGAGAAAGAAATCAAGTAAATACTCTTATGTGTAGACTTTCTTACAATTCCTCAATATATTCAAACAGATATACATACAAGAGTAGCTATTGAATAAGGTAGGTAAATAGATATTTTGATCTAAGTATAAATGAGACTAATATCAGACAGATGAATATGGAGTCTATCACTAATGGAATGCATAGAAACTAACTCTCACAGCACTTGTGAAGCTTGTCCTTTAACTCTTATTTATGAATTTACCTAAAGATTAAAATAAATTAATTAAACTAAGAACTTATTTTCAGTATTCTAAACAATTTCCCATTGGGAAAGGAAAACATTTTAAGAGGTTTTAAAATAGCAAGCAGATAACTCTTGATTTAAATCACTTCCATTTAAAGCTCTAAATGTCTTTGCTTTTTTTTTTCTATGTTAATGCCAATTATAATGAAGATCTCCTATTTTCATTATAATCACAGATCACTCTATTTAATACATTCAATTTTTAAAATGTCTCTAGTTTCCATCATTTTATCTTTTTCTATATTTAACTTTTAAAGTACAATTAAGTTTCACTCATAAAACTTCTGTCACATTCTTCAACAATATGTAATTTTTGCTATCATGTTACACAGATAAAAGATTTTTTCTGTATTTTCATCTTGCATTGTAAATATATATAGACTTCTATTCAGGCCTTAGAGAATGCTATCTGTTTGTTCTGTCTTCTGTGATACCTTAATATCCAAGTTTGATTTATTATTCTATCCTGGTTTGAGGTAAAACAAAACAAATTTTCTGTTCAGTAATTTTCCTTTTTAGCTATGATTCCTCTAATTCTCTGACATTAACAACATACTGTGCAGAAATTGAAAGTCTTCCCACCCAGAATGATGAGACCTATGTTAATGCCAAGGAATTATACCGATATATGAACAGAGGTTATTCTGTCATTTTACAGAGGCCTTTAAGAGAAAAGTGGTGTGATCTCCTAGCCTGGCACCAGGAAAACCTGAGTGCCATGGTGATGTTTATCACAGAGCTGCAGAACTGAAAAGGGCCTTAATTCGTATGTTGTAGTTTATTCGTATTAACGTGAGTAAAGGAACTTATCCAACCCTTACTTACTTACTTTCTAATTTCCTATTTTTATAGGTTTGTGTCACAATGTTACTGCTATTTAAAACTAGAAAGGTTACGTTTAATTGCTTGGTAATTGCTCAGTTGCAGAGCATTTGAGAAGATTAATGACAGACTGACAGAGGCTGATTATCTTTGATAGATACAGCCTTGATATAGCCAAGGCTATGCTATACAGAATAAAAGTGGAATATGGAGTTACAGGAAATCTGTTCAATCTCCTCTATTCCCCCAAACCATCACTACATTTATATATACATATATGTGTGTGTTTGTGTGTATATACGTATGTGTGTGTACATACATATATGCATAAATGTTTTTACTAGACTGTTTTGTGACTAGTAGTACTGAAGTCTTCTGAACAGGAACGCCAAAGTCCAGACTTGTTTGTTATCTGTGCCTGCACCGATAACAACTTTTTTTTTCTCACTAGGAAGAAGACTATATGAAACAACAGTTGAAATAACAGCTTGTACTCATTAGTGCCATCTTTTGCTATGATTAGTAAAAACACTTCAGCATTGTGCAAGAAAAGATTATATTTAAAAAAAATAAATTCATGGATTTCACTGGAAGTAATTATAAAGTAAAGTTCATCACAGATAACAACACTCTCACATGATAAAAGTGGCAGAATGGAATGGAGTTCCACATTTCTGCACTACTCACTCTCATGTGAACACCACAATTAGCACAAAGCCTGCCCTCAAGTCAAAGGTTTTTCTTTTTCACCCTATCACATAAATCAAGACCACAGTGTTCAGGACCTTCAGACTCTAATAAGCTATTTCTTAATGATTTCAAACAGTAAAATCTTGACTATTTCAGGCCTCTATTGGGCATTGAAAATATCTTTCAACAACAAAATTTCTGCCCTGTGGGCCCAAAGATTTAGAGTTGCAAAGCTAAGATTTGACAAGACAGAGTTGAATGAACTTACAAGGTTTCTTAATTATCAAGATGGTAAAGATAGTTCTGAATAGTGAGTCAATCATACTAGGTTTTTTACTATATACCTGTTTATGTGTGTGTGCATACATATATATACAAATTATATATGGTACTTATTGTACTAATATATATATTTATACCCACATGGTATACATGATACTATATGGTATGTTGGTATGTATTATACTACAACAGTGATATTAATTATTATCAGATAATTAAATTTACAAAAAACAATCAATTTATAGTCTAAACCTCATATTTATTTCAATCACAAAATGTCCCTAGCAGAGAGTTATTTTTAAATTTTTCAGATTGTCCACTCTGAATTATTTTACTTTTCAAACTAAGTTAAACTAATTTAAATATAATACAGACTAGTAATTTCACAAGAGCTTTTAGTTAGAAAATAGTGACATTGACCATCCATTTTAGCAGCCACAAAGAGGTATTGTACAGCCTTCAAGGCAAGGCACCTGCAGTTCCCTGCTCCCTTTATCTCTAGGCTTAAACTTGATTGCTTGTTTTTGTCCCAATTTGTTTCATTTGCAAACAGCATTTAAAGCTCCTAGTGCAAAGTTTATAACTGAAATATTGGGATCTAATCTTCCACTGTTAGGTGTTAAAACAGATATGCTAACACTGAACATAATTACAATGAGGGTTTGAAGGAAAAATATATCTTGGTTCAGACTTCATATAGATCAACTCTTACAATGGTCTATTTCTGTTAACTTCCACAGAGACATTCCAGATTAACAGATATGAAAGTGAGGCAGCGGGCAAGGAATATCTCCTATCAGATTCAAAGGCATCTCGGTTTTGGTTAAAATTATGTTAATGAAGAAATCTAATTGGGCCTCTCCTTGCCCATTCTCCTTTCAAACCTGTGTTGGGTTAATACAAGAATAGCAGTAGTCTATTATTCTGTCACACATCACGGTTTATGCCCTTTTATCTTTACGGTTTTATCAGATTTTGACTAAGAGGTTTAAAGGGTGTTGGGGTGTTTATGGTGTGTTTGTATCAGCAAAGAACAAATGAAAGAGGACTCTATTGCTCTAGATGAAATCTTGTTTGTTCATAAAGGACTTGAGCTAACCACCTGGCTGGTGATATCAGGAGGCTGCTGTGATGGCAGCCAATATGCATAGTCAACTATAGCTCTTTCTGCCATGTGGCTCCTCTGGCCTGAAAGAGGCCCTAACTGTGAAGAGCAGGATTCCAGGGGCAGAAGCCACCCCTCGTTGCTTCCCCCTGCCCCCCCAACCCAAGCTTTATCTTCAGAGTTGCTTCTCCAGCCTGGCCCCAGCTGCATAGTGGGGCCTCAGCTCACAGTGGTGGAGGGTGTTGTATGTCCTGTCCACCTCAAAGAGGTTTTCCCAGCTGTTTGTCACCCCTCTGAAGGGCTGCCCTTCTCCCTCTCAGTACTGGCTGCCTTCCTCTGAGCTGGAGTGACCCCCAGCTTTTTTACAAGGCACAAATCTTGTACACAAAGCTACAACAATGTGACAGTGTTCAGGATTTAGCCCAATGCCTCTACTTGCAGGACCCAGGCTAATGAGCAGACCACATTAGCTAGGCTGCCTGATTGCCTGCTCAAGGAAGGACTGGGAAGAGGGGAGCAGTATTCATCTTGATTTTAAAAGGACTTCTACTTCCACCAGCTCCAAGAGGAACACAGCCATCCTCCAATCCTACATTTCATGCATACAGAAAAAGGATTTTAGTGTCTCTGTTTTTTTTTTTTTTTCACAGGGACTTAAGCTTTCATTTTTTCCAGATAAAAGGTAGGGTTTAAACAAAAGCAGTGTCATGAACATAATATTGCTTCAGCCATGCAGAATTACATGTTGAAGATGTGCAATGGATGCACAATGCACATACAGTAACCTCTCTGGAAGTGTGGGCCCCAGCATCATTGTACGAACAGCACATGTAGAAGTAGAAGCTTGTTTTCACAGAGAATGGTCAGGTGAAAAATGCTGTTCTCTGTCATCAGCAGTTCTTAAATACAGCTCTTAAGGGCTGCCTCAAACCTCAGTCCAGGAAAAAAATGGGCTGTCCTGCTTCTGGATTTACTCTACATTCAGTAAATGAATGCCTTAGTCTAGCAGAAACTGTGGTATACTAATCCATTGGTATAAAGACAATAAAACATTCCAGCTTACAGAAAATGGGCTGCATGAGTGACCAAACAGAACTCTTTGCTGAATCAGCTTTTAGGATTTTAGTCTTAAACGCTCTGTTGGTGTTTCATATTAAAACAATATTCCCACTATCTCTTCCAGTCTTGTACAGGAGATGGATCTCATTATGTTTCCAGCAGCTGACAAAATGGCTATGAATGGATGTTAACACAACAGGCTAGAATGATAATTCTTCAAAAAGGATGCCTTCAGGAATCACTAACCTTCTGGTGATAACAGTCATTTTCTATTATATCCCATATATCATGGCTCCAATGTATTTAGTGTTCATCTAAGTTTAGTTCATCACATCTTCTGTTATATTCTGAAATGGAGCTACCTTTTTTTATTTTATTTTTATTTAATTTAATTTAATTTTATTTTTATTTTATTTAATTTTATTTTATTTTTTTCAGTGAATTCCCTAGTCTACTGCATAACTCACTGTTTCAGTATGTCATGTATTGTTGAATTATCTGTCTGCTATTTTGCATACAATTCTTTTTACTGTAGCTACATTCATGATCTATGAGGCAAATGATTTCACCTGTCAGCTTGTGGTGCCTTGCAGATCCACTGAAAATGAACACATAGGAAGCTGAGCTCAAGGAGGACTCTGTGATTTGGTTGTTTCTGGGCTGGATTTAAGCTATGCATCATTCCTCTCCTTTTATATTGAACGTTGCTGTTTCAGCATCTGGCCCAATAAAACAAAATGCCTGTATGAAATGTTAGTTTGCTGCTGTCTGGCATGCAGTGCTGAAAATAAGCAAGAGAAAAAAGAGATTTCTTTCATATATATATAAAGCTTACAGGAGTGGTGATGTGCTAAAACCAGCTGAAACACAGAGCTCTAGATGTGGCAGTTTTAATATGATCTCCCTGTTGTTAGGGGCTACATCTGAGAGGTGTCTGTGTTTATTTAGAGAACATATGGGCTGATATTTCAGATGTTGTCAGTGACATGACTGTGTATATTTTTATGTATAGAACTAAATGAAAATGTTTCTTTATATCCCACAAAATTTTTTGAGATTTTTTCCTGGGTAAGCCTGGAACTATTCTCTGAGGAAAGACGGATTCTTCTTTCAGAATAACCAAAAGCATGGTTTATCAGGCATTAACTTGGGATGTGTAAAATGTGTAGTCAAATCTCTTCCTTGCCATTAGAATAACCAGTTCATCAACCTTTTTCTGTGATCTGTAGACATTCACAGCAAAATTCCCTTGACCTTCACTCAGAGCTCTTCTATTTCATAAAAATGAGTGTTCATTGAAGCAAGGGTACAAACTTTGTCTTCCTAAATCCTCTCAAAGTGTCTTACATTTCCCTCCAGCTCTGTACTGCAGAGCTTCCTTGTCTCTCATCTGAAGAATGTTTTACTGATGTCACAAAAGCCAACAGAGTACGCTTTTGCACTTCTTACTACATACCAGGCACCCTGGTTCAAGTACTTATTATGAAACCCACTGGCTGTTTACTTCCCCCCATCTCCCCCATTTCAGTTTTGAAAAGCAATTTTAAGAGCTAAGAAAAAGGCCAAATAGAAGGTTTTTTACAACAGGAGTGGCTTTTATGACTACGTAATAAAAACTGCATTACAGAAATTTTGATTAGCCACAGTTCTAAATTAAATACAGTCGGGGAAATTTTTGTGGTTTTACATAATTTAAGCAATGTATGTGTGCAATATATTCCATTCCAGTGTGGCATAGATTTGACTGAGATATTAAGCCACAATTCTGATACCAGAAATTCTGATCAACCACCGATAGAAAGGACCCTATCATATAGGACCAGCTGTATAGATATGTCTGTGCTTATGCTATTTCAGTTCTTTCTTCAGGGAGACAGATCTTGTCCTCAAAATGCAAAGACATGTCAATGCATTGAGCAGTACAAAAATAGAAATACCTTTCCTATAATTGTACTGTGAGAGATGTTTATTAGAACTGCCGACTGCCAAGCAAAATTCAGAAGTCATAATTTTATTTTTGCAATATTTCTTTAATATTTTAAATAAATTATATAATACATGAAATTATTTTCTTTGTACATGATGCTGAGGTATAATACTGGATATATTAATGAGGAAATAAGAATATTATTCATAAATCGTTTTTCCCTTGATTTACCTTTTTGTGTGATTATGCTGTCTGTCACTCACAGTAAGTTTTCACCAACTACCAAAAAGAAAAAAACCTCAAAGATCTCCTTCCTTGTCCCCTTGTTCCACTTTTGTAAGTAGGCTGTTGAAGACAGGAACTCAATTCCTTGTCCTTCGAAATAAAAATTTGAGAACTCTGTGATTATCCATTACATCTGTCAGCAGCGAGTTAGACAATCACCTATACAGATCCTTACAGGAAAGAAAATTAACATGAACCAATAAAATGTTCTGTCTCTTAATAAGGATCTCACACTCATTATGGTGGGGAGACTTAAGGGGAGTTTAAAGGCAAAGAACCACAAAAGTCTAGGGCAAAAAGATACATTATTTTGGCTACTTCTGGAAGAATCACTTTTGAGCAGGATGCTTTGCTGAAGCCAAAATATTTTTCAAAAACATTCTAGAGGTGTTTGTCTTGACAAAATTTTCAGTGTAAAGGTTTTGATGGAGAATGAACACTAAGGAGAGAAAGATTTGCATCAAAAAGTTGACCTTTTCAACATGAAGCAGATATGTTGGCATGCTTCCGTTCTTCAGTAACATTTAAAAGGCTTTGTTTTCATGCCAAAGCAGAATAACAAAAATCTGGAACTTCAAAACTGTCAAGAAACCAAATAATTATTTTCTACCAAGCTCTACTTATTCTCTTTAACTAAAATAACTTAATGAACTCAGTGCTGGCTTCACCAGGCAATAATTTACCATCACCCAAGAAGTATTGCCATTAATCTCTTACTATCTTACTATCATACCACCTTTTCATTGCATGGTCTAAGCTTGCTGATGTGTTTTGCGTTTCTTTCTATGCAAAGAAGTTCTGTTCTTCATAATATCAGTGAATCTAAAAGCATTCTTTTTTCCCTTCTTTTGAAATCTGCCCTTGCAAGACCATTAATGGCATGTCTTAGTTACTTTTTCAAGGCATAACAAGAAGCTAATTTGCCTAACTGCACATAGTGACAACTACCACAATAGGTATTGTCAGAGAAATAAGAAAATAGTCCTGGCTTTACTAAAATAATATTCAATGATATTTAAGTAATGTAATAACAAACATTTTCAATACTAATATAATATTTTTGTATAAAATTTGTAATGAATATTAATAATTTCTTATATTCTATCAAGTTACTGGTCAGTTTCACTCCATCACTAATCTATATTTGTTATTTTAAAATGCCAACATCTTGCTTAGATTAACATAACACTGAAAATATGTAAGCAGGTTTATACTTTAGAAGATTGAGTGACAAGTCAAGTATGCAAGTGGACAAATACATAACCTAAATAATCATTGCTCAAATCCAAATATATTTGTAGGAAAAAAGGTTTTGATTATTCTTTTATAGTTCTATAGCAGTAGCTGAAATCCATTTACTGAAGTGGATAGTACTAAGCCTTTGAAAAATACATCAGGGTAGTCCCAGCTGAATGTAGCATTTCGTCATTGTTGATTTCTATGCAAGGATTGTCAAAATGTATGAGAGTTCTCCCCTGAAAAGCCCAGACTTTGAAAATCTAACTTGGAGTATGCAGGTGCACAGTCATTACAAATGAAATGAAAAAGATATTTCAAAATGTTTCCATAGGATATGTAAAAGTTTATGCTTGATGTAAAACTGGGGCTTTTGAACAATCAATAGCAGAGATTCAATACAGTAATGATTTTTAATTTTTTTAAAAATAAATAAGAAAATAGATTTCAACAATTTTTGCAGATTGTTTATAAGCATATTTCAAGATCAGAAACATTTTAATTTGTCTAAAAAGGGCTTGACAGAAAATAGGCTTGCTGAGGGGCAAAATCTGAAATGGATTTCACACAATTTATAACACATGAGGAAAAGGTTTGGAAAACTTCCTGTCTTGCAATTTTTGCTTTTTCTTTTTGAAGACAAAAAGAGAGGAAGTAATACAGACAATATGGTTAATATAATACAGTTAGTTCTCTGTTTCAGAGTCTAAAATATCTGTGAACCTATGAGTGAACCTTGAGCCTTCACAATGATTTTGTAAAAGGTAAGCAGTTGAAATCAGTATTTAAATCATCTTACTCGTTAGCAGCAAATAATCGGCATTGTTGTATATTGTTAAAAAAAAAAAAAAAGATGACAATTAATGTCTCTTTAATACATTATTTTGAAGGGGTCTTTGTTCTTGAAAGATTCAGAAAGTGGAAAAATAACTTTTTTTAGTAGCAAAGGGAAATGGGTATGCAGCAAGATGTGTGTTGCAGAACTTGTCCCTCCCCTTCTTGTCTTCTGTTGAATTTCCAGTTTCACTCAAATGTCTAAATATACTCATAGAGAAAGTGAGAGGGACAAGGAAAAAGATAGGGTTAGGTTGAATGTTAGGACTGATTCTGCAAGAATAGCTGCAATGTAGAATATCTATTTTGTGAGCACACCTGGTTAAAAATTGAATACAAGAAATGAAAATCAAAGAAACCTGAAGACACAGATCCAGAGACCCCGATCCTTAGCAGTAGATAACCAAGGACTGGAGCTGCTGGATGGGCTGTTAAAGGCACCAGGCAGATGAAGAATCAACAACAATTTTGTAATTGGTCTGAAGGCAAACCAGAGTATCCTGGATGTAATGTGGATGAGCAAACTTACCACAGGACATTTAAGGGCAATCATGAGAGTGTGTAAAACTTCTTATGGGATGCTTGAGGGAGTTATGTGAATGTGCAAAACTTGTTATATGCTGCTTAGGAGAATGATAAACTGTTAGAAAAGGGAGGAAAAAAACAGAGAAGGGAGGCAACTATAGAGGGCAGTCTCATGTAAGTAAGCTTCAGGTCAGTAAGTTGTCTGAGTCCTGTCTATGATCACAGCACAATCTGTCCTTGCTTCTTGGTAAATTTTATCCCTGTTTCTATTCATAGAAATCTGTGTGAGTACACACTCTACTTTGTGTCTGTGAGAGGTGCTAGTCAAACTTGTAGGACAAGCTAGCACGTAGACTGTCTGGCTGGTCTTGGACCTGGATAGTGGAGGGACAAGGTCTGGGCCAGCCTGCAGAAGGTCAGGTCATTTCTGTCATTTATATGAGTGCTGTTTGTGTACATCTGGTGCATCTAAAGGCACCGTCCTTCCACCTTTGTTTGTTTGCTGGTGGTCCATCATGTGTACCAGTATGTGTGTGCTGGGAAAATACACTCAGACTTATCACTGACTGAATCTTCATTGAGGAACCTCAGCAGCTCCAGATCTCCCTGAGGTCCTGAGGTTCACTGGGTTCAGCTTCTTTTAGCAGGCATCATTTATACCATTCTTGGAATGGTTCAAATTTTGCTTATCTTCAGTTTTATAGTTTTTTGGGTTGGTTTTTTTTTTTTTTTTTTTATTACTATTTTTACAGTTTTCAAACTTCCTTCTCCCCTNTACTGTACCTGTATATGCTTACATTGAAGATTATTTGTTTTCAATAGAGTGATGCATTTCTACAAATTTTGTGATGTTATATATATTGTGATGCAAAAGGGTTTTTTTTGGCTTGCTCTTTTTTTCTGTGCTCTTTTTTCCAGGTTTATAAACATGGCCTGTTTTTCCCTCATTGCCACTTCTTATCATTTTCTTGTTAGTTTGGGACTGTGACATTTCTTTTAAGCATAATCTAATTCTTTCCCTTTCCCATTACATTGTTACTAATTTAATAACTAAATTGAGCTTTCCTGAGTGTAAGTGTTGGAAGATCTGCTCTATTTTTTCTTGTGTAAATGTGGTCTTATACACACAAAATAGCAGAATTCCTTTTCAGAACATAATGAATTGGGTGTTTTTCAAAATGCACATCATGCTAAAGGTTTCATATAAGTTTATATTTTTATCTGTTTAATATTTTGCACATGGAAATAACACCAGAAAATTATTTTTGTGGTGACCTATTTTTCTGTTCCCATTTTCTATAGGATGTTGGCAATATTTTTCCACATTTTATTACTGATTATTATAATACAGAGGGATTATTTTCCGCTTGCTATCACTGCCTGATGGAAAGGAGGTGATGGTGTGTGTAGTGTAGGAGATATCTGCCCAGGAGTCATCTCATCTGAATTTTATTTTTTTTTTAATGTTCTGTGACTGACCTATTTTTGTACTACTTAGCACTGCGTGGAGACCAGTAGTTTGCCTTTTAACTCTACCTGGAGTACTACAAAGTACTCTACTACTACAAAGGCTCTTCTTGGAGCCTTTGTAAATCTTTTTTAACACTTGAACAAGAATTGCTGTATGTTTGTCAAAATCGATTATGCTTATGAAAACCTCATCTCTGAAGGTTGTATTGTTGGGTAAGTTGTAAGTTGTTCAAATGATTTCAGGTAGCAAATCTGTGAGAGTCTATTTATGTACATGAGTCTACTTTGTTTCCATTTAACTCTAGCCTTTCCAAGAAAGAGACCCAAGGTGAAAAAGTGTTGGAATTCACAAATATTTAGCAGCCCAGCTTGAATATTCCTTTTTTTAAAGTGCTTCTGACTGAATGTACATTATTTTAACCAGGAGGTAGTCTGAATTTATTGATGGATATGAAGAGATAGAAAGCTAACAATTCAGAATTACATAGTACTTTAGAATTTAGTTCCTCAGAGCCTGGATATGCATCTCTACAGAGATATATAAAAATTGACTTGTCTTCCTTTGTCAGCACTCTGAGTTCACTAAACAGAGCCAGCTTCAAAGTATACTAGTCTGTCCATGCAAATATATTCTGCTAAAAGCATACACTGAAATATAATGCATATTGACATGGCCATAACAGTTGGACAGCTCTAGGTAAAGATAGGAGTCCAGACACAGGAAGAAACATCCTGTGGAAAAATGTCATTTAAAGTGTTTGAAAATACTTCATTGCAAAAAAAAAAAAAAAAAAAAATACACGCTATCTTTCATTTGTTTATTCTTTAGCCATTTTCTGTTTGCCTTGTCTAGAGTTACTGTTATAATTTGGACCGGATGGGCCAATGATGAGATGAGTACAAGGAGAGGAGAGAGAGATAAGAAGAGATTCATGACTTTAAAAGGAACTAAACTACTTAATGAAGTATTAACACTAAAATAAAAATAAAATAACAAAATAGATGCAATATATACAAAACCATATCAAGCTCCTAGGACGACATCACCGGCAGGCACTGGGGAAGACCCAGACACTCAGCAATGGATGGGAAATAGATTCCAGGTCTGTTGTCAGGAATGTACCAGTCAGGATCAAAGTCAGATGAACAGATAGAGCCCTCCTCAAATACCAGCCATCAAAGAAACCTACCCTTTGATCCTTCAGTTTTTATATAGAACATGGGGCAGCTGCGATGGAATACTCCTGTACTCCTGTTGGTCAAATTTGGATCACCTGTCCTGTCTGCTAATCTCTGCAGGTGGGAGCCCTCCATGTTTTTCCATTTCTGACCCTGCAATGGGGCAAATAATGAAGTTATGTGACCTTGGTTGCTATAGCAGTAAGTATATGCAAGAGCCTCTCTGTATAACATTCCCTGGCATGAAGTCTAAGCATTGGTCTTATCACTCTGAGAACAAACATTTTCTGCCAATAAGCTGCTAATTGCAGAGACTTAGAAGAGACTTAGCTAAAAAGTAAAATTACTGAACAGAAAGTTGGTTCTGGTTTACCTTAACAGTTGCATACTGTTTCTTTGAGAACTAGTGTGAAGCCCAATAAAGTCCCTTCTTTAGGGACTTCTAGTAACTGCTGAAATATGATCAAACTAATTTTCCTGGGAGTTGATTTTCCTGTTTTAATTTAAGTAGGTAGGGTAGTGCCATGAATACAAATTCTTAACTTAATGAGTGCTTAAAAATTAGTAAAGTGAAAAGTATTCAAAATATTCACCGCAGTACATTTTAATAGTTCAGTTCTTGTGTTCTTCTATCAAGGGAATAAAATATGGACATCCTATAACTTCTCAGAAGAGAGGAAAAAAATAGGTTTTTAAATATATTTTCAGAACTTAGTATTCGAAACACATTCCCCCATGTTTGAGGTAAAACGAACCAATTTTCTGTATTACATTTTTACTTTCTTAGCTAGGCCTCTTCTAACTAGCTAAACTCTGAAATTAACAGCACATTGTTCAGAACTGGTTCGTCTCACAGTGATAAGACCTGATTATACCAAGGGATGGTATGCAGAGAGGCCCTTGTTTAGACTTATTGCTAGAAGAACCAAGGTCAGATAATTTTCGTCATTTGCCTGTTGGAGGGTCGGAAATGGAAAAGCGTAAAGGGGTCCCACCTGCAAGGAGGAGTGGACAGGACAGGTGACCCAGAACTGACCAACAGGGGTATTCCATCCCATCCGCATCATGCCCCCTATAAAAGCTGAGGGATCAAAATGTCAACTCTCCTTCTTCGATGGCTGACATCCAAGGAGGACCCTGCCTGTTCGTCTGCCTTTGATCCTGATCCCAGTGTTCCTGACTCCAGANCCAAAACCCCCATCTATTTCTGAATTACTGAATCACAGAATATCGGGTTGCAAGGGACCTGAGGATCTTCTGGTCTGACTGTTCTTGGCAAAAGCATGGTCTAGACAAGATAGTCCAGCACCCTGTCCAGCCAAATCTTATAAATGTCCAATTTTGGGGAATTATCCACTTCCTTGGGGATACTATTCCGATGGTCGATTGTTCTCATTGTGAAAAATTTTCCTCTTGTGTCCAGCTGGAATGCCCCAAGGAGAAACCAGTAAGGACAAAGCACCAAGTTTGAAACATAGGAAAAGTTATATTCTAACATGGATGAGCACTAAACATCACTAACATTCTAAAGTCAGTTACAAATTACAATAACGTTTTTTACAATTCTAAATTGCATTCATTACCTACAAGAGCCAATCTGAATACAATTCCTTTTCCATATTGAGAATTGTTACCTAGACAAGTAGGTAATCTCAGAGGATTTACATCTAAGGTCAACATTGTCAAAAGCATGTGAGTCCTTTAGGAGCTTCAGGTTGTTAGAGTCCTAAACCATATATAGATGTGTTTATGTAAAGTAGCTTTACCATTCAAGACAAGCATCCCAGCATATATTTTTGATTTATTTATTTTCACATTTTGTGTGAATGTATTTAAATAAACAATCCATGGGGAAGTAGAGTTTAAATCCCAGAAAAAACAATCAGGTATTTCTTAGCAATCTCAAAACAGTAGTATATGTTGAGTCATTTGAGACGAGTCAAGTGTATTTTGATAAAGCATAATAATCCAATCCAGAGGTCTTCTCTGAAAGCAGAGGCTGAAGTCACAAACCCTAATGTGTTATTTTATATAGAAATCTGATTTATGTCTGGAATTGTACTAAGGTACACCTTTTACTAATGACTAATGAGGGTTCCTTCAATTAATTAACCTTTTAATATCTCCTCTATGCAGTAAATCTTTTATAAATAGGATTAGTAAAAGTTAATTTAATAATATCACAGGAGTTTACATTTGATATCTTCAGTGTGGGCAAGCAAGACAGTTAAAAAACAAGAATTCCTTGCCAACACCACAACACTTTGGAGTAACTAGTTATAACAAGAGTATATTTTATGTA
Organism: Pedionomus torquatus; assembly: GCA_013398155.1. Taxonomy (NCBI): domain Eukaryota; kingdom Metazoa; phylum Chordata; class Aves; order Charadriiformes; family Pedionomidae; genus Pedionomus; species Pedionomus torquatus. The sequence goes on from VZRU01012180.1 coordinate 181,495, forward strand.
TTTTTAAACTACCAGCACTACTGGATCAATTCAATTCCTTTCAGGCTGTATAATCTATAAACCTCATTTGACATATTTAAAGCTGTTTGCCTGAACTGAATGATAGGAGAATATCAAAGACAGCTGTCCTGTAACATTTAACCCTGCAGGAGATAACACAGTGTGTCCACCCTAGTGCAGAAGGGTCTTCAACAAACTTTAATAAGAGTGAGAGAAGGGCATCCCTGAAATCTACTGTGAAAGTGTTATGAAAAAAAAACATTCACTTGTTTGTCAAAGTCTGAAGATAGGAGTACCTGACACATGAGTTCTCCAGGTAATTTATAACTTTGTAACAAGAAAAATACAAAAAAAATTAAAACAGGCATGCAAATCTATGTTAATTTAGGTATGTTTAATTCAACAAACCGTATCCCAAAGTGACTATTGAAAACAAACAAAAAAAAATCCACAGAAAGAGAGATGTTCTAATGAAGAACAGATTCTTCTTGCATTGAAGCAGAGACTTCACAATTATGCAGTCTTGAAGAATAAAGCAAATAAAATCAAGTGAGATAAAACAGAATTAAAACAAAACAAAAAAGTAAAAATCATGTCTTCTTTTCTCCTCCAGTACATAGCTTGCCTTAGAAAAATATTTTGCTGATGTAATTTAGTTCATTCTGGTAGATCCAAATATTCGTGGTTATCACAGTCCCCCGTTTTTCCATAGCTCTTCCTTTCCAAAACCAAAGCTGCCAAATACACACAGTAACACCTAGGAATAAATGCAGGTCACTCTCCATAGGTAAAAATGGAAAACAAACCCACAAATATCAGAAGATTTTCAGTCCATCCCTGAAACATGGCTTTAAAATAAATTTGAAATATTAGTCTCTAATTCCAGATCTGACTAACAAGTGCACACTGATCCCCTGTGTGTTCTGAACTTAGTTTTCCTAGGGTATTGCTTCACCAGAAATGAAGGTAAGCATAAGAACTGTAAGTTTTAAGAGGTTAAATGTGTTCTTTATCATACATACACAACACAGTGTTTCTAATGTTCCCTTCCTTCTTATTTGTTATGAAACTTTTTAGTTATTACAAAGAAGGTTCTTCAGTAAAAGATCAAATATATTGTTTTTAACTTATTTTAAACTTATATTTTAAACTGAAATAAAGATAAGTAACCACCAAAGTGGAATGGTTGAAAATAATCATAGACTTATTTTATTGCATACTGTGATTTCTGCATTTATGCACAGGAAGAGACCAGAAAAAATAGATACATTAAAATATTTTCATTTATATTTAAATATAAATGAATATTTTATTTTACTGTGTTCTGTGAAGATTGATTACATTTATCATAAAGTACTAGCTGTAAATTTTTCCATCTGTTAGTCCGTCATACTATTATATTCAATTCTTGCAAATAATACGTTTAAATATTTAAATTTGAACACTTCTGTCATGTGACTGAATCTTATCTGTGTGTTTCCTTTACTTAAAAATATTTGCATGTTATTGTTAGCTTACTGCTAGCAAACATATTCCTGAAGAAATTTACCAAGCAGTATCTTATTAAGCAGAATCATTCATATTAAAATAAACTGTATGTGAAAATTTAATTAAATCACAACTACTTGAAGTTATGTACCCCACTTCCCCAGTTGGCACTGACTGTATAAGGTAATTAAAACTAGAAAATTATGACTTTGTCCCAGCAGCTCATTTTTATACAGCTTAATGTTTAAGCATCTCTAATGTAAAATATGTGCGTGATTTAACAATGCACTTAATGATATTATGAAGTTAGGTTAAAATTTCTGAAGTTATGTTAACGTTTCTGAAAACAAAGGGAGTCCTCCATATGATTAAATGCTTTCCTGGAATTTGGAAGGATTAAGGACATAATCTTCCACTTCAGAGTAATTAAAAAATTTTTCATAACATGAAAGGACTTTTTTTCTAACTAATAAGAGAAAGAATAGGGCTGGCAGATTTTGTACTATGATATGACAATATTTTAGCTAGCTATGTTTTCACTCCACACCATCTATTAATAAGAAAAATATAATTTTGCCTTCATTAAAAGTCCAAAGTCTACCTCCTGTAAAAGCTAACTAAATATATAATGAATTTAAAAGTGGTGCATTTTTTTTAATCCTGTCATAAGCTTGGCAAAAAGCAAGACAGGTTTACAATAATAAACAAAACTTGACAGCATTTATTTGATTTCTCAATGAATAAACAATTCCATGAAAGCGGGAATTCTGCAGCAGCCCAAAGTTTTCATTAATTCATGTTAAATTTATGAAATTAGTTTGGCTGAAAAATAAATGAGATATAAAAAATTGATGGAAATGAATAAACACAATTGTTGACCATTCCAGAGTTTGCTAGTACCAGAATATCCAAGGGGACAAAACCCCAACCAACCTACCAAACAAAGAAAGAAAGAAACAAAACCTCCTCATAAAACAAACAAAAAGCCAAAAGACCCATATTTGGAAATGAAGTTTGGACATGAAGCTTCAGAAATTAGGCTCAAGTTCCCAAAGACATGAAAGGAAGTCAATTGTCCTACAGAAGTTTTATATTGGGGAAAGAAAAAAGGTCAATCAAATGCATTTTTGAATCTTCTGCCTATACAAATCAATGACTGTTTTCATACTACTCCTTATTTCTAGGGCTCTTTTAAAACTATAGAACTGGGGTCTAAGGCAAGTTCTTGAAATCCCAACTGTTGTTTCTAATGTGTCAATTCTTTTCTTCCATCAAGAAAGAAATCAATTTATATAATATAATTTATCAACAGCATGCAAAATTATCTTAAGTTAGCAAATGAGAAATTTAGCTCACTGAAGCACTGAAGGTAAACATTACAGGTAAGCACTACAGGTAAACCAATCTATTCACTATATAATCTCTTATCACAATGTCTTTACCCTCTGACAGCTGCATGTCTACAGTCTACTGTAGTCAAAATAATACTAGGGAAAGGGCATTTCTTTAGCAGTTCAAATGGCTTCCAATTGCTTTCAGAAGTTGTTCCCAAACTAACACAATCATCAAAAGGCTATTTCTCCATCATCAAATTTAAAATCTTAAACAAATTCTTGTAATCAAGAAATTGTGTTTTGTTGGGACATTTTTTGGGGGGTAGATATTGTCTTCCCAAAATGTTGGACCCAATTTATCTAGTAAATCCCATTATACTCTCCTGTGAATTCTTATTTAGGAGTATAGCACTGTAACTATAGCTAAATGTGCTTTTCCATTATAAATCCCCATTTTGAAGCACACATAATTTTACAAAGAAATTATTTATCAAGAAAATTTTTGAGAGAAAGTTTGTCAAAAAAGACAAACTGGTGTGTGTGATTTGATCTGTATCAGCATGAAATGCATCATGTTCTCTGCAGCTTTTGGATTCCCAGGGTAAAGCACTATTTCTTTTATAAAGTAAAACTTAACCCTGCTTCTGCTTAATTGTGATACTGAAGTGCATATTTAACTATCTAGGTGGGCATTTCAGTTTCAAATGTCCTTTTGTGGGAATTGTTTCAAGTTCTGAGGAGGTTCAAATGTGGAATTTTTGTGGGAATTGTTTCAAGTTCTGAGGAGGTCTCCAAGAGCTGTGAAGCATTTCCTTTTTAGTTCTGTATTTCACCTCTGGGTTGCCATGTAGGGAGGATATGGCAGTGTGTGACTACGTCTTGATTTAATAGGACTTCTATGTTAACTGCTCATAGCGGAATTTCCACACTCAATCTGATGATCAAAGAATAATACAGGAAGATGGAAGGAAATGTGAAGTTCTGTCAGGCTGCAAATTAATAACTGAGGTTAGTTTCTTAAGTTATCTCACTGAAGTCTTTACCAAAGTTGCAAAGAAAACACATTTAGAGGCGGTAACTATATACTTCATGAAATGGTGGATTTAAAGCCTAAAATTAATATTAAATCCATGAACACAGAGATGAGAAGGTTAGCAGAGTGCTGTGAAAACACCACCAAACTTTAAAAAAAGTTAAAATTGAGGAGGATGAAGCAGCTTGGATTTCCAAACTGAAAGCTTATCAGATACATTCGCTGTCTAAACAAAATCAGGAGGGCATAACGGCTTTGCATTTCAGATCAGTGAGATCACTTTTGAAAAGGTCCCAGTTATATTTCACAATCTGAGCTCCTTTTTAGTGAAAAGGGTTCACTTGGCTTCTGACAAAACACACAAGTGCTCTGTGTCTGATACACTGCATACACTACTCTTCTTCCTGCTTACCCAGTATTTAGTGAAATAGCACTAGTGAATTTAGTGAATTAGCACTTCTTGGTGAAGGAACTGTGCCAACCACAATTATTCATGGCCACAGTCACTTATGTAATGGCTCTGCTAAATAACAGCAAAGATGATTTTGCATAGCACTTAAAGTATAATAAAGGAAACCACTAGAGGAAAGAGAATTGTATACTTTTGCAGCTGAGATGATTATCGATATGAAGACATTGCTTTCAAAACTTCAAAATGAGAAATCATAAAAAGACAAAATATCATGCTTTCTCACCCTGCCTACAGTATGTACTGTGTAAGCAAATCACACATCTGTCAGCTGACAAAAATATTTTTTCTCTAATTCTATGTATTTTCATGAACAGGAAATGTCTGATTGTAGCATACGCTTCTAATGATGTGATTTTTTTAAAAAAGTGTCAGAAAAGCTTGCCTGACTGATTTGGGATGGACAAATGCAAGGCCTATTGAAATTTGATCTTATGTATCTAAATCAGATGGCTATGCAGAGCTGGATTTGTAAATCTTGGAGAAAATGTTATGTATTTATTTTTAACTCTTTCATCTGCATTTAGAGTCCAGTAAAAAAAAAAAGGCATTTTTCCCCCAAGTTTCTTGGTCAACAAAAATAAAATATTAAATTTTGATATCTAGTGCACTTTATATGTTAGGCCACATATTCAAACTTAATTTTCTCATTATTTAGCAGTATTTGAATTATTGATACATAGTAGCTAATCTTGACTTCATAAAAACTAATTGATCACATAATAAAAAAAATTATTATTACAGTGTATTTATTCACTCATTCTGAATTCTTGAAAAAGAGAAATTGTATTAATACATTGACTAGCTTATATGTTTAGACAGTTTCTGGTACTCAAGATTTAGAAATATATCATCTTCACACTGTATTGTGAGTCATAGTTATACTCTTACATGATGGAAAATTTTAAATACATGGACATGAGGAAAGTTGAATGAGGGCCAAACTTTCAGAAAATATGCAGAGATGCTTAATGCACGGGTTGCTACTTTATATTCAACAAAAATAAAATGGAGCAGGGAAGTAGTTCCTGCTTTTCTGCTGAGGGATAACTCACTTCCAGTTAAGTCACCATCACTTTTAAGACCTTCTTCATGTGATTTATTCTACCGAAGTCTAAATAAAAGCATTTTATTGATAACAATGAAGCTATCACTTTAAAAAGGAGACAATCTTTTCTGAAATGTAAAAATCTAAAGTGAAAGGTCCTTAATCATGTTAGTCACTTCATTAAGTCAGTGAACTCTGAGGTAAAGCCTGAGATCCTTAGGTAAATTCCCTGCTGATGTCATATTAGTGATCTCAACTACTGTCAGCTTTCCAGCAGCTGGGGATACTTTACTATGATAGAACTGACCTTTGCTTGAAAAACCAAGACCATCATATTTCTCTCCAGATTTTTAACACATCAAGGACTGAGCAGTGTAATTATTATTTCTGATGTTGATGCAATGATAGTTATAACTTTCAAGGTCTGGCTATGTGCCATAAAGTGTTACTTATTCTAAAAATGGAAATTTCTTTTCAATTACTAGTAGATGTCCCAGTTCTGGCTGATGTTCCAGTATTACAACAAATGCTAATGTAAGAGGAAGATCGTATTTCTCAAACTACTTCAGAATCAATGACATTAAAGGTATTAGACCCACCAGCTGATATGGTCATGTGATGCAATCAAATTAGGGCATCATATTCCAGAACTAGTGTTGGCCTTGCCCTCACTTTATTTTTTGTATGGAGCAAAGTAACTTCAGTTATTGAAGTTGGAAATAAGTAATACATGAACCTGAGGTGAACAGGTACATATTTCTTTGACCTGTTACTGTAATACACCTGTATCTATGTTTTACATACTCTATTTTAGGACATGGCCAGGCACCAGGCACTTCTACTTCCTCATATTTTTCAAGATAATTCACCATAATTTTCTCTTTTCTCCATTTTGGTCACCTGTTTTTTATTACTCTTGGCAATCTTTTCTAATATATTATTCACTGTGATGTACTTTTGAGAAAAATCTAATGAATCCTGCCTGTTCTTAAAGGCTCATAAAAACCTGTGTCTCCCTGCAGCACTTTGTGAGCAGCATTTTTGTGAAATCCTCATGTTACACTGAGTAGCAGATTTGAAATAATTTATCCTTCTTTCTCTCCAATTAATATTAAAGGAATTAGGGAAAAGAAGGGAAAGGGCAATTAGGAGAGTGAAGAAAAAAAGAAAAGATAACATCAGGGACTATCCTTTTTATAGTCTCATATACTAAGGCCATTTATAACATAATTCCATATCAGATATTATGAATAATTTCAGGAGTTCTTTAGCAATCTACATTCCATACTCAAATGCAGATAATAGACTGAGAACATAGAATCCTATATTTTAGTGAGAATAAGTCAATAGTTTGTGTTACAGAAGTTCCACGGCAAATCAAACCAAAGCTCCATCCCAGTGTTCTGTGTTTAAGACAAGCATTAAAAGCAAGTCCAGGTGTACATTAAGTCTGCTCTTGGTATACTGTCTGTTCACTAGTCAAGTTTCCTGACCTAAAAATTGCACTCAGCCAACCAAACATTGTAGTGATCAATAAATCTTCTTCACTGAATATGTCTAAAACTATTTTGAATCAATTTATACTGCTGCTTTCAAAAAGATTGTTTGGCAAATAACTTCAGTTTCATTAAGAGTTGTATCAAAAATGAGTCCTATTTTCCTTTGGTTTAAATCCACTACTTAATTATTTAATTGAATGTCCTTTAGTTCTTGCATTCTGGAGAAAAATACAAAAACATTCCCCATACCACTTCTCTACATCACAAGCTATTCCATAGATCTCTGTTGCACTTTCCAAGCTAAGAAACCAAATATCTTATTTAGCCTTGCATGTGTATGATTATTCAGCTTGATGGTTAGGCTTCTTACTCAGAATGTCTGAACAGGATATGAAATGTGCCATATTTCTGCCTTGTGTCTCAAGTGATAGATTATTTCTGTTTTTAAGGAAGTTTCTTAACAACTTTTATCAAAATTTCATTCTGGACTTTCCAAACAACTTTTTATGAAAAATAATATTTCTATGGAAAATACAATCTAAACAGAAATAAAATATAGAATTAAAAATATTATGCTAAAACCTGCTCTTGAGCAAACAATAACAACTTTGATGAATGTCAAAGAAAAAACATTTTCTCCCACTTCATTTCATTCCAGCCACATTCTTAATGGAATTATAATATTATTTTTAGGCTGCCTAATTTGTTTCTCTCTAAAAACTAAAGAATATAAAAGAGCAGAAAAATAATTTAATGTCAACCTGTACTCATACTATCTCTCTACCTTGTGCCCAGAGCGTATGCCTAGGAGTTTGATCTCTGTACGCTAATCCAAAACCTTGTAGCAGTTAATGAAATCTAATGGCTACATGTTATTTTAATGTTTCAGTGTGTGACATGCAATTCATATAATTAGTATTTGTATCACATAAATTCTGTCATGGTGTCCTGATTTGAGTCCAAATGATTTACTTTTGACAAATGTGCCACTCGTGTTCTCAATTTCTTTTCCATATTGAAGAAAATTTTGTTATTTATAGCAGTATGTTTTGACTAGAGATACAGGACTGTTAGTCTGACTGCACACATCACCTATGGAGCAGTAAAATGGTCTGAAGTGTTTATTAATGTAATTGTAAACTGGTGTTGTATCCTCTTTCTATGGAGAGAGAAATCCAGTTGCAGGGGGTGGGACTGGAGGATCTTTAAAGGTCCCTTCCAAACAAAACCATTCTGTGATTCAGTGATCCATTGGTAAACACTGGTACTGTAGAAATGCTGAGACAATTAAATTGTGCTTCACCTGCCTGGTTAGTCAAAGGAGTCCCTAGACACCATAAACTGTGTTGATCAGAATCCCAGTTCAGTTGTTTAAACAATGATTGTAATGAGAAAGATCACGCAGACATTTGTATGCATGTATACAGCTACATGCACAGTTTTAACTTATGTGTTTGTATTTTGAAACAAATCCCTTCACATTCATTTGGGCAGGAGTAGCCTACCTGTAAGTGTGACTTAGACATTTAAACGATGCTATCATTTTGAAGGTAGAACTAAAAAAACATTTTTCTACGGCCTTCTAAATGTAGGCACATATGGCTGAATATTTTGCTTCTTAAATTATTTGAGTTATCGTTTGGAATTTGCTTACATTAAGCAAAGCCAATGTACTTTTAATGACAGGGTTTTAAAATTGAGCAGTACCTGTCATTTTGAATGATCTAAATGTGCACTAACATAAAGCACATAATTTTGGACATAATCCTATGATAAATGTCAAAAATATCAGTTTATGTCAACAGGTTACCCAACGCTGTTGGTAACTTCAACTTCATCGTAGGTAATTTAAATATTTTATTCTGGTTAAAATTTTTATGTGATATTTCTATCTTATAATGATGGCTTTGGCTAACTTATAAGTAAAGCTTGGTACAAATGTTATGTAAACCTGAGAGACTAAAATCTGCTTTTACTGAGGATGTTGTGTAGCTTTCAGGGAAAATGTTGGTGGGTTTCATTTGTCTGCTTGTTTTGGGTTGGGTTTTGGTTTTGTTTTTTTTTCAGTTTGGGGTTTTTTTTGGAATACACAAAGACGTTGTCTGGGCACTCTCAAAGGGAAGTGGAATCCTGAGTAAAGACCAAGAACCCCCTCTGACCTGTCTGATTTCCTTCTAGTGATGGTGAAGTCCCAAACACAAAATGGAAATAAACTCTGCAATTTCGTAGGCCAATGAATGTTTGTTCTCTAAGCACTGGAAGAACTAAACAAATTACGCTTAAACTGCTAAAGACAAAAAGACAGTTAATAGCTTGAGCTATTCATGCTGCTGAACTGTTAGCTCTGTTTTAGACCACTTCAGCTTGCCCTCTGTGATAAAACACAAATATTTTTTGTGAGATTTTCAGCATGTATCGCTCCCAAAGAGCAGACTGAGCCAGGTTTGGCTCCCTCCAGCTCACACAGCAGAGGTTACACATTCAAATGCTCCACCTGTTTTCCTGCCATTCCACAGAGCATGCTACAAGCTCTATAATTTCATGCTACAAAACCTGCAAAGAGGAGTGCATTGCTTCAAATAATCTGAACAGAGGAAAATATGTCTAAACAACCTAAATTATATGTGGGGGTCATAATGAAGACTCCAAAACAGTTTCTATGTTGTGGATGCAGCCAGTCCCCTATAGAGGAGACCCAGACTTAATCAGTGTGGCTGTAATCCAGTCCACAACTTTTGCTCGAGGACCAAGATCCCACTAGACCCCTCTTCTGTTTAACACACAAATTTGAGTACTAAATTTAGACTTATGTTTTATGAGCTTGTTTATTTAATTTCTAGTCAAGCTTTTAGTTACATTTTTTTCAGTGTAAAATTTAATTAAATTTTCGGAAAAGTTAGCATGAGGGAATCCCTTGTCACTGAGTTACTTCTGTGCATATGAGGAAAATTGTATTTCCACTTGCACAAACAAGACTTTCTTCTTGAGGTTTATCTTAGAGTAGAGATGTCTTTACTGCAGTGAACAATTTGGAGTCAATAAATTTGCATATGTTGATAACTTTACCTTATCCTAATAACATTTAAAACGTTGATATGATATTTGGTATCATCGCACCTGCTGGAGTCAAACTTTCATGTTGGGAAGTCAAGGGATTGTTAAATAATTTACTTATGGGAGGAATGATATTCAAAACTGCAGGTATTACACGTGCTATCAAATGATAAAAAAAATATTATGTTTGTTATTCATTTTATTAGAATGGAAGTGTTTAACATAAAGGAAATGTAAAATGGTCCAAATAACAAATAATATAAAGCTAGAATGGCTATTCATGTATCAATGCATATCAGTTAATATTCTTACTCAGAGGACGGGATTTATCTCACTGCCTGGCTATCCAAAATTTGGTTTCATTTAAGTTGATTAGTTTAGGCACTCTTTATTGACAAGAAAGAAAATAGGCAATTCCAGAGGATGAATCATTCTATCCCAGGAGTGCAAATATACCTATAATTTGGAAATGCCTATATGTTCTCTCCATTAATTTGACATGGAAAACAAATTAATGGATACTCCTTAATTTTGAGACAGCTGGATTTGGCTGAGATTTACCGTGTTCTTTAAAAGATATTTGTTTTCTTTCTTACTCTTAAGTTTTATTTTTCTTCTTTAAAAAGGTATGTTCCTCAAACCCAGGCAAATTGCTAACATTCACTACTATTTACTTCAGTCCATAATGAGAGACTGGCAAAATTCATCATCATTTAATGAAATAACTCCCCTTTTCACTGAAAAACCAAAGCATGAAAAAAAAAATTGCATATCAACCATGTATTGCAATTCAGACTTAGAAAATACCAAGACAATCTATTCATTTAGAGAATAAAAACTCGAGGATGATAGCCCATTTAAATATGCTTCTTATTTGTCTGGGTTTAACTCCAGATGACAGCTAGGACCAAGCAGAGACTCTTGCACATCTTCCACTCCCTCTAGAAGAGCAGAGAGGAGGGAGAAAAGAAGGGGAAGGGGAAAGGAAAAAAATCTTGTGGGCTGAGATAAAGACATCTTAATAGAACAATAACAGAAAAGGAATGATAGTAGTAGTAGGAGTAATAATAATAATAAAAGAGTATATAAAATACAAGTAACTCTCACTACTGGTAAATGGGTAAATTGGCATCATCCTGAGCAGTGATCCTGAGTAGCTTCCTCTCCTGGCTATTCCCATTTGTATATTGAGCATCACGTCTATGGTTCAGAATATTCCATTGGCCATTGAATGATTCTGCTTATGCTCCTGATCAGCTTCTATGGGAAACTCAAAAAAGTCCTTGAAAAGTATAAACCTGGCAACAATTTAAACAATATGTGTTTTTGGCATTCCTTTCATACCAAATCTGAAACACATCAACATTCTGAAAAAGAATATGAACTGAATATTTCCCAGCTGAAACCAGGACATTTTGAACATGGATGGTCAGCTATGTTCAGACAAGACAGACATCTGAGCTGAAAAGACAGTTCTTGGAAACAAGACTGGTTTTAGAACATAGATTTCTTAGAGATGGTTATGGCTAGGACTGTCCAGCTTCTTGGTAGAATAGTAACGTTTCTTAATAGCCAGCATCAAGGTCTGCTGCAGCAGCTGCTGGAGCTTGCAGTGACTGGTTCCCTCTACCCACACCAGACAGCACTGCTGGCTACCTCCTCTCCACAGTTTGGCAATTGCCATGGGCACCAGTGCCAGCTGCTCCCCTCCATTAGTGCAGTGGAACAGAGAGGAAAATAGACTTCTTCTTTGAATAACAAGTCTGTGAAAATGACAGTCATTTTAATTATTTTTCTACTGAGTTACTGACTCTATTGTTTTAGCTTCCAACAGAGTTCTTAAAATCAAAATAATTCATCTTATTTAAAAGAATTCTTTTTAGCTACTTGTCGCAGTCTCAGCCAAACCCACCAAAACCTGAGCGACAGATGCCCCCCTCATGCCCCCCCTCCCTTTTCCCCCCCGCTTTGGGGAAGGAAGGAGTTAAAGAGATTCAAGAGTTTAGAACAAACTGAACTACTTTAATGAAAATATAAGCAGCACAATAAAAAGGAAATGTAGAAAAAAAAAGGAAAAAGGGAGTATACAGTA
>VZRU01012180.1:193650-221233 GCA_013398155.1 Pedionomus torquatus
ACAAGGGCCTCTCTGCACCATCCCCCGGTACAATCAGGTCCTATCACTGTGAGACGGAACAGCTCCGCACAATGTGCTGTTAATTTCAGAGCCCAGCCAGCTAGGAGAGGCCTAGCTAAGAAAGCAAAACTGTAAAACAGAAAATTGGTTCATTTTACCCCAAACCAGGACACTACTGAAGTTACTCTGTTCTAATGCATCTTTTATGACCAAATTGCAGTTTTTTCTCCACAGAGTATGTACAGAGACTAAAAATTGTGTTTGTTTGGAGGTATTATTTGCTTGTTTGTTCTTTCTTGGTTATTTTTTTTTTCCTGGTTTTGTTTTGTTTGGTTTTTGAGGGTTTTTTTTGTTTTTTTTTGTTTGTTTGTTTGTTTGGTTTTTTTTGCTTNAAAATAAAATAAAATATTCATGTCCTTAGCATTAGTCTATGGAAGTATTTGTCACATGTGGGACATACTCTAAAAAGGAGGAAAAAACTTTATTAATATTTTATTGAAATTCAGTAATTTTCAGAGTAGAAGATAATTTCAGGTAGCCCTATGATTTTTTTATCCCATTTATATACTTTTTTCACATAGATCAGGGTGGTTTATTAGTAGCAGATAACTGCTCACTGTGTTAAGAGCTGTGCAGTCTGCTGCACCAGTGTACTGCCCTGTGCCACTGCTGAAGCTTACAAATGTAAATGTTGTTTGGTCATCACCTTAATTTAAGATCTTGCATTTATGTCAACTTAAGAGCCTGGTCCTCAGATTATGTGCAAAAAAAGAAATAATATGTTGGGTGTTTTCTGTAATGGCTATACCACTTGCTTTTGACCATAAATACCTGCTTTAGAAACTACCCCTGAAGTGTAACTCTTATACCATTGAATGACTACAAAAGAAATGTGACCTTCTACTAACAACCACTTTTATCCAACCTTTCAATGTAGTTCATAAACTTAATTTAAAACTCTGAACACCACTTGAAATTGAGAAAATGTTGGCATTTGGAGGGTTTTGAGACAAGTGAGCTAAAACAAATCTCTTGTTAATGGTCATTGCCTTACATCCAACCAAATTTTTTCTTGAACTATGAGATGCCAGGGGAGAAGGGAAGGTATAGGAAAAGCTAAATCCTTGGTAAATGTAGACTCTGACCGACTAATATTAAGTGCTAAGGAATAGATGCAGATTGGTTTTGTTTTGTTCTCTGTTACTTAGGTGCTATAAAGCACTAGGTTAAATAACATCATACTTTGAACATTTTAAGATCCATCTAGATATGAGGTTTCATTGTGTATGAAGTATTTATTAAATACTTTTAAGTGTTATAAGAAAATTGTTTTTAGTACAGTGACTTTATATTAGAATATTTGCAAATTTTGGCACCAGTTTTGACAATTTTTGTAAATTAAAATTCCACTAAATTCAAAAGTAGATTATAATAGTTGGATTTTTTAAATTTTAAATTCTTTCAAAGATAGATTAAAGCAAGAGGAAAAAATAATATTAGCTTCTTCTCTAAAAGTGGTATGAAAATAATTACATTCAAGAACACCCTTTTGATGATTGAGTTATAAATTTTACTAATCTTCATAAAGTTAAATACTTAAGACCATTATTCCAAATTATTCTTGCCCAAGTTGATGAGAAAAAGTCAGCATCAGTATATTTGTCATCATCAGTACATGTTGTGATTAATATGAAACAAACTGTTATCAAAGATTATCACATAAAGCAGGAGGAGAATAAGTGCAGAGGACCAGATGCTTGAGGAGAGAAAGGATAGAGAGGGAAGACAAAGGTGAAGAGATAAAGCAGAGCTCAGTCCAGGTCCATGCAGCTGATAAAGGAGGGAACCAGGCAGTAACCTATTCAGACCGAAATATTTGCTTATCCAGACAACTGCCTGACCATCATCCTTCAGGCTGTACTGATATCCCCCTTCTTTATTTTACTTTTTTGTGGTGTTTGCTGTGATTTCACAAATTGGCACTTTCGAAAACCACAATTTGGGAAAAAATTCCAGTCCATTCCAGTGAATATCACTTTACACCCTGTACAAAAGACCACTAAAAATAATTTTAAATAATAGAGCATTGACAACTATTGGTTTTTTTCCTTGATTAATCTGATTTCTTTATATGTAGGGTGAGAGAAAGATGACAAGACAGACCTGCTGCATAGACAGGNTTTTGTGTTTTTTAGGTTTTTTTTTTTTTTTTTTTTTTTGTTTGTTTGTTTGTTTGGTTTTTTTTGCTTGGTTTGGTTTTGGTGTTATTTTTACTGAAGGTATAAAAGATTCTGGTTCTAATAAAAAGCATGTAAAAAGGAAAATATATAGTCAAGTACTCCTTGTAAAAACTATACTATAACAACAGACTTTACAATGCACATTTTCACGTCACTTCTTTGTTTTTATTATCAATACTATGTTAATGAAGACAAATCAGTTCTTATGATGAAAAAATCTTCATGTGACAATTGCTACCTAATACAGCTTTTGCTTAAAATGAGTTGCTGGGGGGGGAAGGGAGGGGATGGACGTGGGCAGAATGGATGGATAGAAAGACACTTCTTCTTTAATAAAATAAAATAAATTAAAATNAATGGCTATACCACTTGCTTTTGACCATAAATACCTGCTTTAGAAACTACCCCTGAAGTGTAACTCTTATACCATTGAATGACTACAAAAGAAATGTGACCTTCTACTAACAACCACTTTTATCCAACCTTTCAATGTAGTTCATAAACTTAATTTAAAACTCTGAACACCACTTGAAATTGAGAAAATGTTGGCATTTGGAGGGTTTTGAGACAAGTGAGCTAAAACAAATCTCTTGTTAATGGTCATTGCCTTACATCCAACCAAATTTTTTCTTGAACTATGAGATGCCAGGGGAGAAGGGAAGGTATAGGAAAAGCTAAATCCTTGGTAAATGTAGACTCTGACCGACTAATATTAAGTGCTAAGGAATAGATGCAGATTGGTTTTGTTTTGTTCTCTGTTACTTAGGTGCTATAAAGCACTAGGTTAAATAACATCATACTTTGAACATTTTAAGATCCATCTAGATATGAGGTTTCATTGTGTATGAAGTATTTATTAAATACTTTTAAGTGTTATAAGAAAATTGTTTTTAGTACAGTGACTTTATATTAGAATATTTGCAAATTTTGGCACCAGTTTTGACAATTTTTGTAAATTAAAATTCCACTAAATTCAAAAGTAGATTATAATAGTTGGATTTTTTAAATTTTAAATTCTTTCAAAGATAGATTAAAGCAAGAGGAAAAAATAATATTAGCTTCTTCTCTAAAAGTGGTATGAAAATAATTACATTCAAGAACACCCTTTTGATGATTGAGTTATAAATTTTACTAATCTTCATAAAGTTAAATACTTAAGACCATTATTCCAAATTATTCTTGCCCAAGTTGATGAGAAAAAGTCAGCATCAGTATATTTGTCATCATCAGTACATGTTGTGATTAATATGAAACAAACTGTTATCAAAGATTATCACATAAAGCAGGAGGAGAATAAGTGCAGAGGACCAGATGCTTGAGGAGAGAAAGGATAGAGAGGGAAGACAAAGGTGAAGAGATAAAGCAGAGCTCAGTCCAGGTCCATGCAGCTGATAAAGGAGGGAACCAGGCAGTAACCTATTCAGACCGAAATATTTGCTTATCCAGACAACTGCCTGACCATCATCCTTCAGGCTGTACTGATATCCCCCTTCTTTATTTTACTTTTTTGTGGTGTTTGCTGTGATTTCACAAATTGGCACTTTCGAAAACCACAATTTGGGAAAAAATTCCAGTCCATTCCAGTGAATATCACTTTACACCCTGTACAAAAGACCACTAAAAATAATTTTAAATAATAGAGCATTGACAACTATTGGTTTTTTTCCTTGATTAATCTGATTTCTTTATATGTAGGGTGAGAGAAAGATGACAAGACAGACCTGCTGCATAGACAGGGTGCTATTATTGGAATAAAGAAAAGGAAAACAGAAAGAGAAGATGACTACATCTCCCATTTCCCTGAAATGTGCTATGACTACAGTACTTGAGAGATTTTTTTCAGAAGCTGCAACACGTACTCATCAATTTATTACTGATTGCACCTTTAGAATTCAACATTTCAAACAGAAAAATGAACTTTTTCATAGCTCATTTCCTCAATAGTTTTGTTTACAATGTTTTTGTCACCGATTAACTCATTTGAAATTATACTATCATCATCCTCATTATGCTGTGATCTTGAGGTTGGGAGAATCCGGAATGCTACAGAAGGTGAGAGTAGCCCACTCAGAGCAGAGCAGAAGAAAAAGACAACAAGTTTTAGTGCCTCCTTTAAAAATTCACTGCAGTATCTACAGCACCCTAATAATGTAGTTTTGTTTGGAACATGACAAAATCTAATTTTTTATTTAAAACATACAGTTTGATTTTGATCATGTTCCAAGCTAAATTACAGTACTGTAAATAGTGCAGTGTGTTTTAATGGAAGCATGAAAACCTGTCAGCTTTTGCTTCTGCCACTCTCTTTCCATTACATCAAAGCTCATCTGTAGTATACACAAGCCGGAGTGAAACTGATTCTCCAGGATGCCATCTTCAGGACTCTTCAAGTTCAAAAGAACATTCTGGCAACTGAACAAGTGTCAATATGTCATAAAAATGTTAAAACCAACAATGATAAGAGAGTAGAGAACAGCAGCATGACAAAGTGACACTGCCAGTCTTCATTAGGCTGAATTAGGCATGTTCAAGCGCTGAACTGCAGGAGACACATTAATTTAGCCATCTGCTTTGAAATTCCCATTGTATGTTTTAAGAGAAGCAGTCTCTTTAGCATAGTGTATGTATTTTTATAATTTCTTATACTTAAGAAGATACAAGTGCAGAAGTCTATTGGACTGAATTGAATTTTTGCATCAATAATTCTTCACTGTCTTCAAAATATCAAACTCATTGAGGAAAAGTGCATCTGTTTGCGTGACAATATAGGGCTATAGAATATAATTATGGGATATTTATATTTCTTTATGTCTGAAGAAACAAAATAAATTACCAAAGTCATCTTGGATAAATGCTAATAAACTCGCTATAACACATTATTTCTATACTTCAGTCTCTATATGCCATGCTTTATATTAATTAATATAATATGCAAATATTTGTTTTGTTTTAATTTTGGTGACATTGTATTTCTAGTCACTCCAACTACAAGAATCTGCAATGCAGCTAGGATACTTCTATAACTAGAATGATTCATGCAAGCCAGTCTTAAGCCAGATATTTTGAACACTGTCACTGGAAATAAATATCCAATCCACACAGATCCAAAGATCAAAGTGGTTTACTGATTCATTATCAACATACAATTAATCAACAGCCAGTGAACGATAAATTTAGGATCAATAACAGCAATGCAACAAATATAACACATTACCAGACAGCTGCAGTGTTACAATCGTAAATTCCTAAAACATCTTGTATTACTAATCCCAAGCAAGTTCTCCCTCCAACTACAGGCTATGAAGGGGGGGGGNGCATGTGGGACCCTCTTCCCACACCCATGTGCTCTAGGAGAGCTAAGTACCCTGGTTGCCTGGCCAGGGGTGGGTGACAGCTTCCGGGAGGTAGTCACACATCCCCAGGGTGCCAGTTCCAGGGTGGCCCTGTGCTGGATGGAGGAGACATGAAGGCAGCAGTTGGGCATGCCTGTGGGAGGGCCATACTGCCAGACCCAGGCAGAGGCCACAGTGCTATGGGACCATGTCTGGCAGGGTCACACCAGCCTTCTAGCTTCCCTGCTCCTCTCTTGTCCCATCCATTACCAATACTTGTGCTTTGCTTGTCTTGGCTGATTCCTCTGTTTCAAAAGTCTCTGTAGGTCTTGGGACAGTTTTCAATCCAGTTAGTCATTATTTCAATCCAGTTAGTCCAGATAGTCATTGTCCTCTTCAGCTTTACCAGTCCAGGGTGAAATGCCCCCTCAGGCAGTTTGGAGTCCTACCCACCTTGCACATTTTCGTGTCCTGCAAGATGCTTTTTTCCAGGTGGACCATGTAGACACCAGCAGTGGTGAAATGACCCCAGCATGAAGCTCAGCATGAAACTCACCCAAGAAGCAGAATAAGTGCTACACTGAGTATGTTATTTAAGGCAGCATGTCAGAAATGTTTTCATATCAGAGATTTTAATCTCACTAGCCCTTGATTCAAATTACATGAAATAACTTGGGTTGCAATTGCATATTAACCATTGGCATGTAACACAGACAAATAGTATTCATTTGCAGGCAAAGCTAATGCAGGAAATCTACTGTGGATGTAACAGATAAATGCATAAGTATGCCGTGAATGGGGATCAGGTGAAGATTTTTCTTTAAAAAAATATTTGAGTGGTTGGGGTTTTTTTGTATCTTTTAGAACTTACCTGTAAGCCTATAGTACATTACTGACTTCATCACCAAGCTTACATTGCCTGCATATGCAAATAATACCATACATACCTACAACTTTGTTAAATTGTACATATCTGACTTTATAAATCCGACATACATACATATATTCCTCAAAACCCATAAATTTGCAAAGACAGTATTAAATTAACATAGGAAATTAAAGAAGAAAATATTAAATATGGACTATAAAACCTAAGATCTACTCATCTGTGTTCTCTTTAGTACCAAGAATGGATCATGTTAAGAACACCTATATGAACCTAAAATTAAGTAAACATGCTAGAAAGCACATAAGACTGACTACATTGATTTAAAACCCTGAGTAGTGAGAAAATGGGTTTGCTTTTCCATTCTTATTGAAAAAAAAAAACCAAAACCAAACAAAACCAAAAAACAACCACCACCTTTTAAATATATCTACACAATGAACTATTAGGAATGCCTAGCATCAGTAACTTATATCTCCCCCTGCATCCATCAGTAGAAAGTAGGGCAAATATTCAGCCTCAGCATAGATCAGCGTGTCTTATTTCACATTGGACTTTGTTAAAACAAAGTCTAATTGTGTATTCAGCCAGCATGTTACTGGTAGCTATATGCTGGCTGCAGCATACGAATGCTAAAAACTATCTGCATAAATACAACAATATATTTGAGTGATCATTTGTAATCAGTAAGATAACCATTGCATATAAAAGAAGCTTTCATACCTTAAGCTTTCATACCTATAACACCAGTAGGAGTAGGCATCAGCAACTGGAATAAATCTTAAAACTAAACCAACAATCTCATGCAGATGAAAAGTATTGCATATACCTATCTGACAGTTGTTTATTGCCTGGAATTCACCTTTGTTTCATGGCCCACTTTCAAAGCAGGTGAAAGATGTAGTTTATTTATAGCTTATATTAAATGCTGGTAAAATACAACCCTTAGCTATTGTAGAGTCATTAGAATTGATGAGGTCATCCTATCATTAAATGTAGCTGCAAAACCAGTCTGTGAGTAGCAAGTCGTTTGCAATGAATTTTAGCTATTATAATATTTTCACACATAAGGGTGTTTTACAAGTGTAATTGCTTAGATGCGTGTCATATTCACTTATTTTCTCTTGAAGTGACAAGGATATAGGGCTTCATTTGTACATTTAAGCAAGGTAAAATAAAATGTACAGTCCTTCACTGTGTGATTATTTAAAAAGAGGCACACATAGAGAGTTTTTCTTTGAAAAAAGTCTTTTAATTTGCTCACACTTTCCATATATTCACTACAGTTTACAATTCTAGCATAAATAAATATAAAAATAACTTGTACTCAAATTAAATTTCATACTGATTTCCATAAGTTTCACTTAGGAGCTGCCCGAATAACTGCTATTTCAAAACAGTACCAGCTCTAGAGAGCTGACATTATCCCTCAACTGCAGGGGGCACTAGGGAGCCAAAGATGAGCTTGTTAGCGAGAAGACATTTCACCTGTCGTAAAATTTCCTAAAACAAGTGCATAATCAGGAAGACTAGACTGCAAATGACAAGTTTCCATTGTATGATGAAGTATATGAATATGACATGTATCAGTATCTCAGGGAACATTCACTTGGCAGCAATGCCTTAGAAGGGTAAGCTACCTTTAAATGGAAGAAGGTATTTCAAAAACAAAGCTGCCAGCTGTTGTTTTGCATTGCCCATGTGGCACTGGTAAAAACTGGGATTATGGCAGGATTACACAGCAGGAAAGGCAGAGAAACACTGGTGATTCTGTTTCCTCATAATTAATTGAAAAAAGCACTATAGTCTTCTGGGCACAGGAGGAAGAATATTTTTCTGGCAGGTTGCCCCTCTCCTTAACTCACAGCTGCCTGAGGTTTTGCCCATCTCCACTCTTTGCAGAAAAAGCTGCTGGTTCCAAGAGTTGATGCAGAGAGTTTTGGCTGCCGGGCAGGGACAATCAGAACATCAGTCTTAGCCAGTTAATCTCTTTCGGACATTTCTGAGCATGGAGACTATTTTAACAGAGGAGGAGGTTTGTTTACTAACTTCAGGCTCTTCTAGTTCTGGGAAACAAGCTATGTGCCATAGCCTTTAAAAATCACAATCATATATTTATGAAATAAGAGAGTGTCTAAGTAAATCTTAATCAGACCTTTTTGGGTTCCAACTTAGCTTGCAGATTTTATGATGGATGATGACTACTTTCTTTATTTAAACCATCCCTCCTTTTGCTAAATCAGTTAACTCTGCTTGCTGCAGGACAGTTGCAGCTGCATGGGCAATGCAACAATTTTGCATCTGGTGTTGGACATCCATCTTTTACATAGACTCTTGTCACTTGTTCTGCCAAAATATGTAGCAGAATATATTTTCCAAGAGCATTGTGTTATAAAACCTTGAGCCGTAAGAGCATCTTCTCAAATTTTCAGCTGATGAGCAAAAGAGAAAGTGACTGGGGAATAAAAGTATTGGATTGAAATAGATATTAGAAAACCTTTACCTTGCAATGTTCTGATTGATTAGGAAACTATCAGTTTATGATCCTTCTTTCCTGAATATGTTTGATGCCTTTCGCTGGAAACAGGATGATTTTTATTTTTATTTTTTTTTTGTCAATTAAGAAATATAAATCTATCCTTTTCAGAAGGAAAGCATCTTGTCTTCAATAGAATTTTGACACACATTTCCAACAACTCACTCTGACAAAAAATACAGTCTCACCAGAGAACTATTAATTTCACCTTGCATTTAAGGTTTTACTGCATCTCTGGCAGAATCTGTCCAACCATCTTTTTTCTTTTGACCCCAGCTGCAATACATTTAATTTAAGGATCATAATCAAGACAGAGGCATATATTTCAGCAAGTCATTACTTGCATTACTCATAGCAAACCAGTAAAACAAAGATTTTTACATATGTAAATTAGTTTTCCTTACTTAGACTATTGATTCACTTGTAGCATTTCATCCATCTTGGACAATAAAATTCTGGTCAATTTTGCATTGCTTTGTAATAATCTTCCTCTTGCCCAACATTTATGATGCTTTGTCTTGTCATGGCAGAAAAGAATGGAGAGAACCACACAATGTTTTATTCATGCTATACATAAAGCATTTCAGTTATTTTCAAAGATGGTGGACATACTTTTATTATAAAGGCTATGACGTATTTCTCTAAGGGCACAGGAAAGCCTTAAAGGAAAGCTCTTGACGCTTTTGAGAGTGTTCTTCCAGAACCCAAGAAACCAAAATATCTACCCTATACTAAAGGTGCCCCATGTTAATTACACTATTCTGTTTTAAATTCTCATCTTGTTGGCTTAGCTATAAAGTACAGAATTGGCTTAACTTTCTTGTTAGCAAACTCTAAAACCAGTATCACATTTTGCAACAAACATCTCCATGATACTAACAATCTCTTAGCAAAAGAAATAATACCTGTATTTTTATATATATTTATGCATATGTTTCTACCTATGTGTGAATGTAGGGAACTGATTAGTCCTGAATGAAAGCATGTTCTTCCAAACGCAATTTTTTTCCCCACCAATAGAACTCTGAATATGGTATAAAAGGACGAGGTAGAATAAGAAAGTAGTGAACTGCTACACTCAGTTTCCTTTTTTACCACTGTCAGTTTCCATGAGAATGAAAATATTGTAACTGTATTAATTCCAGTACTAACTTTTTAAAAAAGTAAAATGTCATTCTTTAGGACTGTGTGCAACAGAAATATAATTAAAACTGTGGGGTCTGAAACAGTGTGGGCCCACTGGAACTGCAGTCCTCTAGCTGAGGCATTGTGTGGGCCCACTGGAGCTCTAATTCTCCATCTGAAGCACAGTTTGATAGTTTTAACTCAGTGCAGCATTAAGGATGCGATGAGCTTATTTTGTTAGCCCAAAGACCAGAATGTGGTTACTAGATGATTTTTGTGATAATTTTGTGTTTCCTAAGGAATATGTTATCTAGATGATTTTTAGTGACTACAGGTGCTGGAGAAGAAAGAACAAACCAAGCTCCCACCGCAGATGCCAGATCTTGAGCCAGACAACCATGAAAAGGAGTCAGCCACTTGTGGAAAGAATTGTGGGGACCGGCATAAAGGCAGAATACGTATGTAATAGCTAAATTTTAATATGCATAATCTGTAATGTACAAAAAGCCCACTCCACAATGAACAGACAAACACATTAGGAGGAAGTAATCCCCCATGTTCCCAGCACTGAATTAACACACCTCTCCATAACTTGTGAGTTTGGAGTTAGTTCCTTGCGATTTCTGGATCAGGTCTCAGAAGTTGACCAGGTAATCTGGTGCAAAATACTATTGTATATTTCTGGATAATTTATTCTGAAGCTAAAGAGAACATATATGTAAATCAAGAATATCAGATTGGGCTGTTATTTTGATATAGTTAGAAGATATTATGAGGCTTGCTTGTGGTCATCCTTCAGCGCGCTCTCTGATTTACCATATAACTATGTTATCTGACTCTATCCCAAGACGGCACATTCTCACAAAAGGTTTAATGAAGGAGTTTGCAATAACATGAAATACAAGACATTCAGTTACCTTAAACTGATCTTTGTATTTGAAAGTCATTTGTCCTCAAAATGAATTATAGCATTTTATGAATCTTCTCGAAGATAGGCCAGTAGGATTTTTTTTCTTTACTATGCTACTTCACACAAGAATGGGCTTCTCCTTCCTCCATCTCCTTTTCTTAATTCTACCTGCTATCTAACTTTCAAAATCAGGCAAATTAGAAAAATCTACATAAGTCTTAGAATGATTTCTAATTATGTTTTTCTTTTTATGACATTAAATTAAGTGCATCTGAGTTTTTACAAATAAATTACATTGTTACTATAATCTCTGAAATGTTTTCAATTGTGCTAAACTTAATGAGACAGGAATACTTTCAATAAATTATGGACAGGAGAATTTTCAATAAATTTAATTTTTTGTTACTGATGAGTCATAAATTATTATTGAATCAAAGTATTCTATTTTTGATAAAAAGTTTGAATACAAATCATCATTTAAAAAATGCATGTTTTATTACCTATTGTCCTGACTGTGAATAACTTGGGGGAAAATAGAATTCTTTGTTGTACAGGGACTAATTAATTCCATCTCAATGGAAAATTAATATAAAAACTTAATATATCCAGTTATGGGAAACATTTACATCTTCCTATATTGTACAGCTTCAATATAACTGCAAAAATATTTTATTTATGTGATGGATTATTGGATTTTTATTATTAACATTATGTCTTATTATAGGTTACATATCAATATTAGGATAGAGATATATTTCTTCTCCCTCCTTTCCTCAACATATCCTTACATACATAAACACGAGATTGCACTAGTAGAAAATTTAACAGATTCTACAAATGTATTTCAGGCAGATAAATACACTTTTGAGGAAAACAGGGTATGTAGTATGTTTAGTTTGATTTCTAATGTAGGCCAAAGATCTCACTCCAGCAAATTCTATACCAAATACATAACTTCTGCATCTGTTTCAATACAATTTCTTCAATAATACAAAATTAATTCCATTGCAAGGTAAATTCTTCCATTAATTTATTTTCATTATGTCAGTTTACTGGCTTCAGCTTTAAATAAGATATCCTTGCACTTTATGAATTGAGAGAAAAAAATTACTATGAAGGAATTGCTGTTAATGATGAAGTTACTGTTTCTTTTTCTTTGACAACTAAACTACCAGATTTGTGCCCTGTACCTTTGGGACTGAACTACTGGTATTCCTAATAACTGAGCAAAAGAAACATCAAGATTGAAGGCTTTGCTGGCATGCCTCTCTCTGCCATGGGACTTTTGCTCTAGCAAGTCAGGCTCTGCCAGCCACCAGAGCTAAAAATCTCCCTTCTTTCCACACTTGCTGAGCACAAACAGAGCAGCAGATATTAATAATATCACTTCCATACCATATTTGATAGCTGTGGATAACTATGGACAGTTTATACCCTTGAATTTTCGTAGAGGTGCAGGACACTTGCCTTTTCATTTGTAATGATCTTGCTTAAACTGGTAGAAGCTGATCCATCCCTTTCACTCTCACTTCCAATCTGGTACATATGTCAGCACACTAAATATGTCAGCACAACTCTTTCTGTGGCCACACCATGAAAAAGATCCAAGCACAGATCTGGCTAAAAAAATACCTTCTTCTGCACCCAGTAGTACTCTGTGGGTCCTGCAAAAATGCCAGAAGGCTTCAGAAATGGGCATTACAATGTTGATCATAAAGCCTCTTTGCTGTTCTTACTACTGGTTTACTGTGAAAGGCTTGACTTCCTGAGTGTAGTGTTTCACACTGCAGTGGCATAGTAAACATTTCCACTATGTTGATGCTTGCTGACTTTAGCAAATGGCAATAAGCACCACATTTGAATATGGGGCGCAGTTGCATCTATGAAGTTTGGATGATATTGTGCTGTGTTTTCTGCTTTATATTGTTTAGTGGATACTGACGGTAACTGCAGTGGTGGCTGGATTTCCCACGCCACTTGGTGTGACAGAGCCTGCTGATCCATCACAGCCTGCCAGTACGCTCACAGCATGCCTAATGAGAGGGTCTGTGATAATGTGGAAGATAAGCTATTCCCTTCCCATCAACTGATCCTTGCATTTCTGGGTGATTTGTCTTTGATGCTTCTTGCAGCATATTACAAAGCTGTGGGCTAAAAAGACAACAATTTTTTCTTTCTTAACTTAGAGGATGCCTGGAGTCAAATGCAAAGACAAATATAAAGTCATCTGATGTAGACTCAGAAATAATACATTAGAGACCAAGCAAAGGAAACAAGCTTCATGCATTTCTGCTGGTGTTTGCCCTTCTTTTACTTTCCAATAATAAAGGATTTTAGAAAAAATAGCTATGAAATGTAAATAAAATAATAATTTTGCAGGTGTCAAAATCATGAGCAAAAGGATTGTCAATATTTGAAAGGGATTCAGCAGAAACTTAGAAACTAAAACTCACCAGAAGATGTAATATGTACACAGGTTTTCTGTTAGACTTGCAAATTTTACTCTTTAGATAGCTGTGCTTGGAACTGCCACTACAGTTTCCAAATAAAAATTGCAAAACAATTTGGCTTGCTCCTTGGGTTTTTCTCAAAACCCATCCATTCCTAGCCATTAGCAACCGTCAACTTAACTGCAATGTGATCATCCATATACTATATTTGTTCTTCCTTTAAAACTCTTGCCGCTGAGAGAATACAAAATTTTTGGTAGAAAGAACATCAGTTTCAATAATAAACTAAACTGAGGTAATCTAAAGAGTGGGGAGTGGAAAATATGAGTAACTAGTCTTTAGTCACCTGTTTTGCCCAGAATTCCCTCTAGCCCTTAAATTGGCTCAGGAATACAGTCAAGGAGTACGAAAAATGGCTCCACAGGCTTTTACCGTATATTCCAAAATTAATGACTCTTACACCAGGAAAAGATGCCACCACTATTTTCACAAAGTCATCTCCACTGGCTGCTGCCATGGTTTCTCTACCATGTTTTTTTTTTTTTTTTTTTCTGACAGCATAGATTCTACAGAACCACTAATACAAGAGGCCAGCCTGTTCCACTGATACCATATCCCACTTCTTGAAGCAAATTTTGTGATCTTAAAGGCTGCTAGGTTCACTGTGAGTGACATGTCTAGGCAGAGGTCAGAACTCTCGTTAGGGAATCCAGAACAGAGCATCTTGATACAGACTTGATACAGCATTTCCTAACAAAAATCTCTGTTGCTTTAAGTACTGTGCAATTCTCATTGGGAGTTTAATAGCCATTAGTTCTATATGATCTGTTTTAATAAGCTATAAAAAAGTAAGATTTTAATTGCTAAATAGCAATGAACATTGCTTTATTTTTGCCTTGCTGTTCTCCCCAGGATGAGCCACAATAGCTCTTTAGCCTAGACTGTGAGGTTTTAATTTCTAGTTGTTTCAGCTGTTATCTCCTTCCCTGCTCTCACATTTTTTTTCATCACCCAACTCTTGTTACAGCCTCCAGTATTAAACTGGAAACTTTCCAACATCAAAATTCATATGGAGATAAAAGGCTGCAATGGGTACAGGAATAGTGATAGACAGAAGCTGAAATAAAACACTAATGAAGGATAAGCATGAACAATCAAAATTCAACCTTGATTTTAATAATGACTTTTCAATTAAAAAAAAAAAAGTTGAATTTTAGTTATATATTCACACCAACTTTCAGAAATACACTATATACATCATATATCATTTCACCACATTCCTTTCTAGAACAGACATACAAAACCTTTACAATGCTATGCAATGCTAAAGCATTATATAGATATTTTCTGTTACAAAATGATAACTACAATAGATCTACCAGAACTAGTCTTTACTTGGTCTTTGGGGGAGCAGAGAATTCATAACCATGGGACTCACATTTCTTAGCTTTTTTTGACAGGCAGCTACTTTCACACTATTTGAGCAACACTGCATAGAATTGGAGACTCAAGTGTATTTTGTGGCAAGCAGAGGATTTGTTGTAGAATACTATGCACAACCTGGAGTACTACAAATAGTTAATTACTGTCTGATACTTGATTCTATATAAAAGGGGATATGAGTTGGCAGAAGAAATAGTGATTAGCCAACTGAGCTGAGAAATGTACAGTAATATGAATGGCACAAAAAGTCCATTTGTCCAGCAACTATGGAGGAATTCTCAGGATAGAAATAGCACGGCAGTCTGATTGAAATGGTTTCTGTCAGGTCAGTTTTTTAAATATAGCAGTCTATAGTCTCTAAACTATGAGCAGTAAATACATATTTAAAAAAAAAATCACAAAAAGAAAAAAATAAACTGTCAGGAATATTTTTTTTTACATAGCAAACAGTATCTTGAACTTGCTTGTCCCTGAATTTCCTTTAATGCTAACGTTTCTGATTGACATCAAGACACTGTGGAGATTTATAATGGAAATTTATTGTTAAAGTGTCTTTTAAGTAAACAAAAATATATTGCTTTTCTGCAACTTTTTAAAATCACATTATTTTCAACCAAATTTTCCATGACATCTTTCTCTCAAGTGCATAAATGAAATTCTTCAGGTAAAAATAAAAAATTTCTTTCTGTAGCAGCTTCCATTCTTACTTTTAAATAAAACCAAAACTATTTAGTAGCTTTATTACTATCATATGTTCTGTTGCAACTTGACAAAATATTTGAAACCTATGGATGTATCATGAAGAATAGCATAAGAGAACCACCTCTACTATATAAATATTAAAAAGATGAAAATTAATTTAAATTCTTATAATTAAAATTAACATATATATTTAAGATTTAAGTCAGATCCATATTTTTGTATTCTATTTTTATACTACTTTCAGAAACCAAATCTTGATTTAGTTGAAGTCTGAAAATAAAACATGCTTCTAATTATAATTTCCAGTAAAATGTGAATATTGACTTTCAACGCACTTTACCAGCTTCTCCTGCATTCTGTTTGAGGAACCTTCTCTCATCTCAGTCCATGATCTTGGGAAAATGTTTTTTTTTCTCTCAGATTCCCCTCTTATAAAGTGATTAAAATATTTGCTTACTGTTCCTAAATCCCAAGGGCTTTTCTGTGGGTTAATTAGTTAAAGTTTATATAGCACTTTGAAAATCTAAAGCACTATATTAGTGTCAAGCATTATTATTATTACTATTATTATGAAACCTATTAAAAACACAATGCACGATCAATTAGCTTAGATCAAAGGATACATAGCTGCAAAGGATCTAATTAAAAGTTGATAAATAGAATTATTGAAAGCAGATGAACTTTAGTCCTACTTCTCACTTAAAGTGCACAGAGACCTATTAGTCACCACTATGTCCTGTATTCTTGATGTCACAGACCAAGCAGCTAGACGTTTGAAAAAAGCTAATACATTTATTTAAGAGCTCATTAAGTAGACTGAAAAGGCCTGTTCTACAATATCTAAAGGCCTTTATTTAAAGTGCTGTGTGAATGTGGCTATATAAATAGTAAGAAATGCATCTGAAATACATTAATATCAGTTATAATTGATATTTAGCTATTCAGGACACCATGTCATTTTATCAGTCTAAAGCCTAAAGGTGGTGACTTGGTAATTTAGTGACAGAGGTTTTTAGCAACAATAGAAGCTCATGTGATGATGTAGCCTTTAGGATAATATTGTCAGAAAATTTTTATTGTCTAAATATTTTTTCTTTCTTCTGTCTTTCTTTTGCTTAAGAAATAATACCATGATATATTTGGCTGTGGATTAGAAGCTGAGAAGAGATATCACTATCTTTTAGTGGGTTTTGTCATACTGATTTTTTGATATTAAATAAAGGGACATAGGACTCCATCCATAAATGTTTACCTATATTCTTGATATTCTGAACTGCATCTGTATATATATCTAGCTCTTGGCACTTTCTTCATCTGCCAGGATACCTTAATAGGTATCTAGTCTGTGTGAATCCTAGTAAAATACACTTTTTTTAACCAAGCTAAATATTACAGCTAAAACCAAAATATGTTACTGAAGTTCACACTTTTTCACTTCATGCTCATTCTTCTACAAGTGCCTTTCTTTATGTTCTTTGACTACAAACTTATTTACCTTACTATTTTTCCTTTCTCAATACTTTATGAATATACCTTGTCGCTCTGGACCTCTGAGTACTACATGTCATATAACATTGTATTTTAAAACTAATTTATTTGTAGAAAACTTCTGTCACAGTTTGTAGTCTACTTCTTCATCTCCTTTTTGACATTATAACATTTAAAATGATTCAGAGCATGCTGACCTCTGAAAATTATTTCAGAGATCTGAAATATTGGTTGTTGGAGGACTGGTCCTCTTTGGGTTGTTTCTATGTTTTTATGTTACAGCATATTACTGTTAAACACTAAGGAAGATAGCAATGATAACCCTGGTAGGCCATGCTCATCTGATCATTTTACCTAAATGTTAATGTATTTTTCTCATTAAATATTACTCTTAAGAATAAGAGAAGACATCTTTAACTAGATGAAAACATTGAGCAGATATACGACACAGAATGTTGAGATAAAATACTCTGATCAGTAGAATCATGAATACACATATAGTTTTTGAGGTGTTTATGAATTAATATGTGACTTTTCACAGCTTCACTGGAGGTCACTTACTATTTTTAAAATGTAATTAATATTTGCCAAGAATATGTTATATATATATGTTATATATATTTTGTCCAACACTTTTGTCAATGAGGGGGACAGCAAGTTTGCTGATGATACAAAACTGGGAGGAGTGGGTGACACACCAACCAATGTGCTGCCATTCAACATGTCCTAGACAGGCTAGAAAGTTGGATGGTGAAGAACCCAATGAAATTCAACCAGGGCAAATATAGGGTCCTCCACCTGGGAAGGAATAATCCCCCACACCAGTAAAGGCTGGGATGTGACCTTCTGGAAAGCAGCTCTGCAGAGAGAGAACTGGGAGTCTTGCTGAACAACAAGTTGACCATGAGCCATCAATACACCCTTGTGGCTGAGAAGGCCAATGCTCTCCTAGGGTGCATTAAAAAGAATGTGGCCAGCAGGTCAAGGGAGGTCATCCTCCCTTTCTATTCTGCCCTGGTGAGGCAGCATATGGAGTATTGTGTCCAGTTCAGGACCCCCGAGTTCAAGAAGGAACTACTGGAGAGAGCCCAGTGGAGAGCTATGATGATGATCAAGGGAATGGAGCACTTCTTTTATGAGGAAAGGCTGAGAGAACTGGGTCTGTTTAGCCCAGAGAAGAGAAGACTGAGAGGGGATCTCAGCAACACTTACAAATTTCTGAATGCGGGTGTCAAGAGGGTCAGGTCAGGCTTTTCTCAATGGTGCCTGGTGAGAGGACAAGGGGCAATGTACACAAGCTGGAACACAGTTCCATCTGAAGATGTGGAAAACTTCTTTACTTTGAGGGTCCCAGAGCACTGGAGCAGGTTGCCCAGAGAGATTGTGTAATCTTCTTCTCTAGAGATATCCAAAACCCAACTCGATGTGTTCCATCCAGCCTGCTCTAGGTAAACCTTCTTTGGCAGGGGCTTGAACTGGATGATCTCTGAAGGTCCCTTCTAATGCCTACAATTCTATGATTCTGTGACTCTGATTCTGTAATATCTGTGGCATGTCATGATTTGATATTTCATTAGAATGCAAGGAATCATATTTAGTCTAAATTATTATTATCCTGGAATCTAGAAAGCACTATCCAAAATTCAGAGTATGTTCACAGAAAGATTGAAGTCACAAGGTTTACTGACAGAAATAAGCCTTGTTAAACCACATAATAAGTTATGCAACCCAAGCAGATTTGTCTTGTTTCTTTTAGTCAGTATTAAGTTGTTCAATCTATTTGAAAGTCTGCTGAGACATAATTCTTTAAGGACTTTTTTCTGCTCCTCTACCCCAATATTTCCCAATAATGGTCAGGGTGTACGTATTTGCTTCTCATTTATCTGCAAAACAAAGTGTTGCTGTTTGTTTGGCATGTGTGATTATCTCAGAAACTTCTGTAAGAAGTCTTTGGTAGAAAGTTTTTTTCTTCTAAAGAAACAGTATTAAGAACCATACACTGCAGAAAGTAGGAGGTTGTTTACTTTGCCAATAAAGTAAAAGATTTCTTCAGGCCAAAGATGTGGATTTCCATGTGTCCAGTTTCTCTGTGAGCTTTGAGTGCTAAAAATCTCAGAGAATCTCAAGCAGAACTGGTATATCATTCCAGGTTCCCAGCACTAACAAAATACCAGCCCAAGATAATTCAATTCATCATCAGCCAATTGAAGATTCTGCAAATCTTAGTCAGACCTTCAGAAAAAAACCCAAATATTTTAAGGTTTCTAAGAGGTGGTTGGTTTGTTTGTTTGTTTGTTTGATTTTTAGCTTCCATCTGTTTTTCCTGTGGAAGTTGTATGCAATCAACTACTGTTTGAAGAAAGTGTCCAAAATTTAAGCCAGTGGGTGATATTTTCTGGAAGCATTACACACTAATGGTTCAACTAAATTTTGTGAGGGTTTCCACAATACATTTGTTGTCTGGTGGTTTGGGGTTTTTTTTAGATCTTCCAACATCCCAGTCTTAATCACTGTTTTTGCACAATTGAACAAAATTAATTATGTTTGAGTTGGAAAACTGTAAAACCTGCACCTGGGCCTGGATTCATCAAGCACAGTCATACAATATGACCACTGTAATTTATTAAATTAATCTATTCACTGACATTCAATTTAAATTGTAACCCAAACAAAACAAGATATTAAAAATTATTTGGACAGACAGCTTGTGATGTGCTCAGTACCTGTAGCTGGGATCAATGTTCAAAAAAAGCTCCATTCTTAATTAAATGCATTAAAAAACCCATTAAATATTTGCTGTTTAGGTTAGTGTTAGAACACAAGCAGCTACATTTTTTAAACATTAACAATGGTGAGCTATTGACCAGCTTTCAAAATCTCGATCTTACTTTTAAATATTACACAGAATAACTGAACACCCTTTGAGTATTCAGTTGTTTTAAGTGTGAATAAAGATCTCCCTCATAAAATCTGGTCCAAATGCTCACAGGTTCAGAGACTGAAAGTTTTCAGTAACACTATGGATCACCCTTGCAACTGAAAACATTTTGCTTTCTTTTTATTAAAAACAGTTTTACAAGCTGCCAAAAGAAACAAACAAAAAAGAAAAATAAATTCAGTTGTATGCACCCTGAAACCCTGTGAGAATGAAAAATTAATAATAGCAGATGGAGTATTCTTTGACTATGAAGAAAACTAATAATTCTTTGATACTTGCTTTAATCATGGCATCTCATTTCTTCACACCATATTGCTATGGTTGATTCTTTATTTATTCCTTAAAAGCAGATGGCACAAGCTATGGAAAAATATCAAACCTTGGTTTGGATTCTCTATCTTCTTCCTTATCCAAATTTATCTTCCTTCTACATTTCAGCTTATGTATCAAATTTTCCAAAAAGAGCATCAAGCCAGTAAGTGTGAAGTGTGATAGTTCATCTGTCCTATGTATAAAAATATGGAAGTACCAAAATAAAACTTATATGGCTATATAGGGATAAGAGCAAATGTTAAGACCTTGTGTCCAAATCAAGGACTCACAATCCTTCCTCAGTTCATGTAGAACTATAGTGGCACCTTAGCATCAGGGAGATAGTTTTCAGCTTTGCTGGGATCCTCCCTCATGTCTTCATGAATGAAGAGCTAAAAGAAAAAAAAGTTCAGTACACTGGAGTTAAATGTTTTGCCTTTTTTTCATCATTGTGTATGGATAACTAAATAAAAACTACGGCACATCAATACAGAGGTGGGTATTTTTAGTCAATACATCCAACATATGTCACGTTGAGTTTTAATCAGCATTGGGAATAATTAAAGAAGATGGGAAAATTGCCAATGAAATTTTGAAATGTCTGAACATGCATTTCTAGTTCATAGTCAGAAATCTTAGTTTTATTTTAAGTGGCTGACATTCTAGAAGAAATACTTTTTTAAACAGTGCTAAATTTCTCCATACACACAACTAGAAGTCTATTCCAACCACACCATAATAGTAGTTGTACAGTGTCTGGAGCCCCATTAAAATGCAGAATCAGGGTTTTAGTCAAGTTGCTGTCATCACTCTGCTGTCTCTTTTCCAGTTTAATGGATTCTTATGACAATTTAAGCAACAGATGAAAATGACTCAGATAATTTATTCTTCTATCATTTTAACATCTATTTAAAACTTTAAAACTATCTATTCCTCTTAATACACTTTGGTATTCTAATTGAAAGATAGTCTGTATTTTGTGCCACTCAAAGTACAGATTATCACTTTTAGCCAGAAAAAAGGAAAAAAATCTAGGGCTTTTTTTAAAATTTTATTTTATTTTTTCTCTATTTCAATTTTTACCATAATTATTATATAACACTGGATTTCCAAGTCCATGTTGAATTTAGACAACAGAAAGTCTACATTTAAAATTATTTTGTGTACTAGTATTTTCTTAGGTTTCAGCCATCTCCAGAAATTCTAGCAGGGCTCCATCATGCATACCAGTTACTTGGGAAGACAAATGCCATAACCCCAAGTGTCCCCTCTTCCTCTTTCTTCCCTGCAGATTTTATTGCTGAGCATGAAGTCATATGGTATGGAATATCCCTTTGGTCAGCTGGAGTCAGCTCTCCTTGCTGTGTCCCCTCCAAGCTTCTTGTACACCACAGCCTACTCACCAACAGAGCAGTTTGAGAAGCAGAAAATGCCTTGACACTATGCAAGGGAGGCTCAGCAGTAACTAAAATAACCCAATATCAGTGTTACCAACACTATTTTCATCTGTGTGTCAGAAACACATCCTGCTTCATAGGCTATCTGCTCTATAGTTGAAACTGTAAAGCCTGAAGACTTATTCCTACCAGGTCTCTAGTAGGTATGGCTAGGGTTCATCAGAGCCCTTGTAGCCCTTCCTTCAGACCACTATGTGAATCCCTTTCCTGTCACTGCTCACGTTATCTTTAACTATTTGTACCTAGTATATTCTTTTCTGAAACAGAAGATTTAAAAGTTCTGAAAATTGTTTCCAAAATGGCAAGTAAATTCACCTCCAAAGCTCACCGTCATAGCATCCTCTAGCCTTTCTAACACAATGGAAAAACCTACGAAATTATACTTTTCTTTGAGGAAAATACATGGTAATATTTTTCTGGAAATTTTTTCTCTAAGCAAAAGTTTGCACAGATGACTTGAGACATTAGTTCTAAATCACCACTTACTACAATTGCTGTTTTTCTCCCAGATATTTATATTTTACCAGTTTTAACAGTTACTTACTGTTAAATTGTGTAGTCTTCCTATCTGGACCATATTTCAAATTGGACTAAATTCAAGTTAGTTAATCCAAGTCTTCAGCCCAAAGAAATATGAACACATCAGACTTGTCTTTCCTTCTCTGCACTGCTTTTCTAGGAGTTCGTTCATGCTGACAGATGAGGTAAAAAAGTGCACATATCCTCTGACTGTGAGGGCTCTGTGCTCTCCAAAGGATCAGCAGTATTTTGAGCGCTGGCCCAAGATTCTTAGAAGAAACATCAGAAGAACTAGACATAACCAGAAACCCTACCCCATTTTATGCTAGTAAAAAATTGTATTTTGACCTTGATATCTTTCAAATAAATGCATAGCTGTATTTGTTTAAGAGATAAAGAAGCTGTAACAAAACAATCCACTGCATATGTAACTCTAGGGAGAGAACAGGAAAGAAATACCAAATTGTATTTATTGATCACACTGCTTAAAACATTACTGAAATGTGCTCAAAGAATAAAAAAAAAAATTAAAGTGATACTGAGAGTTTAAAATCTGTAATAGAACAGAGCAGGGTTTCAGTAAGATGTATTTACTATGGTTGATGGAAATCGTGAATATATATAGATTCAGGGATCTGTAAATTTTCCTTGCCAATTAGAGTGACATTGTTTTTCTCCAAAACTCTATTAAAATGTTAATAGTATATGTCCTGCTTATAAAATCTATATAGCACTAAAATCAGACTGCAGTAATGAGTCTTGTCACTAAAGTTTCTTTTTTTGAACTACACAATGCTTGAAACTTAAGGC
Organism: Pedionomus torquatus; assembly: GCA_013398155.1. Taxonomy (NCBI): domain Eukaryota; kingdom Metazoa; phylum Chordata; class Aves; order Charadriiformes; family Pedionomidae; genus Pedionomus; species Pedionomus torquatus. Next base: position 216,799 of record VZRU01012180.1, read on the forward strand.
TAAGCAATAAAGAAACTACTTTCTCCATGTAATTCCTTAATAAAGGCAGCATTTCCCAAAATTTTCAAATCCTGATAACCAAATGATCACAGAAAATTCCTTAAGGGTCTCAGAGGGTTCCTTAATTTACACAGAATTCTTCAAAAATATATTTCTGAGTATTTTGTAAACCAGTCTAACATATGCTACATTTTATAGGCTTCATTTATATATTATATTAGGGTATATTAGAGTGTCATAACTGAAAATCAGGCAAATGTCACCACTACTCTGGTTTGGGTTTTTTTTCAAAGAATCATAGACTAGGCCAGCTTGGGAGGAACCTTGAAAGATCATCTGGTCTAAACTTTCCTGGGAAAGGGAGGTTAGATGAGATTATCTAGCACCCTGTCCAGTCATCTTTTGAATCCGTGGGGACGTTGTTCCAGTGAATGATTCTTCTTATTGTAAAAAATTTCTTTCTTATGCTGGTATGAAACCTCTTTCAGTGCAACCTTTACCCATTGCCCCTTGTTTTCTTTATGTGACTCCTTGTGAAGAAAGAGCCTCCAACTTCTTTGTACCCATCCATTAATTACTGTAATACTGTGATGAGTTCCCCTGAGCCTTCTGTTCTCCAGGGTGAAAAGACCCAACTCCTTCAGCCATTCCAAACAGGGTATGTTCTCCAGCACTTGGATCACATTTGGGGCCCTCCTTTGGACCTTCAGACTGCTTGTTTTTCTTAAACTGTGGTGACTGCAACTGGATGCACTACTAAAAGTGCAGCTTGACAAGTGCTGAGCAGAGAGTGGGATTATTATGTCTCTATCTCTCTGCTAGCCATGCCCCTGCAGACGCAGCCCAGAATCTGATATGCATTTGCTGCTTCAGGGGTGAGTCTTCAGCCAGCCTGAGTAGAAAACTATAGGCTAGCTAGTCTCACCTCTGTGCCTGGCAAGATCATGGAGCAGATCCTGCTGGAGTCTCTGATAAGGCACATGGAAAATAAGAAGGTGATTGGAGACAGCCAACATGGCTTCACCAAGGGCAAATCCTTCTGGACAAATCTGATGGCCTTCTATGATACTGCCACAAACTTGGTGGATAGAGGCAGAGCAACGGACGTCATCTACCTGGACTTCAGCAAAGCATTTGACACTGTCCCACATGACATCCTAGTCTCCAAATTGGAAAGTTACCAGTTTCATGGAGAGACCACTTGGTGGATAAGGAACTGGCTGGATGGCCGCACTCAAAGAATGGCTGGAGAGCAGCCGTGAGGAGAAGGACTTGAGAGTGCTCATGGATGAGAAGCTCAACATGAGCCGACAATGTGCGCTGGCAGCCCAGAAAGCCAGCCGTATCCTGGGCTGCATCAAAAGAAGTGTGACCTGCAGGTTGTGGGAGGTGATTCTTCCCCTCTACTCTGAGCTTGTGAGACCCCACCTGGAGTACTGTGTCCAGCTCTGGAGTCCTCAAGAGAAAGGATATGGAACTGTTGGAATGGGTCCAGCAGAGGGCCACGAAGATGATTAGAGAGCTGAAACACCTCTCGTATGAGGACAGGCTGAGAGACCTGGGGCTGTTCAGTCTGGAAAAGAGAAGTCTTCGGGGAGGCCTTCTAGCAGCCTTCCATTATCTGAAGGGAGCATACAGGAGAGCAGGAGAGGGACTCTTTGTCAGGAAGTGTAGTGATAGGACAAGGGGTAATGGTTTTAAACTAGAAGAAGGTAGATTTAGATTGGATATTAGGAAGAAATTCTTTCCTGTGAGCGTGGTGAGACAATGGAATAGGTTGCCCAGAGAAGTTGTGGATGCCCCATCCCTGGAAGTATTTAAGGTCAGGCTTGATGGGGCTTTGAGCAACCTGTTCTAGTGGGAGGTGTCCCTGCCCATGGCAGGGAGGTTGGAACTGAATGATCTTGAAGGTCTCTTCCACCTCTAACCATTCTATGACTCTATGATTCTAAAACACTAATCACTGCCCTGCCTGTTAGACAATTTTCCTTCCATCTCACAGACCACCCACCCAATCCTTATCTTGCCAGTTTGTCCAGAAGAAGATTATGGGAAACAGTGCTGAACACTTTGCTGAGTTCAGGTAAACAACATCTACTGCTCTCCCCATGTCAACAGAAGATGTTATTTTGTTGTAGAATGTTATCAGGTTAGTCTGATATGATTTGCCTTTGGTAGAGCCATGTTGGCTTTTCCTAATCACTTGCTTCATTTGGTTTGTTATAGTTTCTAGAAGGGCTTGTTCCATTATTTTCTCAGGGACTGAAGCAAGATTAATAGGCCCATTGTTTCCTGGGTCCCCTTCTTGTAGATGGGTATGACATTTGCCTCTTCCAGTCATGAGGGACATCCCCTGATCTCCATGACTTTTCAAAGGTTATAGACACTGGGCTTGCAGCAATGCTGGCCACGTCTCTTAAGACCATGGGGTGGATTTCATCCAGGCCAAGTTTTATATGGGTTGAGCTCCTTTCAAGATGCCTTTTTTCCACTGATGGTGGGTCAAAAAATGTGTTGTCATAGCTACCTGATCTTGTGATCTGCAGTCCAGCTACGCTGGTAAAGTCAGACACAAAGAAGATATTGAGAACATCTACTGTGTCAGTATTATTAGTAACTAGTTTTCTGGCTCTGTTTGGTAATGGCCCTGCGTTTTCCCTGTGATTCTGCTTACTGCTCACATATCTGAAGAATCCTTTCTTCATCATTTCATCATAGCTGAACAAGTTTTATCATCCGGAGTGAGCAATTCACACCTTAAGGTCTTTGTGACACTTAAGAGATCTCCAAGATCTAGATCAGTTGTTTTGTTTAAAGCCTGGAACCCTATCTGTAATTTGGTGTTCTTCACTGTAAATGAAATCCAGATGTTTTCTTCTAGGCAAATCAGCCCTTTTCATTGGTATTAATTAATTAATTGAGTCTTACTATATCACTCTGCAGCAGACTAGTTTTTTCTATCAACTATGTTGGTATTAAAGCCTAGATATTTAATTTTGAGTCAAGAATTTTTACTTCTTTTATATAAATATGTTTTTAAAAGTGTGTGTACAAATATATATGCACACACTGATATTTTTTAATTCAGGAGAGAACCAATTAAACCTGCTATAAAATGAGCAATCATGCCAACAACAAATCAATTTCCATATAATTTGTATGATATAAATTCTACAAGCAGGATCAATAATTGGCAACAATATATCAAGTTATAATTTTCCAACATCCTCAGCCAGGCTGCACATACTTAGGTAAAAACAGAACTTAATAGTTTACTCTCTGTATGAGCTAATTTACTACACAAGAAAAAAGGTTCAGGGGCATTAGTACAATCTAAAACTCAGAAAAACTAGAAAGTTTTTTGAGTGTGATGCATGTAAGCATTTAGTGAAATTTCAGGAATCCAAGTATATCTCACCTCGTTTATGTCACCAATACAGAATTGCACGGATCAAATCTTTCGGTTTGCCAGACCCATAAAAATGGTAATAGCTGCCTTTGTTGAGGCAATCACGTCTAAATACCTGAAAAAGTTCTCCAGTGGAGCACAGATTCACAGGTGAGGAATGGCTAGAACAGTATAAATGCAGAATGTGATAATCTGAGCTTCATCCTCAATTCCTGTAAGGTGGAAAATCTATTATGAATTGCTATCTTGCCTTTTTTTTTTTTTTTTTTTTTTGCTGTGCAAAAGTAAGCATGAGTAATGTGTATGTGCTNACTTTGAAATCTCCCTTTCTCTAGAATTTGGAGGAACTTCCAAAACTACAGGACAGAGGGAAACCTCTGATTTTGCTTTTGAATGCCAGTGTTTTGGGAAGAAAAACATAGAGAAGTTCAGAGGTTAATGGATATGTTTGCTGTTGATAGGGATGGCAGAGTTTGAAGGAAATTCCTTAGGTTCTGCATGAGCTTTCTTGGTAAGCCTGGTTTGCTTCTTCAAGTTCTTGAAAATAAAATATTACTCTTAAATGTAATTAAATTTACATTTCACAATTTTTACTTTCTTTCTAGTATTTTGAGTTCTTTCAAATATGAGAACAGATCCAAGTTGGTTGCTCTTTCTTAGTTGCTTAAAGATGGTAAAATTTCACCTTTGAGTAAAAACGTTTAAAATTCTGTCTAAATCACTGCACTGATTTTGGCTGGAGCATTACTATTTAGTAAACTATTGCAAGTATTTTAAAATCTTGATAATTTCTCATTGTACTGGATAAGATTCACCTCTGTATGAGACAAGTATCATGCTGACAATCTGATATAATATATATTATAATATAATGAACATTATTGTCACAGAGATAAACTTCATTCATCATGTTAAGAAATGTTAATTTTTAAGTAACATCTCCAACTCTTTTGCATATTCAGGTATCTAAATCCACAAAGCAAGTGGAAAACATTACATAGCACTGGGGTACAGAAAACAAAAATT
>VZRU01012180.1:221329-276330 GCA_013398155.1 Pedionomus torquatus
GGTCCAAGGTTATATTATATAATTAATTATATTATAATATTATATATTAATAAGAAATGGAAATATTCTTTTCACAAATGATCTGTTAGCTTACCAGGTTTTTCCTAATATAACTTTCTATGTTTGATCAATTCCTTTGATCAATTAATTCCAGTAAAGAAACTTCTTTAATTCTTGAAAATTGCTGTCGATCACCACACTGTTGATACAAAATAGCATTTTTCTCAGCTTCCCAGAATAGGCAGTAACAATTTTGGCACATAATATATAATGACTCTTAGAAAAATATTTTTTTATTATTTTAAAACAGAATGCAGATTCTCAAAGAAGAGAAAGTCTGTCTACAGCAGTACTGCCTACACAATCTCTAAGTATTGGGCTAAAATATATATATCATTTCTACATGTATATCTCCTTTTCTGCCTGTAAATTTTGTTAAACTAAAATTTAAAGATTTTGTTTAAGCTGTCAGAGGGTACCAGATGTTTTTGCCAGATCTATGAAATTATTTCTGCCTAAGCTGTCTTACTTTCAAAAATTGTGAAAGTACACAGTGCTGAACAGCAAAGTACAAGTGCAGCAAATTTGACACTTCCTGAAAACATCTGATTATCTTTTTTTTCTCATAAGACTTCATTTATGCATACACAGAAAATGTAACATTCTTAGGAAATACCAGCGTTATGGCAAATGCACTGTAGTTACTCATATTACTTTCTGTGGGAAAAAGTCTGATATCCTAATTCAAGTAGGTAGGGAGACAGGGAGCAGGGGAATAAATAAAGATATAGAACATTAAGTCTCCTCATCTGCCTATACACAGGGAAAAAAGTTCTGTCATGAAATCATAGAATCATCCAGGCTGGAAGGAACCTCCAAAGGCGATCTAATGTGACCTCCCTGCAGTCAGTAGGGACACCCCCAACTAGAACAGGGTGCCCAGGGCCTCATCAAGCCTCACGTTGAATATTTCCAGGGAAGAGGCCTCAACCACCTCCCTGGGTAACCTGTTCCAGTGTTCCACCACCCTCAGAGTAAAGAATTTGTTTCTAATATCCAATCTAAATCTGCTTTTCTCCTACTTAAAGCCATTGCCCCTCATCCTATCACAGCAGGCCTTTGTGAACAGACTCTACCCAGCCTTCCTGCAGGCCCCCTTCAGGTACTGAAAGGCTGCGATTAGGTCTCCCTGGAGTCTCCTCTTCTCCAGGATGAAAAACCCCAGCGCCCTCAGCCTATCCTCATAGCAGAGGTGCTCCAATCCCCTGGTCATTTTCATGGCCCTCCTCTGGACCCGCTCCATCAGATCCATATCCTTCCTATATTGAGGGCTCCAAACCTGCACACAGCACTCCAGGTGGGGTCTCACCAGAGCAGAGCAAAGTGGCAGAATCACCTCTCTGGATCTGTTGGCAACACATCTTTTGATGCAGCCCAGGATGCAATTGGCCTTCTGGGCTGCAATTGCACACTGCCTGCTCATGTCTAGCCCTTCATCCATGACCACTCCCAAGACCCTTTCCTCAGTACTGCTTTTAATACCTCATCCCCTAGTCTGTACTGATAGCCAGGATTGTTCCAGCCCTGCACTTGCTCTTGTTGAACCTCATAAGGTTCATCTGGGCCCACCTCTCCAGCCTATCCAGGACCCTCTGGATGATGTCCCTTCCCTCCGGTGTATCAACAACATCACACAGCTTGGTGTCATCTGCAAACTTGCTAATGGTGCATTCAATCCATTTGNGGATGATGTCCCTTCCCTCAGGTGTATCAACAACATCACACAGCTTGGTGTCATCTGCAAACTTGCTAATGGTGCATTCAATCCATTTGTCTATATCTCTGTTAAAAATGTTGAACAGTACCAGTCCCAGCATGGACTCTTGAGGGACACCACTTGTGACTGCTCTCCAACTGGACCTCAGGCCACTGAGCTCCACCCACTGGAAGCGACCATCCAGCCTTATCCACTGAACAGTCCACCCATCAAATCCGTATCTCTCCAATTTGTCAAGCAGGAATAAGATTACTTTCTATAGTTCTCGGATATAGGGAAGTTTGTGCTCTGGTTTTTCTGCTGTCAATTAAAGGTGTTTTTTTTTTTTCCAAAGCTTTTGAATTTTTAATCACTCTATGATATACTTTGAGTCCAACAGAAAGACCCAGCTAGTAGAGACAGCAGTTGCACAGCAAGGGCTCAGAGCACCTTTGCTGCTGATGTTTTAAGATAGGGGAGTGATGATCTCCATACAATATAGTGTATGTTCTCTGTCTGGTGCAAACATCTGTGGCACAGAGGGCATCCCTGGTGGGGAGGACACCTCTATTCAGGTCTGGAACTGGAGAGAAGGTTGGTGCCTCTCCTGAGGCCAGGGCAGCAGGGACATCCCCTGTGTCTTGGCCACACCCGTGAGTCACCAGTTGAGGGAACTGCAGGAGGAGTTGAGCAACAACACAGGCACAAGAGAAATGTAAATATCACACTCATTTTTAGGAATGCAAAAAGTAGGATCTGGGTAACTGCAGTAAGCCAAATTTCAGTCTCTGGAAAGGTAATAGAGTGAATTCTCTTAGAAGTCACTTTTACAAACATAAAGGACAAGAAGACGGATAACAAAGATAACTGGATGACAAAGGTGAGTTGTAATGCTGGCTTGAGTTTGGACATAAAGTGTTGTAATGCTAGCTTGAGTTTGGACATAAAGTGTTGTGATCAGTGGCTCATAGTCTAGTTGGCAGCCAGTTACTAGCAGTGTCCTTCAAGGATCCACACTGGGGCAAATGCTGATCAATGTCTTTGTTAAATACCTGGGGTGGAGGGCACTCTCAGCAAGCTGGCAGATGGACTAAACATTGCAGATAGGTTGTGGGACAGTCAATATGCAGGTGACTGCATCTATTCTGAAGGTCTTGGGCAACTGACTCTAAATGGTCCTGCTTGAGCAGGGAGGTTGCATCAGATGACCTCCAGATGTCCTTTCCAACTTCAGTTATTCTGTGATTCTGTGAAAAGCAAATCTGAAGTCTTGCATCTTTAATGGAGCAATCCCATGCACCAATACAGGTTGAGGGCCAATAATCTGGGAAATAGCTCTGCAGAAAACAATGAGGTCCTGTTAGACAGCAAGCTCAACATGCAGCAAAGGTGGCCAGCAGTACACTGGGCTGTTTTAGTGATAATGGAGCCGGCAGGTCAATGGAAGTGATCCTTCCCTTCTGCTTGGCACCTGCAAGAGCATATTTGGACTGTAATGTCCAGTTCTGGGCTCATTTCAAGAAAGATAGTGACATGTCACAGTGAGTTGTATGGAGAGCAACTAAGCTGGTCATGCTGAAGCATGACTTCTGAAGAGAAGCTGGAAGAAAGGGCTTTTGCAGCCTTAAGGGAAGGCTCAGGGAAGATCTTAGTGCTGTTGACAACTGATTGGAAGACAAAGAGAAGATGGAGGCAGACTTCAATGTACATCATGATAGAACAAGAGGAATGTGCACAAGTTGAAAGAAGACAAAAACTTAATCCTTGATGGTGTCCGAGAGCCAAGTATACATGGTCCTCAGCAACACAATGTAGTTAGATGTTCTCTGAGCAGTAGGTTGGGACTAGATGACCTTCAGCAGTCTCTTCCTATTGGAATTATCCCATTAATCTCTGGTAAAATTTATTTTCCGATGTATCAAGATATTTTCTGAAGCAATTCTAGAGGAAAAATGGAAGGAGAATGGAAAAGGAAAGCAGGACAGGAAATATCATTCAGGCCCTCATATCCATTTCTGTCTGCCAATGGCAGGTTATAGATGTTTTTGCCTATGTCCTGAAGGCAGTAAATGAACAAGTTTACAAAGTTTGATACAGTGCACATGGAAAATGGTATGGAAACTAAGATAACAAGTGAAACAGACTGTGCAAATTTATCCTACAGCATTTTAAATGGTATTTCCTTTATGAATGAAAAGCATACTTGTGTTTATCCAGATTTAGGCTGAATAGTCTTAAAAATAAAAGTAAAAAGAAATATTGCTTTTGCTAAGAGAAGGAAAGATGGCTCTGGGAAGATCAAGTCACTCCTACCTTCACCCTTTCACCTGAAATGCTATCAAAGGCAGAAAATTCCTAATAACACCACTCACGGAATGTTGCCTTACAGATTAATTACCACACTGGACTAAATATAAAACTTATAAATCAAATTAAATATTTCTTTAGTAGTTATATTTGCTGGGATTGTGGTTAGTACTTCATCCAAACAGACCAAAAGGAACAATGGCCTAAGAATGTAATTTAGAAGAGAAGAAGTGAAAACAGTCTGCTTGATAAAGAACATACGCAGTCCAGAATGTCTCAGGAACAGCTGCTGGCTGATCTACTGAATTCCCTGAAGGATGGACTGAGTGAAATTAAGCTTATAGTCAGAACTCCAATTTTAGCTCCAGAACATGCAAATGATAAAAGAGGGACACTGGGTATGGACAAATAACTAGCCCAGCCCTTTACAATAAATAAATAAAATGGGTATCACTTCACTTTATTTTCAGAAGACCTATCAAGCCACTGTGGTTGCAGGAAGATATCACATCTGCATCTCTGAAAGATACGTTCTTAGGTCAGGACTGAGAAAAGTTCCAAAGGCCTACGCTAAAACAATGTCGCATTTGCTATGTTTGATTTATGTCTCTAGCAGTAAATTTCATAGGACACAAATCTGTCCAAAACAATCATATATGTTGTTAATGTTATGAAAATATCACTGTTCTAAATGCCTGAAGCATGTAAGAAAGATGTGAAGAATACTAGATGCAAAGAATACTAATTCTAATCCAGAGTATCTACATAGATAAAGAGCTGCTTTAAGCCAATACCTTAGCCAGAGACTTTGTGGATGTTCCATGAAACTGAAGGAGAACATAATTTATACAGCACGTATAGTAGAGACATAGTGGACATCTTAAAATCTCTAGTGATGGTGGAGATATCTCACTGGAGAAAGATAAAATAACACTTTGCTTGTTATGTTAAAATACCATTACATTGAAGTCAGAGAAGTAGCTACAAAAGAAAATAGCTACAGAAATAAAGGTAGGCTTGTTTTTTGACTGAGCGTTCACATCTCCAAGAACTGGGAAAAACTCTTACATTACAGTCATTCAATATCTGTTTTGAAAACTATTGCAAGGTGGTTTAAGTGACAGAAATTGTTTAACTGCAGAATATTATTGGCAGTTAGTAATAAAGAGGTAAAAATGTAGTAAGTGTAAGGGTGCTTTCAGAAGGCATCAACTGTGCAGTGAATGGACAATAAACCATTCATGATGTTGAGGGTCAGGCATGCAATGCAGACTATATATGATGAATGGAAGTTGATATATATTGATGAATGCATCAGCAATATTTGACTGAAAGATAAATGCATATGATTTAAAACTTTATGCATGAAGAAATAGAAAACAAAAAAAAAGCATAGTTCTAGTTTCACCATTACTAACCAAATAGAACAGCTATGCTTGAAATACCATTAGCATAAAGTTAACAATGTGAAATCAGTAACAATTACCTCAAAACACATACTTCCTGGGGGGAGCCCCTCATTCTGATGAAGCTAATGACAAAACTCCTGCTACCTTCCAGGAAACTGGAGTCCTATCTTCCTGGCAGTTGTCAAAATACACCTCTATGATACCACTTGCTGTTCCCATCTTAGACAGCACACACAAGGGCGAAAGATGAAGCTTGTATTTTTTGCAATACCATTTTTGCATAGTGACTTGCAGATTTCAAACTGAGACTGACCACTGACATATTGAAAAAAAATATCTTTTTTTCTATGTGGTGTTAGTAGATCTGATGTAATAGCCACTAAGAAACAGCACGCACAGAGCACAACAGAAGTGTAGGTAAACGATGCTGTACCTGACATAGTACACAAAAAAACCTTTTCCTAGAAGAAACAATTTTTAAGGAAATAACTCTACTGAAAAACCTGAAACAAAACTGTGGACAGCACTGAGTATATTCTCACCCACCCACCCATATTAAAAATTTACAGCTGCCGTAAATTGTTTAGATTATGACCTTGATAGTGTTAATACTTCCCTTGCAGTCTTCTATCATATTTGCATTTTATTAATGCTTTTTATAGTATATTTTATTAAAGATATTAAAATTCTAACATACTAAAAGTTTGGAGAATGCATTTGCATAAATAACAAATATAAACAGAGCCTTACAAATCTATACTGGAAATCCATTAATAAAGGAAGTTGGGTATTTGTTTAAATTAAACATTTAACTTTCACTGTTGGTAGCAAAGGTTTATATTCAACATTAACAAGAAGAGCTAAACTATTGGCCTCATCAGTTGCTTGAGTAAGCTGTTGTAAAATTAATTTCATGACCACACTGGCTAGCTGTTTGCAAAACATCTTTACAGCAACATAATCCATAGTCCTCATATTATTGATACTAGTGGAATCTTCAGTGTAAGCAATACAGGACAGAGTGGTAACAGCCTGGGTGAATTAACACATAAACTCATGGAGGTGATTTTACCATTACACCTGCAAGTCTGTTTTCTTAATAGAAAGTGAAAAAAGTGTAAATGGAGTTTAAATATGAAACTTTGATCCTGCAAGATTATGCAGAGTAAAAAATCTTACATTATTTTAGGTTTTATTTGCAGGATTGGGATTGTACAATGTAAATATACTATTTAAATGTATATATTTAATAATAATAACAAAAATATACATAATAATAATATACATCAATAATAATAATAGGAAGAAGAAGAAGAAGTAGTAGTAGTAGTAGTAGTACTATTTTAAGGTATATAACCTGGCATGTAGTAGAAGAAATGGATTTCCCAATGCAATAGAAAAAAAAACATGTACTCACAAGGTACTGCAGCATGTAAAGCTTTTTGTCTCTGCTTCATAAACTAGTAAAATTTTACAAGAAGTTATGACTGGTAATCAATCTATGGCCTATTTCCTGCATAATCGCTTAATGCTGTGATAGTTCCCTGCATCACTCTGCAAGAAACATGATGATCTCAAACACTTTGCATGTATCCCAAGTATCTCAGTCATGCTTTTCTGTCAAAACTCCTTAGACAAGGAAGTGCTTGATTTTTTTAAATGCTAGCCATATACCTATATAAATGCGTTCCAAGACAGCTGCAGAAATCAGATGCTACTTCATTTCAGCCTTCTTAACCTAAAAAAAAAGCACCGCTTAGGTACTTCGTCATTGAGTGAATTAGATTAAGCCAACGCATAGTTATTGGGTTTTGGCTATCATGACTATTTAGTCATCTCTGCTATAATATCTTGGTTAACAGTTCACATAGATGCTCCACTGTAACAGAGAGACATTATTTTCCCTCTTGTCCCACAAATAATTCTGTCCACTTCCCAGGAAATATGTCTTGGCAGTGGTCCAGTCATGGGAGTCACTAACAAGATGGTACACCTGAGGTCAACCAAATCACACTTTAATACAATAATCACATCTTGGCTTGGCAGTCAATCACCTATCATTCTCCCTAAATGAACAAACAAACCTTCAGGAGAAAATACTCCTGGGTACTAGTTTGTACTGAAATGGTGGCAACAGCTGGTCCAGCAGATGCTTCTCACGTGATTCAACACCTGTGGTTTTCCATTTCTGCAGTAGGTCATGCTTACAGATATTTCTTTTCTTTTTTCAAAATCTGGAAACATTCATACCAAAATAAATGCTCCTAGGGATTTAGCAGAACATTACTTTCATTGCATAAATGAAACCATTTATTGTAGAAAAGAGTCTGAAGGAGTGTTGAAAGTTTCTATTAGTATAATCTCTGTACTTCCTAATTTACGTGTGATACAGATTTGAGACTCCTCAGTCTTCCTCATATCCTGTAAGACTGAAATATATACGGCAAAGAAATCCAATTAACCAGAGTATTAGCCTGAGCTAATATAGATGAGATAGGCACATATAGGTATTTTTGAAATTAAAGCTCTTGAGAGCTTTTGATTTGGTAAATGCACACTCCATTATTAGTCTAAATAATTTCTTACTGACTGAATACAAGAGTGTTGTTATTTTTTTAATCTAACATACATGTTAAAACTGTAGGACAGTGACCCAGTTTTCTATTAGAAGTTTATTAGATGTACAAAAAAATGTGCATATAAAAATCCTTTGTCCTTAAACAGTATTGTAAATCTTAGTACAGCATGGAAACATATAGTCATGACTAACAAATCCACACACTTGGAAATCTAATTATTTCAAAATGTACATTTCTGGAGCTGGACTCAGTGATGCTCATATGCCCCTTCCAACTCAGGATATTCTATGATTCTGTAATTGTACATTCCATACACTAAAATAATTTAAAAACAAAACAAAACAACAAAAAGCCCACCAACAAACAAACAAACAAACAAAACCCCCCACCAAAACAAAAACAAAAAACCCAAACAAACAAACAAAAAATCCCCACCCCCCCAAAAAAAAAAAAGAAACCACAAAAAACCCATAAAACAAACAAACAAAAAACCCTACCACAAACAAAAAAAAACAAAACCAAAACCAAAACAAACCCATATACAGATAAATCATACTCTTCTGTTCATCAGAACTGCCTCCCAGAAGGGGATGCCAGGAGACAACAAAATTGGTGTAGTTATACAGCACTTGTCCATACTGGACCTGCCTCTTTGCCTGCTATCATCTACATTCCAGATGAACACTCCTGATTGTATCTCTAACAGACCCTTGAAAACTTATGTGTTTCACCACTGTTATGGAAAGCACTTGCTAGGGGATTACTTAAGATGGAGATCAGATGGGGAAAAGTGAAGATCATGAAGAGATGGTCTCTGGAATTCTTAATTTCTTAGAAATGAACTTTTTTTTCCTTTCTTTTCCCATCTTTTCTTTCTATAAAATTCTCACATCCCATAAAAATACAGGTAGCACAGAGCTTGGTGGTGCATTTATAGCTTAGTCTGTGTGTCAGTGAAGGTGGAGGCTTTTTCTATGCATATAAATAATGTCTGAACTCTGTCGCTCTCTGATGTGCTAAATCAGCATTATAGTAATCAGTGACCTGGTAGCCAAAAGGATTTTAGGGCTCATTTGGCATTTTCAGTCTTTATAGCAAAACCAGAGTATTGCTCAGTGAAACAGAAATTTAAAACCATGGTTCAAAGAGTAATTTCCTATTGATTTCTATCTAATTTCTAGGATAAAATTCAAACTGTTTAAATTAATTAATGGGACTCAAGGAACTATAAAACAAAATAGATTTTTAAATTATGTATTTTTTGTTGGTGGTGGTGGTGGTTTTTGTTTGCTTGTTTGTTTTTTAAATAATATTAACAGTTGTTAATAACAACATTGCTTATTTTTAAGAAATAGTATCATTTATAAAGAACCCATTTTTCAGGTAGAAGGCTTAATTATTTCTAATACTAGCCAGTAAAGAAACTTTATCAGAAGGGTGATACTTTTGATAAAGAGATATGTGTATATTGAAAATGAAAAAGAAACAAAATGGAATCTTACAAGATAGAAATATCTTGACATAGAGTGGAATTAAATGTCTGTCTAAAGTTCTTAACGTTAACTTCCACCTTACTAGGAGAATATAGTACATCACAAATGAAGAAGTTAACTAAGGTGTCTGGAAAACTGCAGAGCAGTTTTAAAAGTGATGAGGCCCTAAACCTTATTAAGATTGTCCATTATTCGTTTAAAAGATTTTTTCTTTGGAAATATATTAACTCAATATGTGACAGAAGCTCTGCTTCAAACATTTTCTTCTCGTCTGTTCATAGACAAGGACTCAGTGATTATTAGCCACTCTCTAGACATTTGATGACCTCTCTGTTCTAGAAAGAAGTAACTTGTCAGTTCTCACATTTCTTGCTGATATTATTAAAACAACTGAAACAGTTAGCTCTGAAATGCTATGTGTCAAAGGGGACTAAAGGCACTAAAGTATATTCTAACACTCAGAAAAAGCAAGTTAAGGAAGGAAAAAAAATACAAAGAACTAAGTGTCATAAAGTGTTTCTCATACATTTATACTGGAGATTATAATTTCAAAAGATAGATTTTGCCAATGCTTTTCCCATTCTGTTGTGAAAGGTATTTTCTATTATTTAGGAATAGCAGTGGCTGGTAGAGGCCCACTTTGAGTGGCAGCAGTATATGTTCTTTCACATCAACTAAGTCAACTATGTAGTTAATTAACTGAAGAAGTTGCATATCATTAATTTCCAGAGTGATACTGATGGGAAAACCTAAATCTGAAATACTTGTCCTTTCATATTTGTCACTCAGATATGCATAAAATGTACAGTAAGTTTGTAAAAAGAAAATCTTATTCACTATGTAAACTTTTTTTTCCTTATAAAAGCACTAGGTTTATTGTAAAATTTTGAACAACATCAAAAAGAACCCAGTTCCTAAACCCCAGTTACAACATTATTCAACCACCTAAAGATGCATTAGCACCCAGGAGAATTTTCAAAAGTATTTAAGGGAAGTGCCATAAGCTTAATATATTTTATTTGCAATATCACTAAGTACCTACTTGAATCTTTAGATAAACGTTTTTGTTAAGCCAGCTTCTAAGACTCAGATCATCAAGAGACCTAAGCATCTAAATCACTGGAATTCGTAGAAATGAATTGAACATATCAATGGAAGTTATTTAAATAATTTGAAATGTTTTCCCTAAACTTTCATTATTGGTAGTGATACTGGAAAATCAATTTGGATAACTTTAAAAAAGGCTAAATCTGAAAGTTTACTGAAAATGAAAATCATACAATTGTCAGCAAAGGCTCACTAGCAGAATCACTAGGGACTCCTAGAAAACTAGGAGCTTTTTCTTTCAAGAGTTGAGTCTTTACTATTAAAAGCAGATTTTCACAGTAAATATTAAAGCCAAATTTGTCTCATTTTATGTCCTAAACACTAAATGAAAATGTGAATCAGGGACAATTTATTAATTTTTTGCCTTACTATGACTTCTCATAAGACATAGTCAAACAACTAATTACTTATGGTGGGTATAGGAGTTGTGCCTAATTTTCAGTCAAGGAGTTCAAATAAGTTCCTTTGCATTCATATGATAAAGAAAAATAAGAAAGAATATTAATGATTCCTCAGAAAGGGCTAAAATTCACTCAAACTCAGAACTCAGAAGGCCAGAAAAATCCCTGTGAAGTATTTAAGACCTCCAATTACATTGCAGCTGTTGTCAGAGATGCTTTGTGGAAACCAGCTATAGCAGCAAAAGATAACCAAAAGACTTGTTGATGGAAGAGAGGAAGTTTAACGTGTAGTTGTTACCATTTTGAGAATATAGCATACTCCTGGCTATAAGACATAGTTATACTGTACTGGTCACAGATGGATCATTCAATGATCTCTGTTTAGCATAGGTTGCACTGGGAGAAGCTGCTGGCATATACTAAAATATGCAGTCACGCTGATGAATTTTTTCATTTTGGCTGTGAGTGTTACACTGCAGCTTTCTTTATCTAATTGTATCATACTGTGTGTTCTTAGAATTTCTTTAAGGAAAGTAATCCTATCTGAATACAGCCTTTTTTTCCCTACTTGATTCCTGTAATGGTTAAATTAAAACTCCTGAGAGTAAAATGTTAGAAAGGAAAATTATTTATCTGTTTCATTTTATCCATTTTACAGTATTTTAGGTACCCTATGTGATTGTAAAACAATTTTTAAAAATGGAAATAGAAATGTTATAATTAGCATATGGAAAAATAGAATTGATGATTGCAGTTGATATTGGTTGGAGAAGATAACTTGGGATTCACTGACTCAGTAATAACAAAAAGGAAAAGTCAGAGATTTTAGACTTTAAAATACTGACTATCAACTGTGCAACCTGTGTCTAAGAAGTTGCATCAGAACTGTATCTATTCACCAGCACAGTTATCTGACACTGGATCTCACTGCTCTTACATGTCTTTAGTGCAGAATTCTGCTTTTTAAATAAAAGACTAGTAGGGTGCATCTACAGAACCACAAGCACATTTTGAAACAGTTAGATGGTGCAAGATTTCTGTCTCCTACTAAAGCCATAATCTTCCAAAAATCTTTGTATTATTCCCTTCCTGAATGCAGCTACCAGGTGTCATAATTGGATTTATAAAGGTTAATAAAGAAAAAATACTTCACAAATAGGAAAATTGCCGAGTAACATTCACCATTTAGGAAGAGTTCGGAAAAGAGCAATGACACTGAGTAGGGGTTTAGAAAACACAATCTGTGAGAACTAGAGTTTTTAAAAAAACTAAAAAAGTAGGAAGAGTAGAGGTGGAAATATAACATGAAAGTTATCGCTGTCTATATATACATCACAAACTGTAAGAGTTTAGTTTCTTTTTGATGTCCACTTTTGGCAGAATATGGCCATGAGCAGAAATAACACATCAGAATCAGGTCTGAAATTCAGATTACAAAATAAAACTTCCTAATGGTGAAAATAAATTAGATTGCATGGATTTCCCACAAAGATCCATCATATCAGTCATGGAAAATTTTAACTACCCACAAAAGATTGCATTCTTTCATTCTAAATAAAATTACTTGAAATTTTTAAATACAAGCTTACAATAACTTTTTGAAAACAGACCAAGACAAAAGATAGGTTGCTGCATCTTCTCTGGTCCGGCAGAAGCTACTTTTGACTTTCATGTGCAGAGATGATCATGTGCTCAGATGAGTGCTTCCCTATTTCTATCAGATAGCTCCAGAGATGTTGCATTCACGAAAATTTGAGTGGATTTAAGTCATCTAGCTCATATAGGAATTTCCTTTGATAGGCACAGGCTTGTCTGTTCAGCTTCCGTGCATTTTCATTACAGATGCTGTATTTTCATCAACCACTTCTATTCATAATACTAAATACCTTGTCTCATGATTTGAGGTATTCTACCATTGAGATCTGGCAGATTCAAGACTGAAGTCGAAATGGGGAACTTCCTCTTTCCTGGAAAAGCTGCTAACTCTTAAAGAGCTTCACAGTAAGCAAAATTCACAAAGGTACTGCAAAAGTTAAATGCTGTTTACTGTAATACCTAAATCGTGGGAACCTGGTTAATTCAGAGACCCATGTTAAGCATCTGAATTCTTTCTAGATGGGTGGGTGAGACTGAAAAGCCTCAGTTTGAGATGCACAACAAGTAGCTGGTTGAACAGGGGGTACTTGTTCATTAATTGCAAATACTGTTCTGGCTATCAGCTCATTTGCAGAAAACTCAGATATTTTGAGCATAAAATTGCATGCCATAGTATAACAATGCCCTCATTTCACAATAGAGCAATACTCTAGATAGTTTATCTTAGAGAAAATCTCATACAGCTGTCTTGTCTGACTCATCTGTAGGGTTTTACTCTTTCTATTAGCTATTCAGAACATAAGTAAGTATCCGTTTATTGAAAAGATTTTTGCATTTGATATTTATTAAACTAGTGGTAGATACTGATTTAATTTCTATTGCAGTTGCAGAAAAAAAAATATATATATAAAAGAAAAGCTTTCATTATCTTCCTGCTCACTGTTCCCTGTCATTAACCTTTCCTTCTGTTGTACCTCTGAGTCACAAATATAATATGCCCTAGGTTTTGCATAGGCAGAGACTGATGTATCAAAAAAGTCCTGTGTGTTCAAAAGGGTAGCCATCAAGATATGGATATGAGACAGAAGATTAACAAAAAAAACTTCCCAAACCTGATCTCTCCAATGTCAGTCTGATAGGACTCTGGAAATTTACTTCAGTCTGTGAACTTCCACAGTGACACCCAGTACCTCACTGTTACTGAGAAAGAAGATACTACTAAATCCAGCGTCTACCACTCATCCGCTCACTTACCTTCTATTTTCTAATTGCCTAGGATTAGTACAGGGCAGGAGTTGAGCCTAATGTCAATATCAACCTTATAGGGATGTTGATATACTTTTTAAAAAACCCACCACAAAACAAAACCAAAAAACAGTCAAGTAAGAAACCCGGAAAGATACAACTGAGTAGGATTTCTGTGACCAAGACATGACAGCTCTGAACATGCAGTATGTTGCAGTATGTTTTCAGAATAAGATGCTAGAGATCACTTTATGCCAGATAAGCAAGAATAGGTTACATCATGATGGCCATGAAAAACATGACCAATACTATAAAAAGTTAAATCCAACAACTCTAAATGAGATCCAGTTGCTTTGAAAAACAGAGAGAAAGACTTTTTCTAATGTCTGAGGAGGACATTGAAGAACAGAAGGGCCATTGGTAGTACATTAGAAAGCAAGAGAAAACAATACTTATTTTTCTTATAATATGAACCTGATGGTGATTATTTAATCTGTGAATTTTATAGCCTTAATTGCCTGTTGTAGATATACAGGCCTTGATTACTGGAAAAGAGCATTAGGAATAAAGAGCCAATGAATATATGATTAAAATATTCCCATACATTGCAAGGTATTTCTTTCTTTTGGTATGAAGTTTTCTCAAGAACAAGGGGGCTTTCTTCATAACATGAAGGAAAATAGGTATTTGAGTTGATAAGGCACATGAAGAAGTCTCTAAACAGAATATCCATTCAAAATACATGTACAACATGTATAAAAAGAACTCAAATTTCTGTACATTAGATTACTATGGTTTAGGATCCTAATCTCTGAAGGGGAGTCTAGCTTCCATCCCAATCACATGCTCTCCTGAGATGCAAAAGCCATAGGTTTTAAGTTTTCTAGGCCAAGCAGAACACAGGAGTCTCACTTCCTGGACAAAGCATTTCAATAGTGAGGCTAACAGATCACTGCTTTTGATCCTTTAGGAGCAGCTTTTTGGAAGGAATCTAGTTCTGTCAGTGTGTGTTAGATACATTGCTAATGTACCACCTGAAACAGCAAAGGAAACACATTATCTGAGATACCTTGAAACCTTCTCACAGGACCACAAACAATGTAAAATATTGACAACTTCAAACTTACTGCGCTTCTGTACTTTCTAATCCAGGCATACATCTCTCATATACTAACAATTTCAGATTACTTTGACTGCTCACTACTTTTGATGTAATTTTTGATTGCTTTTTTTTATTTCCAGTACAGTGACAACTAACGCGTATTTATTACAACAAAAGGACAATGTCTTTCCTGAGCAGCAGTATGATTTATTTTTGTTGTTCATGACTTGAATTGCCAGATTGATACGTAATTAAAATGTGCAGCTTGCTGTAAAGCAGAATACTGTCATTCTAAATGAAAAACTACCAGTTGTTACCATTACCAGACAATGAAATTTGTATCAAATACTTAGGTTAATCAAGGATTAAAATAAACAAAACAAACACCACCACCACTCCAAATAACTGCCTTTCAAATTATAAAATGGTGTAGGGATTTGGTTTTTTAATCAATGAATCTACTGCTTAAAAAAAAAAAATTAAAAAAATGAAAAATTAGCTAACCAGATTGCAGGGAAAAATACAAGTTATCTTACTACAGGGATACCACTAAAATTCCATTAAACTATGATATATTGATGGCAAATGAACTTCTGGGATGCCACTATACAGTAATACTGTGACATTAAAGTGCAACTGTAAAGTTTCATGCTGACATACACATTGATCTTTACATGCAAAATTATAATTTTAATAAGCAAACCTCAAATTTTTGAGTGCAAACCTGCACTGTTCCTTTTGTGGAAATTTAGCAGGATTTAATGCTTATTAATCAGTTGAAATTTGTTGGGGAGTCCACAATTTCTTAATTTTTCGTAGGGTTTCCCTTTCTGTTTTAGAGCCTATTATTTTTGTTACTTCTTCCTTGCTTGTGTAGTAATTTTTCTCCTGAAGCTGTTTATAGTGATTTTTTCTCCTGAAGCTGTTTAGAGAGCCAAACATATAACTGTAATTTACAGTTAAGTGTGTCTATCTAGTGGAGCAGCACATTTTCCATAAGATAATTAAACTTTTTAAAAAGCAGTATTAACATCAGGAAAAAACTTCTTACTGAGCACTATATGACCAAACACTACTTCATGATACTGCTTTTAAGTCTAGAGAATTGGAATTACGATGGAATGACACACTTCACTTCCAGCAGCATATAAGAAAAGGAAGAACCTTGATATTCACATTGCTAATCACTGTTCATTTTCTCAAGTGAAAAAAAAAGGTATATCTGTAAAGGTTTCTGAAGTAAAGGTAATTTACTCTATAGCTGGAACCACTACAGTACAATGAAAGAAAAAGAGTTAAAAGGCAAGCAGATGAGCAAAATACTAAAATGAACATATAGCAAATATGAAGTGTTTTAATAGAATATGGACCACTATCTGTAAATTAAAAGAGCAAGCAAGACGAACATATGAAAGTGATACATGTGTCTGTGACCCCATTGACAAGTAAGAAACTGATCTGGAGTTGCAAAATTCCCAAGAAAAGCAAGGACCTCCAGTGACATCGTGTTTTCAAACAATTTTGTTAATAAGGATGTTTACGTTAATCATTAAATCCATTGTACTTATAGCCACACTGTGCCTAATTTTTTATAAGTCTACAAAACCTAAACCCAGCATCAGTGATATCTAAAGAAACTATTCTTTCTCACATTAGCTAATGTAACCTGTAACCTGTGATATAGATCAGTGATCTTATTTAATAAGCCCCATAATTCAAGTTATTAATCTTTATAAACCTATGACTGGCTTGAGTTTTTGTAGACTGCATTTTAACTCAAGTAAATACTTGTTAGATAAATTGTACATTTCAAATGAGCTAACAATGGGAAAACTGGTAGATTCTTAAATTGTGCTTGAGTCCCGTAGAAACCTTTTGTGTTTATCTTACTTCATTAGTTCTTTTTCCCCAGGATTATTACAGAAACAGAAAGATGGCATGTGAATTTAGAGATTAATCCATTAGACTGTACATGTTTCCATTTTCAAAGTTTGTTAATTTCCTTTCTCCTTTGTCAGTTTTAATTTGTCACTAAAACCAAAATGAAATAATCGTGCCAGTGTCTACGTTCTGTTACATAGTTAAGGTTTTACTGCAGGTATAAAATTGGCTTTTGGATTCAACTGACACTGGTTAAACGATTACACGCTAACACACATTGAGACAAGGTTCCTGACATGTCAAATTAAACCAAAATTAGTTCAATCACAGTTTAGTGTTTATGTACACCAGTAACATATCTTGTAAAATATCTATAAAGCTACTGTTTACAAAATATTACAATGAAATGTAATCATTGCCTTTGGAAACCAATGGCAAGGAATTCTAAAAAGTAGAATTATTCACGCTTAGATTTTGAGATACCTTTTCCTTCTAGTAAGTAACTACCTCCTTTAAAAAAGCACCTGTCTGCCACATTAATATTCTGTGCAATGATTAGGCACCTACGCTATCAAAGTCATACTAACTTTTTAGAACTCTCTTTGGCTAGCTTCCCACATTAGTCATAAAAACAGTACAAAGCCTACTTCCATTCAGCCTTTTACAGCTATTAAAACAAATTAGAACATTTAATTCATGGTCTGACATCCTTACAGAACACAGCACAGGCAAAAGCATTCTCAAGGCTTTTGTAGGCAATCATCAGATTGAATTCCAAGGCTAATCCATATGCATAATGAAAATAACATCCCCCTTCTTGAAAATAGCTATGAAAACAAAAGGATCACACATTCATTTGAGTATCTGAAAATAAATGGAGGGACTGTAATATCAAATTGTATTGCTGTAAGCCTTATAGACACAGATTTTGAAATACATTAAAATATGAAGATAAGAAGATTAAACCCTAATAAGACCTTCTACTGAGATATCTAACCTTGACAGAAAACAGTGGGAAGTTTTTTTTTACTTGTTTTACACTTTTTAATAATGTAATCCAGAGTTCCTATATGTGAAATAATCACATTGGTATTAATATTGTTATCTTTTTGAGTATGATTTTCCCTTAAAATTAAGAGCTGTTGAATCAAGACTTTGATTTCTAATGTGTTTTTTTTTAAGACTGATCAAGATTCATTAAGATTCTGACAGTTTCCTGTGTCTTCAATGGAATCAAAGCTGAGTCTAAAAATGAAAATACGTTTGTTCTAAAAGAGGCAACAGAAATATTCATGATTACAAAATACTTGCCTTACTTATAAGCTGTCCATATTAAGTTAAATGTATTGCTCCTGCTAGTTTAGGCTATCTTTGTGACCTTCAATTCATGTGTCTGTGTGCGCTGTGTGACAATGATGTTTAGTGAGAAAATTCTTCCACATAGCATCATGTTTCAGCATCTGATACACTGTATGGTGATTAAAGTGTTCTTTAGCTATTTGCTTGTTGGCTATTTGCTTGCACTGAATTCACCAGGAGCCAACACAAGTAAGGAAAAATAGGTCTCTAATTTCATCAGGTTTTCTTACCGCTTTGGTGATATTAACCATTCTGTTATCAAATACAGAAAAAAAAAATCCTATCTATGAGATAGCACTTCATATACAGTAGGTCAATATCAAACCCATTCAAAAAAGTAGGGAGTCCAAGGCACAAAGTGTTGAAGTGACTGGTTTCAAATTATTCAGGCAACTCACAGAAAAAGAAAAATAGGGGAACCCATACTAAAAAGTGTCAGGTCAGCTGCTTCAAAGGCCAAGTCTTTGCTCTTCTGAAGGTAAAAAAAAAATGTTGACAGTTCTTTGAGAAGTTAAAATTCATGGTAGTTTCAGCACTTTGATACAAAGATTAAAAGATGCTCCTTTCAAGTCATCTGAACTCTGGTCCCTTCCCATCATACACTCAAGTAATATTTACCTGCAGATATGTTCAAGGTACAAAAGAAATGTATGTAAAGTTCAGACAAAAATCGTGATTTGGTGTTAATTATTTTTGCCATTAGAAACTCCAGATACAACAGAAATAAAACTTTGAAGGTAAAATATATTTTCAAGGGAAAAAAGGTTCATCTCACTGAGTTTTCTTTCAGGAAGACTTCCACATGCACAGAATAAATAGTATAATGCCATTCTTTAACTGTAACAGTTTGGTCTGAGTATTTTTTCCTCTGTAATACGTATCTTCTGCCAGAGTTTGCCAGGAGTGGATATTTTCACCTGCTTTAATATATTCATTGCAGGTGAATCGGTATGTACATTCCCCTGCTATGAGTAGTAACAATAAATCGGTTAAATGATTACAGTGAACTATAATAAAGGTCAGAAGAAAAACAGACCATTAAAAAAACAGTAACTGCAACAGAAAACATGGGTTCTTAATTGTGTATTTTTAAGACCCATCAAGTTAATTTTTGAAATCCACACACATTAGGTTAATCACATTGTATGGTCTTTTGATTTGACATAAGCTTTATCTTTCTCCTTCATATACTCTCTCTCCACAGCATTCCAGAAGTCACACAGTGTCTTGAACTTGGCTAACTAAATCCCTAAGTCACAAGGCAAAATTAAATACTTAGGTCAAAAGCAAATAAAAATGCTCAGGTAAGGCCCATTTTTCTAAAATAATATCTATATACATATATACTATATGTATTTTGCTAGAGACACATTAAAACAAGATTCCTCTATACAAGGAAAAATCCTTTATGAAAAATCCTACTTTAGAAGTATATAGAAACAGTACCAAAGTGCTTTCCACCCCAAAAATATACACAGCTTTCTCTAAAAGAGCATTTATTAATTTCACAGGAATAAGGAGAAAAGACCTTTGTTTATATCACAGTTCCACATATCCTAATTTTCATTTCCAGGAACTGAATTCAAGGTTGCAGAACTATCCTAATTCATTTTTGCAAGCAGTGAGTATTTCCTACATCAAGTTTACCACAATGTGTTGACTTCATTTTTCTTCCTTTTGACCTCCATCTATCTTTGAAACTTCCTCTAAGCAGCTGAGACCAGATGTGGTTTGTGTGTGGCAAGCCCTGCCTAAATGGTTGAGATGAGAACTCTCCTCTTTTGTACTGACCTCCTCAGAAGCTGCATTAAGTAATTTAAATCTACTTTGTTCAACTCTAGCAGCACAAGAAGGCCTTAAAAGGATCTTTTGAGATGAGATTATGTTTTAATCATCCTGATGAGCTCAACGCACTCATGTAGGATTTACTGGCTTTCTTTCCATTATGGCTTTACAAAAATCACACCACTTCTTTCTATTTTATATCATTTACAAATTGTAATTTGGTAAAGCAATCCTGTTTATTTCTAGTGTAAGAGGAATATACCAAAGTTAGAAGTGGTAAGAAGGAAATTAAGTTAAATCTATGCATGTATGCATGCAAGGATGAAAACATTCACTCAGTTGAAATATGTCAAATGGCAAAAGTTTCAGTGGGGCAGGTCAGTCAGACTTTGAGGCAGGGTACCTGGTCCGTAAGAATGAACAGTCCTGAAACACAACATCATCAAATCTACAGTTTTCAGAGACAACTAAAAGCCCCTTCACAGAGAGCTACTGTGGAAAGAAAACAGCTACAGTTGCATTGCAAAAGGGTTCCTTGCAGCTGCTCATGATATGTAAGTAGATGTAAAGATACTAAATAGAATCAAGGACACCCACAGATCTCCATTTCAGAAAAAAATTAATTGTTTTTGCTTTTAAAGAGGTTCCACAGTTCCTTCTTCTCTAAAGAGAAGCCAGATTTTCTGAGGTTAATCAGTGAGAGACAGGAGCCAATGTAGCCCTATACTATGTTGTTCAGAGCTCTTGCTCTTTCTCTGCCTCCTAGAAGGCCTGTCTATTTTCTTTCATAACTACTGAAGTTCAGGATGGAGTTCTATGTACTTTGGTGAAATGACTTACTTTTTATTTACAGCAGTAGTAGATTCCTTCTTTACTTATAATTATGCCAATTACACTGCACAATAGCATAGTAACACTGTGGGTCTGAGATTAGGTGTCTGTTAAGAAGCAGCACACTGAGTGCCTGACGTGTAAACTCAGAGAATGGATGTCAGTTCTCTCCCTCTGTATATTCTCTAGGAGGAAGTGGGTTCACATGTGAGAACCCATCATTACTATGAGGGACATCATGATGTTCTTCTAATTCAATATCCTTCCACAATAATAAACTAAAACATTTTAAATTAAGTTTCTTTTATAGTATACGGGCATATTAAAGGTTATTATTCATTATGGATTTTTCTTTTGATCTTCTGTGGCAAATTGGTGCATATTCAACTGAAGGTATTCACCCTATGCTGATCATACTTAAAATTTCTTCTACATTATGAGTCCTTACATTAAACTTCCTTTAATTTAGATATGTGTGTATATATATATATATAAAATTAAATATTTACATGCATATCTAATTTTATATAATAGGCTGTTATCAATAAGATATATACAACTCAGTCTGGAACAAATCCAAACAAACTCAAGACTATTTTATTGTTACCAGTCTCCAGCTTCTGATTTTCTGAGCAAATAGACACTCTCTTAAAAGGGTCTTATAAAATAAATCTGCAAGAATGGTGAGGAATAAAACAGATTAGGGAGAGGTGTTTCTTTATATTTTATTTCAGTCTCGTTATCGTTGAAGTAAATGCTCCTGGAGTTCAAACCAGCTTGGGCTCTGCACCAAGGCTTATGAAACTTACAATGCTGGCTTCAACCAGGGTTTCTGCCTCTCATTTTTTCCTTACAAATCTGTGAAGCTGATCTTCAGGTAGAACTGCAGCTTCTGAGACCTTCAGCCCTTGATACACTGCTTCAGGGCGATAGGCACTGGTGTAATCACCTGAACCTTCTGTCAGAACATGAAATGATCCATACAAAATATTTTGCAGTCAGTGAACTGCAACTTTCTCTTACAAATAGCTATTTCGTCCTAAATATATCCTATTCCTTCTACTTAGAAAAGATAAAACAAAATTAAATATTCTGTGATTTACTTCATTCGGAAGTAACCTTACTTCACTAGCTCAAGCAAGATTAGGATAAAGTGACTCAAGACCACTCTAATGGTGAATTAAAGCATCCATACAAAGCTTTAATGCTCCGTAGCTAGTAGTGAGATGGTTAATTTCTTTTAAGTTCTCCTGAATGTCTTGTGACTTTTTGATTTTAATGGGCTTGTTCCCCCATCACAAACCTCTTAATAAACTGTCATGATTTACCAAGGTACTTAAATACATGGTTAATTTAAAGCACATACATGAGTCTATTAGTTACAATGACACTTCACTTGCCCTTTAAGTTAAACATATGTTTTCTGAATTGTAGCCTGAAAGTGAGTCTGTTAACAAAGGATGCTTTTGGGATATCTTACTTCCCAATACTGCAAGGTGTTAATCACTGTGTTCCTAATCATCACAAGAGCAATACTGGATTCTCAATATTTCTCAAAATTTTTTAGCACCTTGTAGAAACAAACCTACCCTCTATCAGTCAGCAAAATCAAAGATTGATTTACATGTGTTTGCCTGCCTTCACAGTTTGAGGCAATTTTGTGCTCACAAATCATTGACCTGGATTCATGTGCCTAAACTGAATGTGAACACAAATATTAGCTGCTACCTAATCACCCAAAGAATATTTGCACCTGTTATGTATTATGCATGCAGAAATCCAAGCTCAATTATTTGTATATGCAAAGTTGAATAACACAGAAAGACTACTTCTTAAATTCTAGGACAAGATGTTAAACTCACTATATTTTATACAAGTACTGACTTATCAGAATATTGAATATTTTATGACTGAGTAACAGCATATGCTTAGAAGTGGTAAAATATAGATTAATACAAAATTCTTCACAAAAGAACAGGATAATATTTCTTGCCTGAATGCTAAACATTTTGAATATGTTTGGTAAATTTGCTCAAAAAAGACAATAGATTCTCCATCAGTAGAGGATAAATTTTTGTGTTTGAGTATGCAAATTATTGTGTTTCAAAATAAGATCTTTAAAATATCAGTTCAATCTAGGTATATGGAAAATAGGTAGAAATCTTTATGAAAGTAAAATGGTGAAAAGAAGCAGAAAATGTCCCTGAGCTAAGGTAACAAAAATTTCCAAAACAAAACATTTTCTAACATGAGTTGTGCTCTTCTCTTGTTTCCATTGGTCTACCTGCTGCTACAAATGGACAGTTGCAACTGTATGAAACTAAGAAATACTTTTCGTATTATTTCTTCGCTAAGGAGGTAAGTCAGAATAATGCCTATTAACAGATAATACAAGGGAAAAGACTTATCTAAGGCTTCATGAGAGTACTCATGTTTTGACAGTTGACAAGGAGACATCAAGAGAGAGAAAGAACTGAGTAAGTAGGAGAGGTGGAGAGAGTTACCAAGAATCCTGCACAGCCTTTCCAAAACAAAGTTACACTAAGAATAAAAAAAAAACCTTTGCAAACAGGGATTCCACAACATTTCTTCAGCTGCATAGTTGAATCTCTGATGCCTCTGCACCCTGTTGAGCTCCCTGAGACAAATTTACAGCAAGAGCCTAGTAGTGTAAATGATGTGCTGTAATTTTAGTAGTGAGAATGAATCTGGCCATTCAATTTCTGTCAGTGACTAAGAGAAGAACAGTCTCAAGATAACAACTCACTTCTTTATATTCAGTCTGAAAATAGAGTTTTGACTTCAGACGTGTGATAGACATATCTAAGAACACATGACCCAGAATCACACTTTTCTGTGCTGTACTATGAATTTTGTTTTTCTTGATGCACGGTGAGCAATCTAAGCTGTTCTAAAAAAGCTACTTAAAGTGACTCAAAACCACAGTTGAAAACATTCCAATAACAGTATTCTTCACACTTTGCAAAAAAATGACAGTCAGAAAAAAGTAGTCATTATTTTACATTTTAAACCAGCATAACGTTTAAAACTACAATATTAAAAAGAATTTATTTTCTGCATATTCTCCCAAATTTTTGTCCGTTTACTGTAAGAATATCTAGGTACCTCAAGTCTAAACAGGAGAGAAAGAATTTAGTTTGTGCTATTTTAAGTTCAGAGACATCTTTAGGCAAAGCAAAACACCCTACTAATCACCATAGATGAAACTGTAGTGCTTCAAAGAAATACATTTGCAATTTTCAGTCTGTTTTTTGTTTAAGAATATGTCCTGAAAGTCCTTGAATTTTGACAGTCTTGCATCTGCTAGCTGCCTGCAGCATTCCCCTGGGCCTGCTTTTCAGATGCTCTCAGGTTGGGATCTATAATAACACTGCTTCATATCACAAGAACAAACAGCTTTCTTGCATATTTATCTCACTGCTATCTTGGAAACCGTATGTGTAGCACAATAGCTTTTCAAATATTGAGGGAATATTCAGTTGTTATGTTATCTCCCTTGCACCATTCCCTCAAAAAGCAGCATGAACATTTTCAGACTCTGCTACTTAATATCATATATACTGGCTTCTTACTTTCCATTGCACATATTCAAAGCTAAAATAACAGTGGAATGAAAAATAACTGACCAAGAAATAAGTTCTTAAATCCTCTGAAAGACATAGGCAAATTTTTCAAAGGCAAGGGACTTCGTATTTCTGACTATATTATTAGGACCACATGCAAATTTACCAGGACAGACTTGGTTGGAAATTCACCTCCCAAATCACATGGCTGGTAAATCACATGTTTCTACGCAGTACAACACAATTATGCAGCTTTTTCCTCCACATCCATTTGTTTTAGAGCTATTTCCCTGGGGGAAAGTAAAGAAAGATTGGCTAGGAAGATTGTACATGCGCTCAAGTGACTTGCAGCTGGGGTGTCAAAGAACACATATATCACACTAATCATTGTTTAGTCTTGTGTGCTTGATAAGTAAAACATCTGTACTTAGCTAATATGGGCCTATGACAGACTCAAAGGAACCTGATCAAACATGCTTGAGATTCCTGCCCTGCTGTCGGAAAGATCAAAGCACAATAGAAAATTACGTCTGCTTGAATCCCTGATATACAGGCTAAAACAACAAGTTTGGACTTGCTCATTCTCACTAGTGAAAACTCTTTAGTAAAGACTGAGCTTCACAGTGCCTGTGTTCCTGCTTGTGTGCCTGTGCCCAGGTGCTGCTTTGGAGGTCATGAGGTATTGAGATTAAATCATGCTGCTTTGGAGGTCATGAGGTATTGAGATTAAATTTACTCTGCATTTCATCTGTGGTTTTCTTGCCTGTGGTGGCTCACACAGTCTAATTTCAATGATGTTTATAGATGCGTAGTGTAGGATACAGTATACCTGGTTAAAACACTTTTGTTTATGTGTAAACCAAGAGTTCAATTAAGATGCCTAAGATAGGTACCTACTGCCATTTCAGACAGTAGGATAGCCTGCTGTCTCGCTGGTGTGTAGTGGCTGCTCTTGAAGAGCATGGGTATGTGCACGAGTCTCAAAAATATTGTGTCTGTCACCTCTATGGAGAAATTAACACCCCAGGATAGCTTAAATGGCATGTGCTGCCTTTGTCTGGACAGCTGAATCAAGTTCTTGGTGCCTAATCTTCCCTTATAATCAATTAATATCTGGTCAACACAGTAAAAAGAGTATGGAAAACTATTCATTTTGCCCTACAGTAGGTAAGAATTTGTGTTTCAGCTGAATAGATTCCATTGACCATATATAATGTGAGTTTAGAAACATGGCTCAAATGAAGATACTCACAATGAGGTACAGAATTTAAGTGTTTTATTGTGTAAGATAACCCTCAACCCTTTAATTTCCATAAGGACATATGCTCTTGTTGAGAGGTGGTGTCCTATGTTCTCATGTATAATGTATGCAGATATCTAAAATGGAATTCACGCTCATTGAAGAGGATAATCTACAAATCCATGCATATTTTAATGCCAAGATTTTACTTGCATTTAATTTTAGCATCATTTCTAGGTCTCTTTTTTTCTGCTTACTCCAAACTGCCACAGTCTTGGACACATTTCAGGGCTAAGATAGATTTATTAAATATTAAAATACATAAAGTTTTGAAAGACTAGTTTCCTTGCTACAAGAGGATAGCTCTCATTATTGGGTAGCAGATTATGAAACTTACACTTTTGGAAAACACACTGTATCAAGCCAGCTAGATCACTGACATGGAAACGAACAGCCTACAAATCAGAACTTTTGTAAAATATTGAGGCCATTAATCCCTAATCATTATCTTAAATAGGATGCATCTCTCTCCAAGCAGCTATTCTTATAAAAGTAGTCTAGGTTACT
This sequence comes from Pedionomus torquatus, assembly GCA_013398155.1. Lineage (NCBI taxonomy): Eukaryota > Metazoa > Chordata > Aves > Charadriiformes > Pedionomidae > Pedionomus > Pedionomus torquatus. The sequence goes on from VZRU01012180.1 coordinate 247,572, forward strand.
GGATAGCTAAAGTTTTAGTTATCTGAGGCTGGGTGAGTGTGGTGGGTTGGCCCTGGCTGGCAGCCAAGCATCCCCACATCTGCTCATTCACTCCCCCTCTGAAATCACCGAAGTCGGGAATGAACTTCTTAACACCAATGCAGCATTAAGAAGCAGGTATTCTTTATTGCAGTGCTGGGTGCATAGTGGATTACTCTGCCTAACATGCACACCAAAAGATGCTCAACATTTCATTTATATTAATACAATCTATACATATTCATCACTTTTCGAGGAACAAGTACACATAGTCATGCTTCTTCTTAGAACTCACTATCAGAAGGATCTTCCCCTTTGTGCAAACTCAGTTTAACATCTTGGTAGACATGGTGGTCTCCTAGGATCCTTTGGTGGTAGTTCTTACATGTCCCCTGGGTGCACCCTTGAGTCTTAACACCAAATAAGAACACACTTGGTCTATATTTGCAGTTGCAACATCCTGCCTGAATCAGTTTTTGTCTTGCTCAAGTAGTCTGCTGCTTCTGTCCTGTGGTTATCTTGTTCCTGTCTGGCTCTCTTGACTTCTGTTGGATAGTAGTACATAAAACCCGTTGATTCTGTATCAGCTCCTGCCTTGAGACTTCCAAAGAGGAATTTCTTGGAAATTGGATAGTTATAATTTTTTAGTTTTGGTCATAAACAAAGAAGAGGACTGTCTTTGGTAACACACCACACCCCACAAGCAGGATGGGGAAGAGTGAGAAAACCTGCTGCGATAAAAACAAGAAAGCATGCAGGAATTACTGTCACAAGCAAAGCAGACACAACTCTGCTTGAGACTGGGGCATTTAAATTAATTTAAAACAATTTAAATACTGATTTGGGTGTTGGGAAACAAAGACAAACATTTAATCACTTAAACACCTTGCCTCCTCCTTTCCCCAGCTCACCTTCCTCCCACCTCTCAGCAAGGAGAGTTATGTGGCAGGGGGTGAAGTGGCAGGGCACAGCGGTGTCTCCGGCCACTCCTTGTTCCTTACTCTGACACCACTCCTTCCTTCACACTCATTTCCTCCTCTCTGATATCTCTGGTGTGAGTCCTCCACAGACTGCAGCCCTTCTGCAGGCATTGCCAACTCCACCACAGAGCACCTTGTATACTCTGATGGCATTGGTCCTCTTTCTTTCAGCATTTTTACTCTGCCTTTCTTAAATATGTTTTCCCAGAGGCACTTCCAGTAGTCTTGCAGGGCTCAGCGGTGCACTGTGGTGGGTTTCTTGGAACCAGCTGGAACTGGCTGGAACCAGCTGTGTCTAGCATGGGGCACTTCCCAGCCTCTCCTCACAGCCCCTCCTGCCAGCACCTTGCTGTTTATACCCCACACAGCAAGATGTATCCACTCTGGAACAACTTTAGCATTTGCAGAGGTGAGTCTGCAGTAAATCGCCCTTTCGAGGGTCAAAGGGTCAGTGGTACTTAATTCCCTGGAGTCCTTGGTCCTGTGAGGCAGTGTGTGGCACAAGGCTGTTCGTCTGCTGCTTGGGGAGCAGTCCATCCAGGCCACACACTTAAATGGTGGCAACAAAAGCTGTGTTGACAAGTCTTGGGACTAAAAATGTGTGAGGTACTAACATGATATCCACAAATGTTTCTTGCATTTTTTTTTCTTCATGTTCAGCTTCTCGGCTGGCCTGGTTTATGTGTCTGGCTTCAATATTAAAACAAATATATTGTTTAACAAGTCTACCCTACACTGGCTGCAGAGCTTTTACTGGGAAGCTCTGAGTGAGAGCTTCCACTCTGTCACCTTGTCTACCTTGGGGGTAACAATTTCAAGGATTTCAACAAACTAGCAAGTGAATCCTGATCCTTTCCTGAACCATATTGACAACCCATTATCAGACTATTTTTCTCTAGCATTGTTTCCACTTTGATCTCAGGGTTTTAAAAAGATTGATGTTAAACTACCTACTTTGTAATTTCTTTATGACTTTTCCTGTAAAATATTAATCTGGAACTGTTGTCCTGAAAAATATTATCTTCTAGGTATGATCCATGCTCAAATATTTCCCTGGGTGTTTCTTTATGTTTGAGATCTGTGATTTTGGTCTTCCTCTGCAGGTACGTATATAATCAGGAGCTACAGAGCGGCATTGACCAGAAGTAGGTACTGGATAATTAGCACACCCAACAGATGTCAACAGCTGGGAATTTTTAGGTAGATACAGAAAGGAAAGTTAGAATATATAACCTTTCCCAGTGCTTGCTGCATTCATTAGAGGGGTGACAAGGAGAGTCCATACACATTGCTGCTACTGTCTTGCAGTTAATATAGCAGAACAGGACAGTGGACACTTTCTTCCCTTTTTCTGACAACTTGCCAAAAAATACACAGGAGGCAATTGGCTATTATCTGTCATCTATGAAATTTCTGCTGTTAGAAATTACATAGAGTGAATAGATGGATCATCTACCAACTTTCTCTGCAATTTGTCCTGACATCTACCTGATGAAAAAAAGAAATTTTGGGCACTAAATATAAATGGGAAAGGCTTGGATACCTTGATTAGTTTTAAAATTCATAAATATGCCAATTTTGTGAGGCAAAAAATTAGAGTGAACTCCAACAGGTGGAAAGCTGGCTGACATACAGGTGCTGGACACACAATTGCAAATATAATGTCAAAAGTCTAAAAACAACATTTAAAATTAAAGGCTTTAATAAATATTTTTAAGAATAATAAATCAGCAATTATAAATAGGGGTTCTGTTTGTTTGGTTTGTGAGAATACACATTAGCTTAATGTAATGTATATGAAATTGAAGAAAAAATCTTGCTACAAAAGGAAACTACAGTGTAATGTTTCAAGCTATAAAAAGGTGGAAGTGCAGAATTAACCAGCAGTAACTGTTTATTCACTTGTTTCTTTGCATTGTAAGATTTATTGGATTGCTCACTTACCATGCACATGTAACTACAGTTTAGGTTTATAAGGTACTTAGCTTAACCATGCATATACTAAAAAATATAGGTATATTCTATTCTCATGCACATATGTAATTGTGGTTACTCAGTTTATCAAGCAAGAAGTGAATCAACAGTGTCACTAGGTTTGTTTTAGGCTGTCACATTCTTCCAGTGTTGCTTTCAGAGTCCAATGGTTTCTAAGTAAGAGGGCAAGAACTTAGACATTCTGAGCAGTGAAGCAAAAATTGGTTTTTGTCATTAAAACCAAACTGTCCTGAAAAATAGCAATTTGCTTTTAATGGAATTTTTTTTTCTTTACCCAGGTGTTCACATGCATCAAGCTACCTTTAATGTGAGTGGTTTAGGATTTTGCAGAAGCACAACAAATATATACAGCTGTTAACAAAGCATAAAACATTGATGTGTTTTCTTATTCTCCACTAGGGCTTGTACAAAGGAAAAGAATTGTCAATTATTTTTTTTAATAATAACTAAACTTGTTATACTTTTAATTTCTGTGTAGTGGCATCATAAGGGCTCCATTTCTTTTGCAATCTCAAAGCTGTGGCTTGTATTATATAGTCTTAACCTGTAGGATTTCAGTACAACTGTAAATATTTTCTGAATTTGCACAGTCATACACTTTTCTGTTCAAAAAGTGGTATTTCAGTTCTCCCTCAGAACTGCTAAAATATTTATAAAATGACAGAAAAGCATCCATTAAAAAAAAATGAATCCAGCTGCTCACTTGCTTTCAGAATGTAAAGGTCAGCTGTAACTATTGATATTTTTTGTTCAAGAACCCTAAGTCCTAGCAAAATAGAAAGAAACAAATGCTATATTTTAGTAACAAGATTTGCTGCTTCTTTTCTCTAGATGCAGACATGGAATGTATTTGTGCAAATATGACAATAGCATAGAAATTATACATACTTAACTCTGTCCCGTTACCACTTCTGATATTCATGGTATGTTTCAATGATTAATATCTTGATGTGTTACCAACAGTTGGTGGGCCCAGCCTTGGCAAAGAGTTGAGAATAACAGTAGCCAGCAAGACAGGAATGTGCTTGTAAGAGTGGGCATGAGGGGGATGCCCAAATTGTCTGAGTGGGCATTTACCCAAAACTGATCTTGGTAAAGCAGAAGAAAACCATCAGTCCAATTAAAAAGAAGCTGGAGAAATAAGAGACATCTGGGGAAAAAAGTAATCTGAAAAGATATTCAAAGGAAACACAAGGATTTGTAGTGGATAGGAGAAGAGGGGACAAGGGCAGCAATGGTGCTGGTATGACCCTGCCAGATGTGGCCCATGGCAGCAGGGGCTTTGTCTGGGTATCATAGCACCCCCATGGCCCTCTGCCTTCAGCCACTGCCCCCAGATCTCCCACAGTCATCATGGGGGCATTCGGAGATTTGCACCCCAGGAGTGTGGAGCCACCCACCTCTGCGTGTAGGTCAGCCAGCACATTCCTGTCTCCCAGAGTAGAGGGTGTGGGAGGGTGTCCCACATGATGAAGGGGATCTGCAGCACTCATGGCCTCTGGGGGGTGCATGTGCTCATATCACTGTGTGGGGGATAAAAGGAAGGATTAAGATTTATTTGGATTATAGAACATATTTAGAAAATGCCTTGTTGCTTAGTAACATTTGCAATAGTATTGTGATTCATCTGTTTTATTCATAATATTGATTCTGAATATACAGTGCACTGATTTTAAGTTAGTTACACCTCATTAATAAATCAGTAAAACCACTTCAATCCAGATTTGGTTTAAACTACATGAATTGAACAGGTTTTTGTTGGGACAGCAAGTATTGCTGGCAGTTGTGCATATCTCAGTTGAACAGCCTGGGATAGGATAGAGGGCTGAAAAGGGAGTAGGTTTGGGGTTTTGTTTTTCTGTTTGCTGGTTTTTATTTCTTTTTAATTTTGCAGGGCTTTGGGGTTTATTTTGTTTGAACTTTTTTTTTTTCACAGCCACAGAGTGACCCTTGGGAGAGGCTCTTAGCTCATGCTCTCTTCCTTGCCTCTGCGTTATATTCTTCTGTCATTGATTTGCTGAGTGTGGAGGTGATAAATTACGTTTTGTACAGAGAGATGTTCTGTAAATTAAAGATGCTTTGCTTTTCAGTCTGTGAGCTATAGTTGAATAAGAATACCTCTGATTGGTTTTGACATTATTTCCAGCGTATTTAATCACTTTTATAGGCTTGAAAGTCCAAGCATGTTAATCACGCTTGGCCATTTGTACCAAAGAGTCAGAAGTAACTGAACATAATGGCTAAATGACTCCCATGTATGTTGAGGTCTACAAAAATTGATGCATGTCTTGACAAGTCTTTTTTAAGCCAGAAGTAGATCAAGATCACCAATCATAATTTATGTCATGATTCTAAACCAGAACCAAAAGTTATTTGGTGAATTCTGAAAGAGAAAAGATTTCTATTCTAGAGAGCTTTAGGTGAGTCTTTTGATAAAATTCTTTAAAAAGCAGTGAGTTTGAGGTTTCTACTGGCTGAAAATACACTTAATAGGCTAACTACATTGGGGAAACCTCTGTAACTTAATTTACACTAATGTGTAGTTGGGATATTTATTTTATCCTCTATCTGCAACACTGCCAAACTGGTCTTCTTTATCAGAAAATAACCTCTGGAAGGTCAGGGATGAAATCTGATCTTTAAAATGGTCTAATTCTGTCTACACAGTTTATGTCCCTATTACATTTAGCTTTTGCAAATGTATGCTTACTGCTATAATGTCCTATGAACTTTTTCCTGTAGACTATTATCTGTTCTCATGTTTCTTCAGCTTCTATCTCTGTCTTTCCTCCCTCAGTTATTCATTTTTGAAAAATACCCAGCTGTTTCATGTTAAAGAACAAGTAGCATCATTCTTTATGTCTACAATTTTATATTATCTTAAATATAATTCTTACCTTCATTTTTATATGAGCCAAATTCTGTCAATCCACATATACTGATTCCACTACATTCTATGTGATAAATTTTCAGAATCCATTCTTTTATAATTTTCATTACATTGACTATTTGAGATTAAAAATTGCCTTTGATCTAGCATTAAGCTGAAGTTACAGAAGAAGTTACTGCCTCAGAGTTGGTTAATATGCCATCCTTATTTTGAACGGCAAACTGCCCAATAGCAGTGGATTGACATATAATTTAACTGTTATCCATACTGGAGTAACTTGCATCTCTTAATTTTCCAGTGATGATATTAAAATATATCAGAGTCCCAAAACTATAGTCAGCTTTCCAGACCAGATGATCAGATCTTTAAATCTTTGATGTATGAATCCATATAACTGTCCAGGGAGGACTGAGGTCATCTGATCCAAGCACATAATGGAAATGACAGAGTTTCTTGCTTTAGGATAGACTACATCTAAGGGAGGGGAGGAGGTGGGGCTTAAACCTTGGGATTATTCTGACAGAAATCCCAAGCAAGTGACAGAAAGGTCACCATCAGGTGCTTCAAAAGCTACAAAAAAATTTTATCACTACTTAGCACTTCTGGCATAGTAATTGGAATGTATTTTACTGGAATCTGATTAATTTTCTTTCTTAATTTTGACTCTCAACACAAGGGACATTTATTACCATTACGTTCTATCCTATCTATTCTAGCTGTTCATATTCATATTTCTCATTTTTTTTAAATCCTATGAATTTCATGATTAGATAATATCTCATAGCAATTACCTTCATATGCTAATTATGTATTCTGTAAATCGGCTCTCCAGGTTTAGAATTGCTTCATAATTAAATTGATTGGCTTTTATATATTAAAAAAAAAGGAAGAAAAAGAAAAAGAAAAATAAAGAACAACTCTATCTTTTAATTTACTTCCTGTAAATTGTTCTTTATTTGTAGATGTCTATTTTCCACCTGTTACTGATGTTATCTTCAAGTGTTCCTAATCTTTAGAATACCTTCCTCCACTTAAGTTTTTCTATGTGTCTAATTGTTCAGGACCTGGTTTACTTCCCACAGTGGGAATAATACTCATGGGAAGTTTGATATTCTACTGTCTTTTAAAAGAGTGACCATATTAAAAACCTTCAAGGTATACTTTCTAACCAGAAGATGAGAATACATATTTTTAACATATTCTTGTCAAGCACTCTTCCACAGTTATACTAATACCACAGAATCACAGAAGTGTTGACATTGGATGGCAACTCTGGAGGTCACATAGTCAACTTGCTGCTCAAAGGTCAGAGTCAGCTAGAGGAGGCTTTTTAGTGCCATGTCCAGCTGGGTCTGAAATATCTTAATGAACGAAGACTGCACAGCTTCGCTGGGCAACCTGTACCTGTGTTGAACCACACTTGAAGGAAAGAGAAAATTCTTACATTTAAATGGAATTTCCTGTACTTCAGTTTGTTCCCATTGCCTCTTGCCCTTTCACTGGGCACACTAAAAGGAACCTGGCTCTATCCTTTTTGCACCCTCCGTTCAAGTATTTATATATATTGATTGATAAAGTTCCCCCTGACCCTTGTCTTCTCCAGGCTGAACATTCCCAGATCCCTCTGCCTTTCCTCCAGGCTTCATGATGCTTTGCTGTCTATGCTTATCTTGCAGGACATTGTTTTCAGTAACATACAGGAAATCTGCTGTTGATCATATTGGACATCAGTGCTTTACATACTAAATATACTTGAAGCAATTTCTGACCTTACTGGGTTCTTAGAGAGTAATGTAATAGGATTGTTATTTGGTATCTGAAGGAATTTGAAAGCTTTCTTTCATCATTTGATAGTTTAGTGTATTATTAGTGGTGGGATCTTAAAAGTGCTGTGTTGGCTTACTTCTGTTCCCTGTTAATTCAGTGGGAGTTTTATTATTGGCCTTGGTATAAGCACACTAAAGCCTTTATGTAGCCTGCTTTTCAAAATCCCACCTAGTAGCAAATACTATCTATATCTGTTCTTATTTTTTTGTCTCATAAACCTCTTTATTTTTGATTCACTAATGTCTTTTCATATTCTCTTGTACTGTGAGTTTTAAGATTTTTTTCTACTTTTTTTGATCTACTTGTTCCTTTCATTTGAATTTAAGCTGAACATTTCATTTATCCACTATTTAAATTATACTTGTTTCATCCAATCTGGCATATTTTGGAAGACATTCATGAGCAAGAGAAATTAAAATGCAGACCTTGCTGAATTGTTTTAAGAAAACCTGGAAGTTTAAAAAATTTGAGAGCAAGCTTATTTAATTTTCAAAAATGACCCTTTTTAGAAGTATTTTATGAATGGGTCATATATTTCTGTACACATACATCTTTATAAACAAATCTGTAGAGTGCTTAAAACAGAATTCTTTCAGTGAAATAAAGAAACTGAGCTCTTCTGAATATACCTACAAGAGCCTTAGACAAAAGGTGCTGCTTCCAACAACCTCAATGTTCTGAGCAATTATTTTATGCAAAGCACATTTAAATTAAGAGTCTTATCTACTGCATTCTTACTATTTTCAGGAGCTACAGGCATAAATTTAAACAAATAGGTAACAATATGGGTGACTGTCATTTTGACCAAATATCTAACAATCAGAGTGAGTGTCTTCACTGAGTTATCTTATCTTTCTCCAGTATCCTTTAGTCCTCTCTTGGCTTCTGTATCTACCATTAAGAAAGGACTTCCACCAAATTTTCTTTCCTCTATCCATGTGAATTTTTGAGATTGCTTTACATTAAAAAATAATCATTGACATTGCTCTACTGCCCATGACATTTTTTTTTTTATTCTTGTTATGGAAAAGCTCATTTGTAATAATGAAATGAAAAGTATTCATAGAGAAGGAAAATGGAGAAATCATTTTCTTATGGTTATCTTGTCTCTGGAGAACTAGAAAAGATATTTTGACTGTCTCTCATTGTAGCCTGTTAGAAATGCAAGGCTCAAACTGAATTTATACTACTGTGTTTCAAAGTGAAAGGAAGTCCTTGTCTAACCCTGGTAGTAGTGAGGAAGATGGGACATTGCATGGCTAATAGTCATGGGGAAAATGCAAATAGCCTTGGTACCAAATAAAGAAAGAATAATGTGCTTGAACCCTGCATTCATCAAACAGTTGCATATAACTTTTGTGACTTTATCGTAAGTATTTTAATTCAAGGTGGTTTTATATTAACTTGCTCAAATTGTCCACTCAGAAGTAATCCATAGTTTTACTTATTGCTCTATTTTCAAATACACAGAAGTGATCTATAAAACTGTTATGTTATATATCTGAGTATAAGAATGAAGGATGCTGATTATGCCTCTAAATCGTTCTACTGAGGCTCCCATAAAGGTCACAGAAGCTAGAGAATGGGAAGCAAGACTCCTCAGCAGAAAGGTCATTTTACAACTAATAAAAGAGGAATGGCAGGACCAACAGAGAGGCCACTCCTGTTAAAGGAAGTTAGAAACATCAGACTGTCTAGTTTTCAGTTTGTAACAACTCATCCAAAATACAGTGCCTTTTTCTTTCTTCCCAGCTATTGTAAGGAGCATTCCACCTTACAGAAAGATTAGTTCTGATCATTGGGCAGAAAGAAAGAAACTTTTGTAGTGAAGGAACAGAATACATAAATGTCAAAAAAACCCAGACATTTAAAGCGGATATGTTTCTTAACTAACTAGCATACTAATATAATTTTCTTACCTCAGGGAACAGCTGTTCCCTTTCACTCTCTCCTGTACCTGGTCAGGGGAGAGCTAAGCAGGTGACTTATGGCAATTCTGGGTTAAGAGCCACTTCTCGCTCTCCATCCACATCTGTGGAAATTATACACTTTAAAATTTCTACTTTATTTGTGTAACAGATGCAAGAAAAACAAAATTATTAAAAAAGACATCAGTTTAAATTGTTGGAGGGAACAACAAAAATCACCTTTGCATGAGCTAGTGCCTTCAAAGAGATTCTTTTGATATTTCTTAAGTGAACATCTTGAGAGATTTCAGATCAAGTTTCCAGTCCAGCTCCCTGAAAGGCTCACCTTGTATTGTCAGCAGGCCTGGAGAAGGCAGAAACACACAACGAGGGTAAGGTGAGTTTACAGCATTGAATTTAAGTTACTGTAACTGTCATAAAATACATTGCCCATACTTTGGTTATCTGAGAAGACAGTCTGTCTTCATGATCATAGAATCATAGAATTGGAAGAGTTAGAGTTGGTTAGAGTTGAATGGACTTTAAAGATCATTCAGTTCCAACCCCCCTGCTGTGGACAAGGACACCTCCCACTAGACCAGGTTGCTCAATGCCCCATTAAGCCTGGTCTTGAACACTCCCAGGGATGGGGCATCCACAACATCTCTGGGCAACCTATTCCAGTGCCTCACCACCTTCATAGTAAAGAATTTTTTCCTAATAACCAATCTAAATCTCCCCTCTTCCAATTTAAAACCATTACCCCTTGTCCTATAACTACACTTCCTGACAAAGAGTCCCTCTCCTGCTCTCCTGTAGGCTCCCTTCAGATACTGGAAGGCTGCTATAAGGTGATGTAGAAACAATAAAAACCTTGTTGTGTTGCAGATTCTAATTTACCAAGAGCCCTTCAAAACTTACAATTCAATATCGGTAGAGATGGGCTAAGGTACTTGGCAGAGTTTAATCTCAACTCAGTCCCTTCATCCATCATTCAAACTCCCAGTTGTCCCAGCAGCGGCAGGAAAGACTCCAAAGGGCTCTTGCTTCTGTATTTCCACCCACTTGCTCTCTTTTGTATACAATGTAAAGTAATTAAATAGGAACTACAAAATGCTCCCACTTCTGGGTGCAATGTCATAAGTAAAGGTCAGTTTGATGACTTCTTGGATTTAGATGTTTTATTATTTTTAGACATTTAATAATTTTTTTTGGCACTGTGATCTTCGTGCTTGCTCAAGTCAGAGGGACTTAATGAAGAACAAGTTTGTTCTGTAATTTTGTTCTGTAATTCTGTATGTAATAAGTTGTGCTTAGAAAATACCAGTTTCTCTTTGTATTGAATGAGTTAATCAAATGGTTTATCCTCATATTTGGCTTTTTGGGGGCTGTTGACATAGATACATGAATTAAATTGAGCAAGGAAATGGTAAGAAATTGGCACTGGGAGAATTGAGCCCTTTTTATTTGATGTCTGTTTATTCCTTTTTCTCAATTAAGTGTATGAGGAATTCTTGACTCTGGTTTCTCAAATTAAGGTGATTTTTACCTTTTGTTTCTTTATTATTTATAATGAAAAGTCTTGGGAGAGTATGGATCACCTAGATTCCTTAGATAGGAAACCACAAAAACAAAAAACCCCAATAATTTACTTTTCTTAAGTGCCTGAATTAGCATGCTTCTATCAACTGTTCCTTGCACAATATAAAGCTATCAAAACATCAGTTTATCCATATGTATTTTTCATCTTAACTTCATTCTCTTAGGCATTTGAAATCCAACATATTCAGCTAATGGCTTGTTCAGTAAATCTTTCTCCTAGCTGCAGTGCTAATCTCCCAGTTAAAATTCAAAACAAAATATACTTTATTTGTTCTGGAGGAGTACTCTAGTTTTGTGATAATAAAACTAATCATTTTTTTGACAGCATTCTTTAACGTCTGCTCCATTTTCATCAACACCTCAAATCATTTTTCATAGGAATCTCATTTAATTTAAGGGTGGAGTGTACTGCAGGAGGACCCTTAGCTATGTGAGAGCAGAGAATAGTGAAATGTGATGGGACTGGTGAGAAAGCCTGTTTGATGATTGTTATGTTACTCTTATTTTATATTGACCATTTTCTAAACATATTGGTTGCTTGATTGGCAAATTCTGAAGATATTTTGGTTTTGGATACCAGGGTTATAGTTCTCAGATACACTGATGAATTCAAAATCTTAGTATTCTGATCTTCCTTCTGGCAGTCTTAAGAAACAGAACATTGTTAGGCCTTGATGGTATAAAAGTTGGGCAAACATCAGAAATAACAACTATATGCAGGTTCAGGATGATGCCACATGGCCTACACTGGTACAAATATAGGATGTTTGATATCTTCACCAATATTAACCATCCCTTGCTATATCATGGGAGTGCATCAGCAGCTGAATTCTGGTTGTTTCTGATAACAAAATAGGTCTGAGCATTGTCTCTTTTTCAGCTGCTTGCTCATATGATTGTACTTACGACAGGCAGATATAATTTCATTCCAGCATCTTTTTCAGCTTTATTTTTAGTAAGGGTAATTATTTGAATTCCTGCTTCTGTCTACTAAGGAAGCTGAAACAAATTTATCTCCTAAAATATCTCCAGATCAGTGTTATAGCAGCCAATAGCCAACATTCAAGTAGATAATATGTAACATAAAGCCAGTAGCGGGTGTTGCTCTGCAAGGAAGTAAAATTTTGTTCTATTTCTGCTCTATATCTTTTATGTCAAAGCTACATTTTTGATTCTCAAATAAATGATGAATGATGAAATGATTAATCAATGATTATTTTTTGATATTTCTACTTTTAACCTCCAATGAATTAAATTATTTTTCTGTTGCTTTATTAAGATGTGATTTTGAGAAGATTTTTGGACACATGGCCAAGAACAAAAGCTATATGTCCTAGTATGTAAAAATATAACATGTAGGATATGAATTCAATAGACTCTGGTTTACATATGGTGTGGTTGCAACAGTACATCTCCATTTAAGTCATCAGAAAATTGTGAAGGTCAGAACTTGGGTAAATCATCTTTGTTGATGATGTTTCAAGTTACTTGAACTGCTGAATGTGTAACAAATACAAAGAGTGGACCAAATTTACTGTAAATGAGCTGTCTTCATTGAAAAACAAACAAACAAAAAACAACAATGAACCCAAAATTAACACCATCCTGCAAGATAAAAAAATTCAAACTCAAAAACCCACATGAGGCTCATATTCTAGAAAGCAACTTTTTTTTTTCTTTTTTGTCTCTAAAAGTATCTTATGAAACACTGATTCCAGTCTGTCAAATATTTTTTTCCTTTTTTTTTTAAAAAAAAAAAAAAAAAAAAAAAAAAAAATTTTTCATTATTTTCTTTTTTTTTTATTTTTNNGAAAAAACTTTATCACTTATTTTCTTGTCTTGACATGTTTTGGTGCTGGACACAGTAAAGAGGAGAATCATGTAATGTAACTCTCCTGTGAAAATTTACATGAAAACAACATTTATCAAAACCAAGACTTTCACCACTCTAAGGACTGTTTTACCAGTGCAAGTTAAAACCTCTCCAAACCCAGATTTGACTATTGCATGTAGAGCAGGCAGGTAAGCCGCTCAGGTATTGATATTGGCAGCACTGTAAGTTTTTTCACAAAATATTTTTCTGAGACTGTTATCTCTGTTTCTTAATGTGCCATGACTCTGCATTTCTAATACTGTCTATCCTTTATGTTGGGTAAAAGATGGCTACACTTCCTGATCTGGGAATGACTGTGGGTCAAAATTCCTCATTGCCTAGGATTTGGCATGATTTGACATGAAAAGCATAAAGCCCAGCCCAAATATATCTTCAGTCTTGGCTGCTCCCATACTGCTTACATCAGGATTCTTTTAGTTTAACTAGGAGGGTTTTTTGTATTGTATTGGGTACATTCTGCAGAACAATTTCAAGAAATGAAGATTTATTAAAGAAGAGAGGAAAATACAATGTGATGAAGGTGTGAAGATGGGTGTAAAAAAAGGAAAAGTGAAAAAGTAAATAACTTCCATAAGCAAAGGGGCTAACTACAGTATAAAGATTCCAGAATCTGTTGCTATGAATTTTATGTGTTCAGGTCTCTTATAAGTGTAACAATACTTTCTTGATTACAGGAAAGATGCTTCCCTTACTTTTGAAGATGGCAGGATTTTGGAAACAGAGAATCCTGAAATATGAAGGTAAACCTAAGGAAAGAAGGTAGTCTGTTACTCTGCTTCTGTCTCCACCAAAATGCCTTCTCTCTGGATATGCACGTCACACAGGAAAAATAGCCAATGAAATCAGGATGATTACATGTAGAAAATAGAAAGCATTAAACCAATGAACTAACAAATTTAATCACTGAGAACATGAAATGATCATGTGAAATGCATTTGCAGAAATGTCATCCTGGTTATATTAAGCTAATGTAACAAAGAGAAAAATATATGTATTGATGCATTATATCTCAGTATGATTCTGTTACTGTCCATTCCTAACTGTCTTCTTCCTTACTTTTGCTGAAACCAGAACACATCTCACCCTTTGACGAATGAGCTCAACTTACTGACCAGTAGTTTTCTTGCTGGGTTGGTTGTCTCCTTGCTTCTGATGAGCTTCACAAGGGGTCAAATAAACTGTTCAGGTTACATATAGAAAAAAATTAGGACCACATAGTTGGAGATGAAGCTATAAGGGCAGGAAGAGAGCTGATTACTACAGTAGCCTTAGCTTAAACCAATGTGAAACCCAGAGTGTACAGGCCCAGGAAATCAGAGTGGTTAGGGACAGTTGCACTGAGAGCTCAGAATGATGCTTAAATCCCAATCAGTTGCATTTACGTTAATACATCAAAGATATTTTCATGAATGAGTGCATATTCACTGTCTTCTGAACACAATATCTGACCTGTAATTGATGCAAAGTAGCATACCTGTGCTGCTTTCAATAAATTCCTATTAGTTTCGGTCAGCTGCAGTCTTCCTCTGCATGATTAGCAGACAAGGAGTCTGACTTGAGACATTGAACTATAGAGTGAATGAAACAATGAAAAAAGGTAGGCTAAGACTAATTCAGACAAAAATCAGAATAAATTAAATCACTAAAAAAAAAAGAGATTACTAAAAACCAGCAAGTCTGCTTTATGGCTAAACATCTGTGATTCTGTATTATAAAATGAAAAGCAACTGTTAACAACTTCAGCTATCTAAATTTAATGCACTTTAAATTAGAAGAATCCTTTTGTGTCTTTAGGACTAAATCAAGATTTTAAAGCTTTGCAGACCTGGGACACTGATCAAACTTCTCTGTTTTCTTTCGGTATCTGGGAACCAAATCTAGGATGCCTGACCTAAACCTGGGCCTGACAATTTGTACTATAGACCTGGCTGGTTTATGAGGTTTTTCCTGTTTCTACACTCTGATTTAGTTTTTCTGTTGCTTCCAGAATGCACCAGAGTTTTATGTGCTCAGCTGCCTCTTCTGCAGGCAGTTTATCAAGCAGTCCTTCACCGCTTGCCCAATTTCCAATATGGGTGAAGTCTTAAAAATGATCAAGACCCTCTCATGTTCACTGGTCATGGCCAAAACTGTTGGCATCTGAGTGACTGTGTCCTTCTCTACAATATTCAAATTATTAAATACCATGTTCAATGCTTTGTATTTTAGGCCATAAATAATTAGATGATGAAAGGCCTCAATGAGTTTGTTTTCAAAGAAAATCAGGATTAGTGAGGACACTAATGATCTCGGGACACCTTGTCTTCTCAAGCAGATCTCATGAGTTTCTTGAAGATGTATAGCTTTTTATCCAGACAAAATATGTTCAAAGCTACATGTAGAAAGGGCTAAATGATAGGGGGAATGAGGGCACCAAACACAGAGAAAACACACTTGAGCCAGCTGTTGGCAGCTATGTGGCAAGAGGTCCTGGGAGGTGTGCAGGACCACAAGGAAACCAACTGACTACTCACAGGTGGCAGGAAAGGTTTTGCAAGGCTTGATTCTAAAAACTGACACCATTATTTTAGAATTCATATTCTCATGTGGATTTTTTTTTTGTTTTGGTTTTTAATCAGGAACATATATTTCACATAACAGATTGCATTTCAAAATAACTCTCAAAGGAATACAGAACTGATGAGAATTCATTAGTTAATGACAAGCAGCAAGTTATTTTTAAAATTACTAGCATAAGAGCAGGTGAATGAATCTCATAGAAACTAATCTATATGAATGATTCTAAATGAGATTAGGTTAAAGGTAAATCATCCACTGTGCTATTGAAACAATGCATAGTTGATGTTTTTATTCACCATTAAATAAGTTCAGTATATTGTAAATTAACATTTTACATTTTTTCTTAGAGAGGAGTAGATTTAGTATCATGCCTTATACCAAAGGATACTTAGACAAAGATGCCTGTACTTTTCCTCTCCTTCTTGTTTAGATTTTGAAATAAAGGATCCCCTTTCCTTTCCTTTCCTTTCCTTTCCTTTCCTTTCCTTTCCTTTCCTTTCCTTTCCTTTCCTTTCCTTTCCTTTCCTTTCCTTTCCTTTCCTTTCCTTTCCTTTCCTTTCCTTTCCTTTCCTTCTTTTCTTATTTTTGGAATAAAGGCTACCATACATTGAAGAATAAATCAAAAGAGGAATGCTTCTCTACTAAGAGATGCAGGCACTAGTGAAATAAGTAGACTGTGCCTTGTGGACTTTAAGTCACCTTACCGAATGTCAGAGTGGGGTGTTCTTTAAGGATTTTTGTGACTCTTAAGCTATTCCTCTGTGTTCTAATATCAGTTAGATTCTTCTATGCTTTAATGGCATTAGTTAAAGAAGATCTATGACTGGACAACTTTGCTAGTAAAACTTGACAGTGATGTGCTAGTATGAAAGCAAAATCATTGTGTATGCATAAATATTAATGTTTACGTACTTATATACGTATGTGTGTATAAGAAAAGCTACATGAAGACTTTCTGAAAGATGACAAACAAATATTCTTACACCTACTCTTCAAGAAAACTATGCCATACAAATTTCTTGCATGGATTTAGCTTCAGTTTCTCATTCCTTCTTTGTCTGCCGCACAGAACTTATTCATGATTGATTATTTAGGAAGTTGAAGTTTTAGTTGCTGGTGACTTCTATGTCTTTGATAGACAATCATGTCAGGACAGCGTAGCCACATTAACTGGATGTTACAACTAAAGGAAACTATTTCTGAGCAGTTCAGAGCTGGCATTTAACATACTTGGTTTGGTTTTCAGAGTTCTCACTCTGAAAGGAGTGAGGAGCAGGGCAATTTACATCTCTCCATTCTACTGGCACTATAATTTTGCTACTCACTGTTTTTCTTTTACACAGTTTCTGACATTTCTTCTGTCCAGCAGAACTGTAAACTTCACATTAAAAATTAGCTACTGGAGCAATATCTTACTGCAAGAGGTGGATCCTAAAATAATTTTCACAGCAGTGGGATCCTGATTGTTCTCTATGAATTATTCACTGTTCAAACAGCATGTAGTCAGATACTCTGTTTGCTCTTTGGTTTCAGTTTCTACAGGTATTATCATTAATCACTGTTTCTGCTTTTTGCATGATATTCCCTTGTTTCTTCATCATTTTTAAAGAGAAAAACAAAACTATGTATTCAAAAATTCCATCTTTTGATTATTTTTTTTTTTAATTTTCTCCTTACATACTGCATTTTCCTGGTATTCCTGTCTTTTCAAAGTGCAATTTTTATTCTAAGTATATATAAACAATTTTCCTACTTCCTTTGGTTCCATTATCTGGCATAGTTCAGTCCTTCGGTATTGCATGCATTAGTTTGTATGTATGCACACCTTGGTAGCTGCCTTGTATCTGTTCCTTTCAATCTCCTTGCTCTTCTCTTTTGCACCATTTCATTCTGCAGTCCAACACTTACACCAGAATTTCTTTCAGTGATGTTTTGGATTTCTTAAGAATTTGTCTTATATTGTGTTTTAGTGATGATGAAAAGCTTGGTGTTATCTTTGATTTACCAATCTTTTCAAGCAATCTGCTTGTCTAGTTAGTGCTTTGTTCACTTTACATGGTAAGGTTTACTTTATATATCCTAATATGACTAATGGACTGTATAAACATTCTTTTACAGCTTCAACTCTCACAAAATTGGTCTAAATGTTTCATTTACTATCCTGACTAGTATTTTTTTTTTAATAAATCTCTCAACAAAGAGACAGTGTCACGCCTGCTCTGTGCTTGATCAGGACCAAACCTTGTCTCTGTATCTCTGGCTGCAGAGATGCTGATGAGTGTGAAGAAGAGTAGGATGGTCACAAAAAGACTGAGGTTGGAAGGTACCTCTAGAGCTCATCTGGTACAACCCCCCCTGCTTAGGCATGGCCACGTAGAACCAGTTACAAAGGACCATGTCTGGACAGCTTTTGAATGTCTCCAAGGATGGAGACTATACAGCCCCTCTGGGAAATCACAGAATCATAGAATGGTTAGAGTTGGAAGGGACCTTGAAGATCATCGAGTTCCAACCGCCCTGCCATGGGCAGGGACACCTCCCACTAGAACAGGTTGCTCAAAGCCCCATCAAGCCTGACCTTAAATACTTCCAGGGATGAGGAATCTGCAACTTCTCTGGGCAACCTGTTTCAGTGCCTCACCACCCTCACAGGAAAGAATTTCTTCCCAATATCCAATCTAAATCTCCCCTCTTCTAGTTTAAAACCATTACCCCTTGTCCTGTCACTACACTACCTGACAAAGAGTCCCTCTTCTGCTCTCCTGTAGGCTCCCTTCAGATACTGGAAGGCTGCTATAAAGTCTCCCCAGAGCCTTCTCTTTTCCAGGCTGAACAGCCCCAGCTCTCTCAGCCTGTCCTCATAGGAGAGGTGCTCCATCCCTCTAATCATCTTCGTGGCCCTCCACTGTGCCAGTGCTTGGTCACCCTCACAGTTGAAAATTATTACCTGATGTTCAGATGCAACTCTTTGTGTTTGTGCCCATTGCCTCTGATCCTGTCAGTGGGCACCATGAAAAAGAACCTAGTTCCATCTCCTTTGCATCTTCCCTTCAAGTATATATAAAGATTGGTGCGATCTCCTCTGAGCCTTCTCTTCTACATGCTTAACATGTGAGGCTGTCCAGTCCCTTAATCATCCTGGTAGCGCTTTGCTGTACTATCTCTAGGATGTCCATGGCTGTCTTGTACTGGGGATCCCAGAACTGGACACAATACTCCAGTTGTGGCCTCTCCAAGAGTTGAGTAGGTGGGGCAGGATCACCTCCCTTGATCTGGTGGCAACTGCTCCTAATGCAGCTCAGAATATTGATGGCTACCTTTGACACTAGGGAACATTGCTGGCTTATGTTCAACACAGGGGTTTTTCTGCAAAGTTACTTTCCAGTTGAGTGGACTCTAACATATATTTTTGCATGGGGTTGTTCCCACCCAGTTGCAGGATGTTGCACTTCCCCTTCATGAACTACATGAGGTTCCTGTCAGTCCATTTCTCCAGACTATCAAGGTCTTTCTGGATGACAGCACAACCCTGTGGTGTATCAATCACTCCACTCAGTTTTGCATCATCAACAAAGTCGCTGAGACTACATTCTGCCTTAGCTTCCAGATAATTAATGAAGGTATTGAAAAGTCTTGGACCCAGTATTGGCCCCTGGGTTATACTACTAGTTTTTTAGTCTCCAACAAGACTTCATACCACTAATCACCACCCTCTTGCTATGGCCTTTCAAGCAGTTTTCAACTCACTTCACTGTCTGCTCATCCAGCCTGTGCTTCAATAGCTTTTCTATGAGGATCTTGTGAGAAACATTGTTAAAAAGCCTTACTTAACCCAAGCTGGACAATATCTGCTCTCCTCCCCTCATCTACCAGGCCAGTCATTTCATCATAGAAGTTTATTAGTCTGGTCATGCAAACTTCCCCTTTGTGAATCCATTCTGACTACTCCCAATGACCCTTTTGTCCCTCATGTACCTGGCAATAGTCCCCAGGATTAGCTATTTTGTCACCTTTGCATGAATTGAAGTGAGGCCGACCAGCCTGTACTTCCCTGAGATGTTCCTCTTGCTCTTTTTGAGGATAGGAGTGACATTTGCTTTCCTCCAGTTTTCAGACACCTCTTCCAGTCACCTTATTTCTTCAAGGATTATCAAGAGTAGCCTCACAATAACATCATCCACTTCTTTCTGCACTTGTGGTTGCACCCCATGAGATCCCATGGACTTAAGTATGACAAATTTGCTTAAATATCCTCTGGTCTGATTCTGTTGCATCTGTACATCTTTCTTGCTACAGACTTTTCTCCCTGTTTTCTGCATCTTTTGAAGATTTTTGAAGACTGATCTTACAGATAAAGATAGAGGTGAAGGCTGTCAGTATCTCAGTCTTTTCAGTGTCTCCTCCATCATTCATCAAGCAGGATCATATTTTTCCTAATCTTCCTTTTGCTACTGAGGTACTTACAGAAGTTGTTCTTATTGCCTTTGACAACCGTCAGCAGATTCAATTCAAGTTGGGCTTGGGCTTATGTAACCACATCTGTGCAGCAGAGGTTCTCTTCTCATTGGCTCCTGTGTCTTTTTTGGTAAAGAGGTTGTCATTTATCCTCTCCAGGAACCTCCTGGATTGTTTATGTCCTTCTGTGTTGTTCCATGGGTAGATAATGGAGTGGCTGCAGTCCCCTATGAGAATCAGGGCCTGTGAACATGAGGCAACTTCTCACTTTCTGCAGAAAAACTCATCCACTCCCTTGTCAGGTGTCCTATAGCAGAAACCCACTACACTGTCATCCACAACTGGTTTGCTTTTTAATTCCTACCCATAAACTCTTAGCTGGCTCATTATCCATCTGCAGGTGGAGTTCTGTGCACTCTAGCTGTTTTGTCACATAAAGGGCAACTCCACTTCCTCATCTTCCCAGCATACCCTTCCTAAAGAACCTGCATTGCATGCTATCATTGCAGCACTCCAAGCTGGGATGCAGGCCATGTCTCCATGATCTCAATGAGATCATAACCATGGAACTGCACACAGATCTCAAATGTTTATTCCCTATATGTGCAATAGTGTACAGATACTTCAGAGAGGCATCCCAGCATGCTGGTTTCCTGGAAATTATCTGTGTGTTTTTTCATAGTAGTGCCTAGTAGGCACTTTCTGGCTTACGTGTAAATACTTGACGTGACTTTCTTAGGCCCAACTTTGTTGATCATGTGTTCCTTTTTGTTCACATCACTACAGGCCTTTTCCTCTTCAACCTTGTCAACCACTTCCTCACAAGGCTGCTGGTAACTCCCTCTCTTCCCCGACATTATCAGCCTTAGTGAACAGTTTGTGTGACTTTTGCAGATACTAAGACAGCTTTGGTAATGCTCTCTGGAAAGGTGTTTAGAGGGAAGATGAATCACATTACAAGTACTGGAACCTGTGAAATATATAACCTTATAACCAGGCTTAGAAACTTTCAGATTCCCCTTCATCTCAATAATCTTTGTCTGGCGGGTCATGCTGGATACTTTACTAGTATTTTTTCAGAGTCTGATCTTGGATTCATTGGAAATTAATGTAAGTTTTGTTATGAAATGCAGTAAAAATAAGATTGATCCTCAAATACTCTACTTATTCTTGCTTCTGTTCAAACATTTGCATAGAAATTGATAACAATAGACAACACATCCAGACACCTGACTAATAAATTCCTAATTTTGCTATATATACTACTTCTATGTCTACAAGAAAAGCAGTTTAGCCTACCATATTATGTGCATATGTTCACACTTCAACTTTGGTTGTCATGCTCACCCACATTTTTTTTGATTATGTGTTTATTTTCAATTTACTACAAAACCAAGATTATATTAGAAAGTAATTGCCAGCCAGAAAGTTCTCCCTAAATCATAAGGTGGGAGGTCATTGTCAGAGCTTTCCAAATTCAATGAAGCTTTAATCCATTACATTTTGCTTTGCATTTTAAATATATTCTCAAACATAAACCAGAGAAATCAATTTATTGAGGAGAAAAACAAATATTTTTGTAATGATGTTCCATTTACAATTATTTCCTTCGTTAGTTGCCAGTGCAAATTTATTGGAAAAATAGTTTTACAGAGGATCCCAGCTCAGTCTTCTCTGTAAGTTTGCAAATGAGCTTCTATAATACAGCTCAGACATGATAGCAGCTTTTGCATTACTCTTCAATGGATTGCAAGAAGCACACATTTATATTCCAACCATAAACCAGCTGTGATGGATGGAATTTTAACCTCTTTTTTTGCCAGTTGAGGCTGCCTTTGCGAATAGAAAATTTTAAATGTGACAAAATAGACCTGCCTTGGTTTTCTTAAGGAATTTAGGATTTGACTGTGCATGGAAATTAAATGGAATAGAATATTCTTGGAAATTAAGTTAAACCTCTCTGTACACCCACACATAAACAGAGGAGAGCAATTAACTAACAGTACTTCTATATGATTATTTCTATCTAAAAGCACTTGTGGTTGGAAATGATAGTGTTAACCTAACTAACTTACAGACTGTATCATCATACCTGCTGCTGCTTCACATTAATGTTTCGTATCATCTCCATGCAGACTAGCCCGAAGCTGACCAGTTTTCTATTTGTATGAAAAACAAACAGCAAATATGCAATAAAGCCTCTAATGTTTAATTCAGTGCAGTGACAAATTTGTCTGAAGAACAAGAAATCATCAGTAGAATGATCTATTTTAGGACAACAGTTGCAAAACTTTTGGCAAACTGAAGTTAATTTGATACAATGTCAGCACACCAGAGGGACAAAATGCCATTTAGTAAGTCAAGAAAGAAGCTGCTATTTCAGAACACCAATGGAGCTTTTGCAGTTTAATAAACTTTATGGGTTGTTGAAAGACAGCTCTTTTAATGCACTGGATTTCAACTATTTCTTGTAGGCAGCTTTAGTCAGAAAAGCTTTTTAACATATTTTTTCATTACATTTATTTTATGCAAATTTAATATAAATGGAAGATATTTAAAATGTCTGCTCCAGAATTAAACTGAAACTTACATGAGTTTATCTCTTGTCCTCAGAAGCTACTGGCATATTTTTTGAAGATATATAACTAAGAAATGAAATATTTTATTACAAATGTAAATTCAACAAAAATAATTTATTGGTACTCTAAAATACAGGCTATTTATTCTGGAAAAAATACCGACTAGTGTTGAAGAGTATATGTAACAGTTTTAAGAAACTACTTTATTCTTACAGAATTTCATAGATTTATAGAAGGCTTGTAATACCTATAAATTAAAAAGTTCAAAAATAAATTAATTAGAATATGGAAACATAAATGACATAACTAGTACAATGAATGATAATGATTCAACTATCCATGTTAAAACTTTAGATTTATTTTTTTACATATCAAGACTGGAAGAAGAACAATTGAAGAGAATTAGGCAGAGGTAATTCTAATTAGTACATTTATGTTTTCATGCTGCTACCAAACATATAAATATCTGAATACAAGTAAACTCTTGCTACTTATTTTATACACTTTTAAAAAGGGAAAAGTCAGCAGTTTAAGATATCTTTTACCCCATTCAACCACACATTTAGTTTAGTATGATTATACACAGCTAGCTCAGCTCTCTGAAGCTTGCAATGATGGTGAGGCTCTCTGTAATGGTTAACTTATCTGCAGGATAAATTTGCCCTCACAGGGACCCATGTTACTGCAACCAGACTGTTCCTAATATTCAAGTACTATTACCCTGCAATATATTCTGTGGGATGGCTACATTTTGCAATACTGCATATTCTTATATGCCTTTAACTTAAGCTGTGCTCTGGAGGGCCGCTTAAACTCTGCTTCTAGGAAACAAAAATTCCACAAGCTTTCTCACTGGAAATGAGGAAACTGCTTAGTCATTTATATTTGTTTTCCACTGAAATTCCACCAATGTCTTCCCGTTGTATTGAAATTTCAAGGCCAGAATGCAACATGTGCCAAACCACAGAAAATAATTTCCTTTCTCATTCTTATAATACTTGCTTTTCTCCATAAAATAGATGAATTATATACATTTGAGACATATCACATAGTTCTACTAAGCATTACCTTCAAAATGAATAGGATTTTGTCAGAATTAGCTGTTATGAAATATTCTTCATAGTGCCTGAAACACTTTGAGCACTTAATTGGTACTTTGTTAATGGCTGAACGCAGAAGACAAAATGGAAATTCTTATCCCCTATGTTAGCTCCATGCATAAAGCTGTCCTATTACTGTATTTAGTTCAACTTCATAGGTGTCTTAATGTGCACAACCTTCATTAATGACAGTTTCTAAGCATATTTCATTAATTTATTGTTTGCCTGACTAATATTTTTAATATTTTTTTTTGGGGGGGGTATCTAATCTCTTTTTCTGCCCGATAGAACTGGTATGAGCCTTGTTTAAACAATCCGTATGCAAACTTTGAGTAAGGATAAATAAATGCTTGCTTCAGATTTAATTGAAAATATTTACTTCATTATTTTTTTTAACAAAATAAAAAAAAAGTGAGTTTTGGTGAGTTTTTAGGGATTTTTTACTGACCAGCATGCTCTGAAATATATTGCTTTTGAAATAGCAATTAGTAAGATTCAGGCAAAGAAAGTAGGAATGATCTGCATTTATATTTTGAAGGCATGTTCAATTGTAAGCATGCAGCTCGAAAATCTTTTCTTTCTAGCTAAATGAAATTAGATAGCTTCTGTAGTTCCAGTTCAATCTATTACGTGTTTCTGGAGTAGTTCATCTATGCACTGTTTTTACACAGAGTTTGTAGCAAAGCTATGGTTCAAATGTAAATCTCACAGGAATTCTGCAGATGGAATCATCCAGATATCTCCCTTGTTCGCAGGGAGTACATACCAAGAGTAGGCATGAAGCAAAAGAAGCACACATCCATGTGTGTTCTGGCTTGTAGAAGTAATTGTCAGATACCTTGACTATTGATGCCTTTCCCTTCTTTGGTCTTGACAAACTGCATGTTGTATCTCTTGTTAAGCAATGTGTTTCTGGAAGTTCTGTTATCTTGATTTACTCTACTGAACTTACTTGTGGCATCTCCATTAGCTTTCTTTTTTTCTATTTTATTATCATAACACTGAAAAGAGTGCAGAACGTAGAAAGTCTTGCTATCAAAGAACTGGTAGTCTAAGATCACTTGGGTAGAGGATTACTAGGAAAGCAAACTGTCATGGTTTCTGCATGGATGGAGCTAACTTTCTTGTTAGCAGCTGGTATGCATTGTTTTGGGTTTGGGATGAGAAATACTATTGATAGAAAACTAATGCTTTTGGTTGTTGCTAGGAACTCAAGGCCTTTTTTGCTCCTTGCACCACCCCACTGGGACTGTGAGTACACAAAGAGCTGGGAGAAGACCCAGCTAGGACAGCTGACCCCACCTGACCAAAGGAATATTCTATGCAATGTGATGTCATCCTTAGTATATAAAGCTGGGGGGAAAAGAAGGAAGGGGTGAGGACATTTGGAATTATGGCATTTGTTTTCCCAAGTAGCTGTTACACATAATGGAGTCCTACTTTCCTGAAGATGGTGGAACACCTGCCTGATGATGGGAGTAGTGAATTAATTTCTTGCTTTGCTTTGTTTGTATGCATGATTTTTCCTCTACCTACTAAGCAGTCTTTTATCTCAACCCACAAGTTTTTCCTCACTTTACCTTTCTGATTCTCTCCCCCATTTCAGATAGAGGAAGTGAGTGAGCTGCTACATATTCCTAGCTGCTGGCTGGGATTAAACCATGACACAAGCCACCGTGAATTCACTCTCAAATGCAAGCATAGCTATCAAAGGCCAAAGAGACAATATAGCATGAAGGATCATTGTATTAGCCAAAAAAGATCTCGGAGAGGACCATTTAGATTTTAATGGAGAAAACATGAAGTCTCAGGCCTTGAAACCTTATTAGTGAATAGAGTTGGCCATCACCATCAGACAGTTTTAAGGAGATGCTGATTTTTTGGTATTAATTATCATAGAATCATAAAATCATAGAATGGTTCAGGTTGGAAGGGGCCTTAAAGATCACTGAGTTCCAATACCCCTGCAATGGGCAGGACACCTCCCACTAGAACATGTTGCTCAGAGTCCATTAGGACATGCCAACTAATCAGTGAATGGTCTGTAAAATTAAGCAGTCTGTGTTTGGTCCCATAATGACAAAACTGTCATTTGAAGCAAAACACATTAGAAAAATACAGCAATAAGGAACAAGTTTTATGTGGAATTACTAAAGTTTGGAAAGCTGCATGGAAGGAAAAACTATATCAACTTTCTGCATATAACGATTTTTGGGAATCTTTTCCTAAAAATATTTCCCACATATCTTCTTTTGAGATTAGTCAGAATCATACAATTAGATTCTTTAGTCATCACTTTTTACAGGGTTTAGCAAAATGGGGTTTTGCTTCTAGTTACTACCATAAGTACTACAACAAAAACCTACAAATAAACTACCTGTTATGTTATTTTTTATGTATATTAAAGCAATTATGTGCCATGATGACCTCTTGGAGTAGTTCAGCTATGCATTGTTTTTACACAAAGTTTGTAGCAAAGGTATTGTTCAATCCACATAGGATGGTCCTCCCCATAACACAGTTCTATAATCTAGCTAGAATTCTCCATAACAGCTCTTTCTCTGCAGCTTTATTTACTGATCAAAAGGTCCTCCAATTCTGCAGGGTAATCATTTATCTAGATGACCTCTATTAACTTCCTTCAGAAAAATCTGGATGAAGAGGATAAAAGCAGTCATTGGATTTCTAAGAGCTGAAAGCTCTTCTGTTTGCTAAGGACTGTAAATATAAGAAATGGCTTTTCATGAAAAAATATCCTGGAAATAAAGGTAAAGTTACATTTACTAAGGAAGAGATACAGACTTAAGTCTGAAAGAACAAATTTCAGTGGAAGTCACCCTTGACAGAAATGTATGTTCCTTTTCCATCAAAGTTCAAAATTTATATTTTGTTGCTAGTGACCAAACAAGAGATTCATATGGATATGTTTCTTGCCTTTTCTGACTTATAATGAAAAATGAAAGAAAAATATCATAAGACTGTCTTTTGAAAGAAAAATATCATAAGACTGTCTTTTACATTAACTATCTCATTTCATTTCGAAATCACTAACACCTCGCTCACTCTAATCTTGGTAAGGGAAAGTTATTTTTTACTTGAGGTTTATTATGTTTTTGCTTCGTTACCTTTTACCGTGTTCCAGCTGGAACTTGCCAGTCATTATGAAAAGCCTGTTAAGTCTCAGGCCTGCAGCAATTCTTAGCCAGAACTTCTGAATAAAAAGAGAAGAGTGAGTTATCACTGCATTATAACAGGAACTTAACTGCTGAAATATGGAAGAACAGTATGTATCAGTCTGCTCTTTATCTTTTCCCTTAAAGAAACCTGGACAAAATGCTTATGAGTTTATGTGTTTTCAGGATACTTTTCTTTTCACTGCTTCACCATGGATGCACAATATCTCAGATACTGCAATATATAATTCTTTGTTTCAGCATCTGTGCTTGATGTTAGTTGATTATCACTGTATATCCCCTAGAAGCAAATATGATAACCTTCAGATTTAATCCAGCCCAATGTAAGTATAGAAGATACTCTACCCTCCTTTTTAACTGAATACTTACTTCAGTAAAATAAGCAAGCTATTATCTTTTATAAAGAAAAATTATGTTATGAAACAATGTTATAAAAGCAAATTACTCTTGGCCACTCACAGCATGAGCAGCTTCTGAGCCAATTTTGTCTGTTCATTTTTCATGGAATTTAAAGAAAATATTTCCTTAGGCTCAGATGAGAAAATGCAATTGTAGCATATGAAGAAATAATAGGCATCAAATTATAATGCTGAATTGTAATAGAACATGCAACTTTCATCAGCGATGGCCTGAGATTTCTTAGCCAGATGGACTAATTTTACCTTCCCTTGCATAAAAATCAAAAATCTGACTGCTGCTACCATGGAAAGGCAAAAGGAGTAAAATCAGAACATAAAGACTAGAGAAAGAATTATGGAAATCTATGAAGGCTGGGCTTCCTGTTGGACAGGGAAGATCAAAGGATGTCAGCTATTATTTCCCAGAAGACCTACCTATCCCCTTCTCCATCAACATTAGCCATTACTGTGCATTTTTATTTCTATACAAAGAAAAGATAAAAAAACAGGATTATGTTTTACCATTGGCATGCCACCCTCACCCATATCTCCTTATCCATAAATCTGGAATATGCATTGTTTTTTCTTAAGTGTTTTGAAGAAATCCTTTTTTTTATAGGAATGAATAGGCGATTTGAAATCATGTTCTTGTCTATGGAGGCTAGCATCATAGACTGCTCAAATACTCATAAGTACACACCTGAATAAGTCTCTCCAGGATCAGAATCAACTTCTCATTAAATATGCAGTATATTTCTTTCCAAGAAATACTGGGATCAGCATGAGCTACTGTACCTTAGGGCAGAGTAACTTTTGCCAACTAAGAGATTTGTACTGTGAAGTTGGGCTCATTCTTATCTCTGATTTACAGTTCCTTCATTCACTTGTCTCTTAATTGCCTCTGACACGCCATGGTGACAATTGACATAGTAACTCCAACAAATAAGATCTCTCCAAACAGCTACTTCCCCTCCAAAACTGGTATCTCTCCTCCTTAATGACAGGAATCTTTAAATCTGTTTTCCACAGTGCTATGGTGTTGAATCTTAATCTAAGGCATCATCTCCAAAGTTCACTTTCAAAAAATACAATTAATTCAATCAGCCTGGGTAAGCACATAGAAATTAGATCAAAATATAAACATTATGACCACTTAGAGCTGCCTAAAAGATAAATAGATGAATACATA
Organism: Pedionomus torquatus; assembly: GCA_013398155.1. Taxonomy (NCBI): domain Eukaryota; kingdom Metazoa; phylum Chordata; class Aves; order Charadriiformes; family Pedionomidae; genus Pedionomus; species Pedionomus torquatus. The sequence continues at coordinate 276,159 of VZRU01012180.1, forward strand.
GATTGCTAAGTTTTCAATATGTAGGTCACTACGTATTTGAGATTGGGAAACTGATCCACATGGCTTACTATGTGGTACTATCTTTCTTGGGAGACACCCTGCCTAGCAGAGAACAGTGAGTTTTTCAATTTATCACTTAGGCACTTAGCACTTAGGCAAGTAGAAGTTTCAT
>VZRU01012181.1:65959-86080 GCA_013398155.1 Pedionomus torquatus
CCCCCAACAGGGACAACGTGAGCAGAGAGTCTGAAATAGCAACACCTGAAGGTAACCAGGAGGGAAGGAAGGGCAGGTAACCACCATCAGGGCCAGGATGCAACACCACGTTCCCTTCTTCAGCTTGAACGGAGGTGTCTAACTGCAAGTCCTAAAGGATGCACAACTAGGAAATGCCAGGTGAAAAAGGAAAGAGCATTAAAAAAAATAAGTAGAAAAGCAAGCCTTGGTGCAGCTGTAATGCCTGTTAAGTCTCAGGGCAAGGTCTTACTGGTGATCCCAGTAAGAACATGTGAAATGGGGCCACTCAGTCTTTACCCTCAGCCTCACCGGGGACCCCAGCACTGATGTATCCACAAGACAGGGCCAGAGCTCCAAAGCTTGGCTTCTGCTTGTCTTAGAGGACAAAATGTCACAGCACAGTCTTGCCTGGGAAAAGGCCTTGTTTGAAACACAATTGCTTAAAAGGGTTTTTATCTCCAGCCATCAGTGAAGTTTAACACCCTGGATCAAGTTAAACCCTCCAGCCATCCCCAACCAAATTAAAGCCTTAAACTTCGGCTCCTCTAGAGGCAAGAGCTTTCATTAACATGGTTTTTCATTAACATGTTTTCTTATACAACCTGCTTTCCTAATTGAGCAAACACTGAAGGAGCAACAGGAGTTCAGAGACTCAGGGACAGAGCTGCCAACGGCACAACTGCATCTGGGGAGATCAGATTGAACGTTGACTTGAAATGCATCTCAGAGAGTCACTCGCTGTCCTTTAAAAGGTTGCAGAAAGGGAAGAACAAGCTTTCTTTTTTTCTTCGGAATGTGCCTAAAATAGCCACAAATCAAGCAAAGAGCAGGCAGAGTGAAAGCTGATCTTAGAAAAGACAGCACATGTTTCCTGAAAGCTCAAGAGTGGACTGACGAATGCTGGAAGGCCCCCTCCCTACCATTTCTAACTCATTTATTTCCATGAAGACACCAGAATCGGGCAACAAGGCCTATAAGTAGCACCTATAAATCTGACCACGTGCCATTATGCAAGCGCTTACAGGTCTGAATTCCCACCATGCCAGAACACTGCAGATGGCTTAGTGTTTAACTTAGTTTGGCAGGTCATCGCCGGCCACTTGGGGAAGAAAGAGGGCAATGTCTGAAGACAGGCTTCATAGGTTTTGCCTCACGAGTCGTGATTTAGTGCCATGACTCAATGATCCATGTTGCATCCACAAAAACTCCCGAGAAGAGACCAACTTGCTCCATCGCATGGTGCCCCCTCAAGCAGTGGGATTCTTGCTGCTGGGAAAGGGGGAAGAAGCACCAAACCCCAGAGAATATGAAAAAAAAAAATGAAAAAAGATAGATAAGAAATAGATAGGAAAGAGGAGAATAAAGAAGAAAGTGAAACCAAAGTTGTTTGCAAATAGAAGACTGAAGCCACTGTGCTCTGGGCTCCCTTTTGCCAGTCTACCAGTGTGAGGACCGATCCCAAAAGCACTGGGAAGAGAGAAACAATCAGGACTGGTCCAGCATCCTGCCTGGGAAAGGAACTGATGCTCTCAAATACTCTAAAAGACAACATGAGAACAGAGCGACCTGTCTTTTCCTCCCTACTCTCAACCTGAACCTGTTGAAGTCACCACCAACAGCCAGTTTGGGAGGTGCAAATCATCTCCTCACCTCTCACACCTCAGCGAGGGTCACACCACGGGTTCAGTGAATAAACCCGACTGGAAACTCAGATTTCTACAGCAAGCTGAGTTTTTACAGCACCAGGATCAGGACTAACAGCTCACCCTTCTCCCGGAGGAACTCCAAATATGTGCTGGTCCGAAGTTGACCTTCGCCAGCAGATCACAGATGATTTTTTTTTTTCATACTATTAAAGGACTCGCCAGCTGAGATCCACATGCCCCATGGAAAGTGCACACACGCCTTCTCACAGGTAGAAATAAATCCAGTAAGAAACACAAATAGACCTTTTTTATTTATTTTGGGATGGCTGATAAGTTTTTATATCATGAAGGAAGAGCCTTAATAAGAAAGAAAAACAAACCCATCACTGAACCATCTCCTCGCACTTCAACAGAGACCAGAAATAGGCAGAAAGTGACCGCCTGGGCTCAGACGTTCAAATGCTTCAATAATGCCCAGTGCAAAGACACAGACTGGACATTAGTCTGGAGGTGCATAGCTTGCCCATGCTGTAAGGATCTTCTATCTGAAATAGCTACTGATAGAGGAACGAAACGGCTGCTAAAAAAGAGCTGGTTTAATGCCCTGGGAATGAGAAACAAGGCCTGGGGGGTACATACCTTGGCCCTTCTTTGGCACCTAGAAGCAACAAAGGCTGCTAAGACAGAGCAGAATACAGATGGTCAGGACACAGACCTGTTGGAGCAGGGCGAGAAGAGGCCACAGAGATGCTGGGAGGGCTGGAGCCCCTCTGCTGGGAGGACCGGCTGAGAGAGTTGGGGGGGGTGCTCAAGCCTGGAGAAGAGAAGGCTCTGGGGAGACCTTGAATCCCCTTCCAGTCCTCAATGGGCTCCAGGAAAGCTGGATAGGGACTCTGGATCTGGGAGAGGAGCCATAGGATGAGGAAGAAGGGTTTGATACTGAAATAGGGGAGATTTAGACTAGATATCAAAAAGAAGTTCTTTATCATGAGTGTGGTGAGACCCTGGCCCAGGTTTCCCCGAGAAGCTGTGGCTGCCTCATCCCCAGAGAGATTCAAGAGGGCTTGGAGCCACCTGGTGTGGTGGGAGGTGTCCCTGCCCAGTGCAGGGCACTGGAACTGGATGATCTTGAAGGTCCCTTCCAAGCCAAACCATTCTGTGAGTCTATAAATAGGCAAAACACCTTGTATGGATGTGGTTTTACCTGGCTCCCATGAGCTGGATGCACTTGTTTAAGTGGAGACTACCCAGAAAGTTCATCTGCAGAGAGAGAGAGCGAGCTCAGCTCAGCAAGTAAAGGTTGGACTTGCTTAGTCTGGAAAATAAAGACGGAGCAGAAATGGGTAAGATGATACAGTGTTCTCCAAATTCACATGCAACCGCTGGAAGCTGGTAAACCTCTACTTGTGTCACCCAGCAAGGTTAGAGTAAGAACTAAGTTTGCTTGAGCTGAGGAAAGGTTGAATTAAATGTGCTGATTGTAATACAAATCTGAAGCAACACCAATTGTCATGTCCCCAAAATTGTCTAAATCCTTAAAGTCCCCAAACTGGAGGCTTTAGGAGGAAGACANTAAACCTCTACTTGTGTCACCTATCAAGGTTAGAGTAAGAACTAAGTTTGCTTGAGCTGAGGAAAGGTTGAATTAAATGTGCTGATTGTAATACAAATCTGAAGCAACACCAATTGTCATGTCCCCAAAATTGTCTAAATCCTTAAAGTGCCCAAACTGGAGGCTTTAGGAGGAAGACAAAAGATGGGAATACCTCTACTAGTCTGGTTTAGCTGTATGAATATCAATGACTCTATAAATATACGCCAGCTGTGCACAATGGTAGCAGGTCCAGCTCAACATCTACTGCTTTCCACCCCAGAACCAGGTCTCCACCTCCCTGAGGTCACTTAACAAGGTACCGCTAACCAGAAGCTCCAAAATGGTTCACGTGGCCAAGGTAGTGAAAAGGATTTAAGGAAAAAGCAACATCTGGGAACACACATGGCATTCAAGCACCTGATTCTTCGGAAAACAAGAAAGGCTGGTACTTAAATCAGGAGACCACCCCTCCCTCTGCAGCACTCGTCCTCCAAAATTGTGCCTCAAGAATATCTTAAATTCAAGGGCTCCAAAAGAGCAACATTTCAATGGTTTGACCGTAAAACACTTGTCAGCAAAGGCTGCAAAACTATAGAAACAGCTGCAGAAGAATGGGAAAAAACAAAAAACCAGAGTTTTTCCACCACCGGGCTGGGCTTTTAGCACCTGCTACTTGAACCCGGGTCCACCTTCTCCACCAGCAGGAACATGTACTGGCACCGCTCAGCTCCAAAGCAAATCCACACTCGTCCAGGCCACGGTAATTCCTTCAGAGAGGAAGGAAACGGGAAAGAAAAGCAAATGGAAAAAAAAAAAAAAACAAACCACAACCAACAACAATAACCCTTCACGAAGCAAAGAATACAAAGCATCTCAAGCCCTTTTAAACTTCTGGCCCGAGACACACACAAAAAGTAAACTATCCCTCTCGCCTTACTGGAAATGTTCCTCTCCTGCTGCCCTATAAAAAGTTTACAATCCTATATGCTGTGAACAATACGTCCTGTACCCCTGCCCGAGCAGGGTAATGAAGTGTTTGACCAGCAAAGCAACGGCCCCTGTGGCCGAGTGCCTTCCCCTCGAACAGAGTGTCTTGCCAGCCTCACACCTCCCAAGCTCGGAGGGCACTTGCACCGAGAAATTTAAAGAGAGAAGAATAAAAATATAACAATAAAAAAAATCATGTTGCAAGGAGTTTACACCAGGAGTGTTCACATCCTACGCCAAAACCTTGCCAGAGCAAAGAAATGGGATTTTTCAGCCTGCCTGACATAGGGATCCCGATGGGGAAGTGTCAAAAGCTCCAAGAAGTGGGTATTTTTTACCGTGGGGCAGAAAAGGGGAAGAACAGATGATCCCCTCCTGCCTGTAGCCACGAATCTGCACCTCAGCGTTGGAGTTTGGGACACTCTGTTGTGCTGCTCCCTCCAAAACACACCTGCTGTAAGAAGATGTCACGGAAGCACAAAAAGGCTCCGTCTTCAACATCTTGGGAGTTAACTGGGCTGCTCTGCTTTTTGGTTTTCTGAAGCTGGATCTCCCTGCGACGGTCGTGGGGCTCAGAGAAGGGGGTGGGGTGGGGGTGTAGAAAGCCACGTGGTTTCAAAAACTTGTCCCTAAACCCCCTGGATTTTTAACAATGCATCCCAGCTTTCAATAACGTCTTCATAAGTATTTATTGAGCCAATTAAGCTCTCAGCAGTGCCCCAGGGAGAGGCCAGGCTGTCTCTGCCAGGTCCTGCTCCGAGCGGATTGCTTCATTAGCCCACTTGAAAAATCAAAATACATAAAAACACCATTAACCCTTCCCAAGCCAGGGCAAATTAACACTACCAAGGAGACGTTATTTTCTCTCTGTCCTTTTCTTCTTGGTCTCTTCTAGTAGAAAAAGAAAGCTGCTGGGTTTTTTTTCCTTTTAAATCTAGGGAAAAAAAACCCAAACCGTTGGCACAGATCAAATTGCTGAAATGGAGTCAAGCGGGAAAAAGAAGAGAGATGCAGTTAAAATAATGTTGCAATTGTTATCGAAGCCCAGAGTGCTTGCTTCGTTCTAGCGGCTGTTTTTGGAAGAACGCTGCTTCTAGAAGAGGAGGGAAGAGGGGAAGAAGTAATTTTGTTTGGGACAGAGATTCAAAGCCGGGTCCAAAATTTCCAGGTGCTTGGAGACAACTGAATCGAGGCCTGTTTCCAAGTTGATTTTTATTTACTTTACATACACACACGGAGACACACACAGGCCCAAAGATCACTTTTGCTGACATACCCCAGGCCTGTGATTTCTAGAGCAGAACTAGCCAAATCCAGAGACAGGGAAGAAGATGCCAGAAGGTTGGTTCCCCATATACACTTTTCTGGCTGGGTCACTCACTTGCACCACCGTGGGAGAGGCAAGACCTTTTGCCACCACAGACCTGAGCCTGCCACCGCATCCCCTCCATGGGCAATTTCCAAAGTCCTTTAACTAAATGTGCCCCAAACTGATTCCCCCAGATAAGAAGCCAGAACATGGAGTGGATTTAAGTTGCTCAAGCTGCACTGACATCACGATACTGGCAGCTCCCTTCTGTCAGCAAAATCTCATGGCAATGTCCAAGCCAGGTGTGGGAAGAAGGTACCCACCAGCTACGAAGCCAAAAAGCAAGTGGGACTAGCCACATTGGGAACAGCTTGAGAATCAAAATTGGTGGTGCCCCAAGAGCACAAGCCAACCCTTAGCTTTAATATCTTTTACAGAAATAACACCAGGAGGCTCTGTAGCCACATCCTACCCTGGGAGACACACATACACCTCAGCTTTGCGCTGCCACCCGGCACCGAGGTGAGATCTGGCTCCCCACCATGGCTATGGGAACCGGCCCGGGGCTGGGCAGAATTGCTTGCCCAGTGGCAACGTGTTCGTTGGCCGGGGCCACAGGTGTTGGGCTGCCCCAGCGGGCAGGTTTACTCAGGGATATTTAAGAAGGTCAGGCAACACTACACACCAGTGGCACTTTCAAGTCAAGAGGATCAAGGAGGCTGCCAATTGTCTTTGTTTTTACCAGTTCTGTTGGCACAGAGATCAAGGAAGAAAGAGGAGAAAAACCCGAGGGGAGGCAGGGGGAAACACCCAGAAAGCAACTCCCTGAAGCTGCAAGTTCCTTGACTCACACCAGTGGTTGCACAAATGCCCAGGGCACCCAGTCTGGCACCCACAGGCTTTGGCAGAGCCCTGAAGGCAGCAGAAAGACAACAGCAGTGACAGTCAGGCCCTGTGCCACATCCCTGCAGAAGGAGGGACAGGAGACACGCCACCAGAGAAAGCTGCAGCACCCTTTGGACCTGCACAGACGTCCAGGACCCCAGGCCTGGCTGCAAGGACCCTTTGCCTGCCCCATTAAATTGACAACCCAGGACCTTCGTCAATCACAGGCCACAGATATCCATCTGGTAAGTTCTCTCTTGGTGTGGCTGGGTGTGAAGTGAGCCCCTCATGAAGCCACTCACCCTGCCCAACTGTTACCACTCAACACAATGAGGCAGAGATGGGGAGGACCTGAAATCTGACAGCTCAGAGAGCCTGGAAAGGACAGAGGGGAGGCCACGGCAATGTGACAGTCACCTTGGACACCAGAGGTCTTGTTGCTGCTGGTAGTTTTTACCTCTGCAGGGAGCAATCTCTGTAGCAGCCAGCTCTGAGACCACTTCAGGGGACAGGAGCTTCCCCAAGCCTCCATGTCCCAAAGGTGCACTGAATGTGCAGGACAGTACTGGAAAGAAATTCTGGAACAATCCACAGCCCTGCAGGCTCCAGCTGCCTGCACATCTTAATTGCATCCTCCCTGTACCTACATCAGCTTCCTCCATGTGCCATAGCCATACCTCACCCAAATAATTTCCATAGTCCAGCAGGGCTACCTGGGTCAAGGTGTTTGCTGTTTAGACCAGGACCTCACAAAACTATTTAAGAGACTGAGTCCCCTGCCAAAAATCTAGGCTGCACCAAGAATTCAGATGCTCCAGACCCACTGTTGAAAGGGTGAAGGCTATAGCCCTCTGTAGCCTTGCCCAGCTCTTGAGCCCCAGAAACGCTTGGTAAGATCCAGCGGCTCAAATCCAAGACAACCCCTGGCTGCTACAGCCTTCCTAGGACCACTCAGCCCTGTTTTGGCATACACACTCAAAAGCTCTCCTGTGCACGGACTGAGTGTCCCTTCTCTCCTCTGCTCCCACCTCAGTGTTCCTCACTGCAGCACCCGAGAGCCAGATCATGGCCCAGGACTCAGCTTGAGGATAGATCCGAGCTCAGATGGACTTTCCTTTCTTACGCTCGTTCAGCAGTGGCTGAAATCTTGGGAGAACTAATTCAAGAAAGGAAATTGTACGAGGAAAACGAGCCAAAGCTAGCCAGACCCCTGGGTCTCCTCACAAAGGAAACTTGAGGCAGAAGAACTTGCAAAAGAAACACTCATAAAAGCCTGACTGTCATCTGTAATCAGTCTCAAAGCATTTCTCTCTCTCCATCCTTTGGGGAGAAACATCATCTCCCCCAAAACACCCGCTTTGTCGAGGAATGATGGGACAGGGGACAAAGCCTGGAGGAGCAGAGTGACCTGAAGCAAAGAGCAAGCCAAGCAGCACTGAGCTCCTGGGTAAGCCAGGATGCTTTGCATTTATTTTAACTCGTGTTCAGTGGAACACGACACCATCAAAGCTGCCTGTGTAGGTCCACACACTCCTTTAAATACACACAAACGTTTCCGAGCCCCAGCAGGGACTCTACACCCCAGCATCACTCAGGTTTCAGGGTGCAGACAGCTGAGATGTGCCAAGATACCTTCCCTCCGCCCAATGCTTTGAACTGTCCCAGCTTCCCCTTGGGATGCACAGGAAGGGGTTAGGAAAAACATACCGACCTGGATCCGCAGCTAAAACCCTCCCAGATCTGTCCCCAGGATCATGGCCCCTCTCCTCCCACCCTCCAGCAGAAGATGTGGACCTGGCAGAACCCCAGCAGTAGCTGAAGGGCACAGCAAGCTGGTACCCGGTGGCCATCACCCACAGCTGCCCCCGGCTTGTCGTGGCACTGATCTAGTGACCATCGTGCCATCAGGGATGGATGGACTGACAGCAGGGCATGGGGTCACTGCCACGGCTCGATTTGCCTGCTCACTGTATATTTTTAAGGCCACTTTGACTCACAGGGCTCTAAAAAGCCCATAGATGCTCCAAATGCTTTTTAGTTCTTCCACCAAACACCCCCTCACCCTGCCCCGTAGCCCAGAATAGCCCCATCCACTCCATAAACAGGTCCCTCTTGCAGCCTCCCCAAGGAAGAGAAAGATCCATGTTTCCAGCCGGTGGGAGGGAAGTGAGAAGCGGACAGAGGGAGGGGTGGCGGAGCCGGGTTTGTTTACAGGCACGAACCCAGTGTGCCAAGAGGCTGCTGGAAGCCGTCCTGGTCCCCAGGGGTTGTCCCCAAAAGCCTCCCGGTCCCTCCGCCTCTCCTTTCAGCTCCAAAAAAAATATAAATAAATAAAGAAGACTCACTCCCTCTTACATAATGGGATGAGGGCAGCAGGGATGCGATCTCGCACATGCAGCCTTCCCTTTTACTTAACAATACCTTTTTTGGTCATAAAGCCTTCCTCTCCCCATTAAACTGACAGTCAGGAGAGACGGATAGCACCCGGCTCCAGCTATTTCAACCACCGAGAGGGTAAAGAGGAGAATGGTGGGATACTCCATGCAGAGAACGGCAAACGGAGCAAGGTAGGGAGGTCCCATCATCAGCGTTGGTCACAGTAGTCAGTGTCACCACACTCGATGGGTGCCACAGGAGAGAGTCCCCAAAGCCAATCCCCTCCCCTTTCTGGAGAAGCTGGACCTTGTTCTTGGTGCTTTTCTGTTTGATTCTTCTGCTCTGGCAAACTCAGCACAGAGAAGGCTCTGGGAGGAGCACACTCCTCATCAAAAACAAGCTGGCAAAGGATGAATCCAGCAATAGCCCCCTTCCTAACATCCAAAATGTTGGCTTTTTAATCTCCAAAAGGAGGAGGACATATCCTTACCACCACCCATCACCTAACCCAGCCGGTGACAGGAACAGAGAAGGACATCATCTTGTGGAGGAAGGATTCCTACTCATACTTTGGTGACCAGGAACAGTTAAGAGTCAGGGTATGTGCCCACCCACTGCCCCGTGTTCATCTGCCTGTTCTCAGAAACAGGAACAACAATGCCTGGAATAGTACAAGCTCCTGGAACAGGTTCTGGTATTTTCTCTACCTGTAAATGGTACCCCGAGGCAGTGCCAGGCAGAAAGCCAGTGCCAGGGCTGTGCCAGGTCTGGCTGAGCAACTATCAAGTTGCAAATACCTAAACGGAAGAGAAATGCCAGGAAATCCATACTGTGTCCCTAGAGGGGCAGTTGGCAGCATGTCTGAGCTACAGATCTTGATCTGCTCAGGACAGCAGTGGCCACGCTCCTGTGTGGCTCAGGGACACGGTGTAATGGCAAACCAGCATGGAGCCCACGCCCAGTCCCAATTCTTCCCTCATACCAGACCACAGGTTGCAGGACAGGCAGACACTGACTGCTTTCAGGGTAGTTCCTGCACCCATTGGAGTGTCCTGCTGAGCTCCGGCCCCCCACGTGGGCTTCCAGGATCACTAAGAACCTGCCACTTTTGATTTGAGGTAGAAGAATCTCCACCCTAACATTTTTCCCTTTCAGGAGACTAAAGCACAGCCTTCTGAAATTGGGTGGTGGCTACAGGAACAGAAAAAGAGGAGCAAAATGTTCCCCACAGCAAACCACGAGCAACACCATCCTCCTGGGCAATGGTAAGTTCATACCATGTAACTCATTCCCATTCCCTTCACACCAGACCTGCAGACTCCAGATTGTCCCAGAACAAGAGCAAGAGCCACCATGGATTTCAGCACACAGACAGAACAGGAGTAGCTCTACAGGGTGCATTTGCACCCTGTCCTGATCACGATAATGACATTAAGGAGTCATGGGACTTCCCACCAGCACCTCCAGCCAAAGGGTTGCCCCCAGAACACCGTGGTTCACCCAAACCCATCAAAGCCCAGCAGCCACAAACACATTCAGCCTCATGCTGCTCCACAACTTGTGGAGCTCCTCCACCTTCCCGAGCGAAGCATGTGCTCTGTGTGTGTGACAGCTTCTCTAGTGGAAAATACCAATGCCATGTGTTCGGGCTGCAGGCTCCCAGGGTGGCCGGGACACTGCTTATTAGGAGGTGATGACGTGCCTATTCAAGCTCTCATACCTCCGTGCTTACACCCAAGGATTGAGTTCCAGCTCATTCCCCAAAAGACCAGAACCCATTTTGGAGAAGTGGGAGCAACACCCACCTCCTCCTACCCAAGGAAACAGACACGGGAGCAATGACCTGACCTCAAAGCACTTTGGCAACCTCTGCTGAGGGCAGCTTGAAATACTAGTTTGGTTATAACGTGCTGCCCTGCACATTCTGACACTGGCTTCGAATGCCTGAGAGGCAAGAAAAGGGGCAGGGATGGGAAAAGCAGTGCTCCAAGGCTCCCCCTGGCCAAAGTCATAGAACACTAGAATGGTTTTGGTTGGAAGGGACCTTAAAGATCATCTCATTCCAACTCCCTGCTCTGGGCAGGGACACCTTCCTCCAGATCAGGCTGCTCAGAGCTCAGTCTGACATCCAGGGTTGGGGCAAACCCTTCCAGGAAGGCTTTCGTTGTACTCCAAAAGACCATATCCTCAGCTAGAGATAGTCACTGACCCACAAAAGAAAATATAAATGCTCTCTACTTGTGTTTCTTGGTCCAATGCCTTACCACACAGAGGCACTGGCCTCAGAAAAGCTTGGCCAGTACATGCCAGCTGGAAAGGAAGTCTTTCCCTAACACATCTGTAGGTCACTGCCCAAGGCACAAGCACTACCGGCCCACCACGGATCAGAAAGGGGCGTAGCAGTGAGAGCAAAGGCCCTGGGAAGCCACACTTCCAGCTGTGAGTTGACAAGTTGCCTTTCCCCGTGTCTGTTTATTCTCCTTTTGCAGAAAGAACGGGCTGAGTCCCTGGGAAGAGAGAGACCAGGAGGCCGCTCTCTCCCAGGAGAGCGAAGGACCCAGGTATTCTTGTCCTTTCACTAGGCAAGAAGCCTCACAGTTCCCAGGGCTGGATCCTTCCTTCCCCTGGTTGTTAAAGGACAGGATGCTGCCAACTACAGTTACGTTGCTGCTCACAGAGAAAAGTAGTTCTATAAATCTCCAAGACGCTCACCTACACACAATGTCTTTTCAGAACTTTGCTGCCTGATGTGACAGATAAAGAACTTATCTGCAATTTTCAACTAACTCCAAAAGCAAAGCCACCTCCCAGAGCTGCGAGGTAGGTCGCTGAGGCCTTACCTTTGAATGAGGGTCCCAAAGAGCAGGTGGAAAACCTTCTGGATGTTCTCCGTGCACAGCCAGCTCCAGTGATCCATCAGCAGCAGACGGAGCACGTCCAGGGCCAGGTCAGCCAAAGCTGTCTCTGAGTCTGTGAAGAGGAAGATCAAATGAAGCCAACTCGATGCCTAAACAAGCCTGGTGGAAAGCATCATCCACAATTCACTCTTTTCCCCAACAGTCTCTCGTGGGCTCTTGTCCCCAGCCCAGTGCTTCGTGCCACATGCGGATGACTGCTGTGGCACAGCTAATATGGGGAACCTGCCTTCCCACCTCCTGCCCTGATCTCTCTTCCATTTCCATTTTCATCCAAGCAACCCCAATCTCCCTACCGAGGGGAAAAAAAGCCCAGAAGGTGGCTGCTCCGGGTGCTCAGCTCCTGCTCGGTTAAAGCAAGGATTATCAAGCCCCAGCCCATAGACAGAGATCACAGGTGACAAAGGTGGCGGAGACTGTAGCCAGCAGAAAGGTACATTGCTGAGGAGTCTTTTCCTAATCTTCACCAACGCTTTCCCCTCTACCAAAGCGCAGTTTTTCAGGTGTAAGACTCTGCTCGGTGTCTGCAGACTGCCATCGTGTGGCAGGTCCAAGTCTCCGCAGGAAGAGGGATGCACGACATCTGGATAAACCGGACGCATCGGTGAAAACCACAACCCACTCCCAGCCCCGGTGACACGCACCTGAGACAGAAAAACCTCTCTCTGATCCCCAGGAGGATGTCAACGACTACAGTGTAAACACGTTCTTCTTGCTAGAGCGTTACTTTTATGCTGCTTGGCCCCAAAGCATCCTAAGTTTTATGCAGAACAAGCTTATTATACACCACAAGCCTGCCTGAGGCACTCCTAGGCCAGAGCACCAACACGAAGTGACTGCGTCGGCTCCATTGCCAGAGCAAGGAGGCCCCTGTACTGCAGCTTCGTCTGCTCTAACTTTCCCAGGCACCTCATCTTCCAACCACTCTGTCTGCAGAGCACCAGCGAGACTGCTGGAGATGAAGGGAGAGGGATTCAGCTCATCTCCTTCTCTCCTCTTCCTCTCTCTGCTGCATATGAGCTGGATTAATTAACTCCAGGTCACTTCACTTGGAAAAGACAGGGCATGACACGCACAAGTTGCTGCTCTCTTGCTTTGCCCTCAGAGACTTGACTTCCTTGAGCAAAAAACACAGAGCAGGCTGTTTAGTTTCACCATAACCCCATACAAAAAAAAAAAGCATCATCGACAAGCTCTGTTGCATCCAAGTCCCCTTCCTCAGAGAGCTGCCGGCCAACCTCTTCCAAGAAGTCACCCAGCAAGAAGATATGGAAACCAGTTGCCTTTTTAGCCAGCCACTCCCCAGACATTCATTCCCCTCGCCCTGCCAGACCAGCCTGCCCTGTCTCAGCTCTGAAGCATCACAGACCTGCAGGCATTTGAAGGAAATTTTACGTAAATGATGTCAGAGTTCAGCTCATTTGGCCTGCCTATATCTCTTGAGCTCCGCGCAGAGCGCTGGCCTCCAATTCCACTCCTGCTCCCCTGAAGCTCCGAAACAAGGCCAGATTATAGGCAATGCTGGTAGCACAGGCTGGGTTTCAGAATACCAGACCCATCCTGTCACAAGCACATGCTTTCAGGCAGAGCTTGCCAAACATGAACCACTGGAGTGAAATTTTTTGGGAAGTTCCAGCTGATACAGACCAACTATTCCAAGAACAAGATTAGAGAACATATGGGGTTTTTTTGCCTCGCATTCAGGATAATGGTGTAACCGCTCTGAGAGGCTGCGGCACCCCTACGCTTCAGAGGAGGGATCTATAATCAGAAGGGGAACATCATTCTTTGAACTGGGCTTACATATTTGCTATTCCCTCTAAGCCTCACTGAAACTCAAGCAATCCTTTTTATGGACATACCAAGGCTAACCTTGAGACTATCAAGAAATCACAATTTGGCCATTTTTCAGTTTCTAAGAGCTTGATCTTGTAACATCGGCAGTTCAAGCAGCATGTCCTGAAACTTACTTGTGCAGTTAACTCTTCTGAGTAAATCAAGGTGAAGATCTACAGTGAGACAACTGAGCTAAGACCCTATTTGCTTCCAACAGCCATAAAAAAAACCCAGAGAAATCACTTAACAGGGGTGGAAAAACTTGGTTTGCCTTTTTTAATCAAGGTGCAAGAGGCAAGAGACAGGGTCCTCACACTGGAGGCCTTTCAAGCAGAGCCTGCAGATGTTGAAGCACTAAGGGAGACATAATGAAGCTCTAACAGAGGGGCTGAGCTCACCAGAGTCTGTGTCCACACGTGTCCCTTGCTCCATTGTGCCCAGCCTGTCCATATCCTCCTGCACAGAGCTTTCCTTTACTTCTCTGCTTCCCTCACCTTCAGGAGCTTTGCTGGGGACTGTCTCCAGCAGCTTCTCCTGCTTCTGGATGAAGGACTCCATAGCAGCGAGCGACAGGGTGCCAGAGACCTACAAAAACACCAGTGTACCACAGGGGTGAGCGGAGTTCAAGATATACAAGACCTCCACTATCCAACCAGCCTCCCACCACCCGGTTTGCACCCTTTTCTGCAGCCCACAGCACAAACAGGACTGTTCATTGCCTTTCTGCAAAAGTTTGGCACCCAGTAACAAAGCAGAAGTAGCCACAACCCTCAGCCATGTGGTTTATTCCAGGCCCAAACAGGGCAGTGATTTGGATCAGGAAAGGAGTTCAAGTGGGATTTGAACTTACAGCGGTGCCTTCCCTGACAGAGTACACGATCCTGTCATGGGCTTCGCTCACACTCAGCACTGGAGCAATTTTACTGGATGAAAACCTCAGCCGGGACCTGAAGAGAAAGAGGTACAGCACAGTCAGGGTTTTCCCCACGAGGTTTGAGCAACGAGTTTCCCAGCCTCATCCAGGAACCAGGACCATCCATCTTTGTCCAGAGTCTTGTCCAAGTTAAGAAGCCTAATTAGACCTAAAGCGGTTCAATAAAAAAAAAAAAAAAAAAGCATCTGCCCCCAAGATAATTGGGAGATGGCAATAAAACCATGTGACAAAAGCATTAAAGTGCTTTTTCTGAAGCACGTGGGTCCAGCCAAGGCTTTCCAACATCCATGCCATAAACACACACACCTTCTTCAGCAGGGATGTCACATATAAGCTCACACGCACAGGAAAGCGTTCAGAAAAGCCTCAGAGATGAAACGTACTCAGGAGGATTGTGAAATCCAATTATAAACAAGGACACGCAGAAAAAAGGAAAGGAGAGGGTATTTGGGATCGTGGGACAAATTGTAAAATAGCCTGTTTATCATTAAGGAATGTCCTTTTCAGCCAAGATGCTTCAAAACTTGTACTTTTTTGGTTTGTCTTTTTGTCCAACGTAGCTTTTTCTAGCAAAACATCACTTTTCTGAAAAAAAAGCCACACTCGTGCCTTCTTTTTGAGAACGAGAAGGATCACTGACGAGCACAATGTGGCTCATCACTGCCAGCAACACCAAATAAACACTTGGTGAGCAACATGCAATGACCTTAAATACTACTCCGAAATAAACACGCAAACGTTTGCTGGGCAAGGTGACATATGGGGCTTCGAGCAACCCGGTTTAAGGGGAGGTGGCCCATCTTAGGGCAGGGGAGTTGGAATGAGATGATCTTTAAGGTCCCTTCCAACCCAAACCATTCTGTGATTCCATATCGTTGTGTCAAGCTCATGGGAGAGGGAGTAAACCTTCAGGTAAAGAAGTCACAGCCATATTTTGCAGTGACTCACAACATATTTAGGCTATGCAAGTGTTTAAGGTTAAAAAACAATCCTCCAGGAGGGATGGAGTCAGCTTAAGGATGAAGACCACGCTCTGCATAAAGCGGAGGGAGGAAGCTGGAGGAGGCAGAGGGGAAGCTGAAGGAGCCCTTACTTGTTTGCCTTCTTCCCATCTGTCTGAGATTTCCCATCCACTTCAGATTCACTGAGATCCTCCGTGGGGCTCTGGGGTTCTGACCTGGGGAACGCTGTCTTCAAGGTGTCCACGATGGCATTGACAACAATCTGCGAAAGCCAGCAGCACCATCCATTATTGAAAATATTCCTATTCCTTGTGAAGACAAATTATAAGCTTTCAGATTTGGGCTCTATTTTCGATTAAAAATCCCAAGTTCTTTGTGATGGGCTGTGACTTCTCCTATTCTTCAAGCTACACCCAGAGCACAGAGAGTATCTGAGCTTTTGGCTACTACTGCCAAAAAAGTACTAGACATTGAAGCCCAAAAAGCGTGTCTAGAAACAGTTTTAAATGGTGGAGAAAACATTTTCCCACTTGTCTACCTTGTCTATCCTTGAGACAACGAAAGGCTTCTTGACAAACGCGATCCTGGCATCTGTGTTCAGGGCAAGGAACTCCTGCACCTCCTCACTGTTTGCAATCTCCGGGACCGCACACAATTGCTGAAAGGAAAGATGTAGCTTCAGGTCTTTTTTTTTCATTTTGAGTCAACTTCCCAGCCCGACCACTTAAAGCAGTCCCAAGCACTGCTTTCTAGCTCACAGGGACACACAAACAAGGATCTCACCTTCAAAAAAGATTCCAGCAGACTTTTTCTGGCTTCCACTTTATCGCTGTCCATGTTTCCAAATGGGAGATCAGGGAAGAGTTTCTTTGGGCCTTTGATATCTACAACGGAAACAAACCCATTAGCAAACTTGAGAAAACCAGAACTGCTGTTTTAAAAAAATCTTAATGCTTTCATGGTTTAGACTCCCTCTACACACCGCCCAGCATCAGCCTAAGATAATCCACCCCTCAAACCAGGATGGCTGAATCTGAGGTTAAATCCACACAGAACTCGTGTTCTGCTGATTTTGTATTATCTGTGTCTTTGAAGTTAAAAGAATCAAAACCACTCGTTTAGCACATGGGCTCTGCATCACCCAAAGTGCCCCAAAACTCCCAACAAAGCAGTTTTCCCACCAAACCCCAGACCTGTTAAAACCAAAGTACGAACGTGCTAAAATTCAATGATGTTTGACACATCAGCAATATTAGAAGAAACAATGTTTTTCTTTATTAAAAAAACCCCTTATATTCAACATACATTATTCTACTTTCTTATACACATCCAGAGCTGCACAGCAGGCTAGGATACCCTCAGAGAAGAAAAGGATTAACTGGGATGAAAGGGAGAAGGGATTTTTCTCAAGAAAATAAAGAAGAAACTGACTTTTCAGGAACTTGCGAAGCTCCGGTTTCTCCTCCAGTCTGGTCTGGAGGTTGAGGAACTCCCGGTAACGGCGGTTGACTGTGTGGTAAGCCATTTGCTGAAGGCTGCCTGCGCCCTCACCCTCCAGGGCTGTCTCATACTGAGGAAGAAACAACAGTCAATAATCCTTACAGACCCCAAAACAATGCTGATGTGTAATCGTTGTTGGTCCCACAGTCCCTAGACCCCATGGAGGTACCATGAAGATTCCTCTGAGCTTCCTGAGGAACAGGTACTGCACAGCTCAGGGATCCCTCACGATGAAGGGAATGGCAAAAACAGGATAGAAAAGACTCAAGCAGGCTCATACAACCCTTGGCCGTGACTGGGAACCCTGATCCCACACCCAAACAGCCACTGAAAAAGCCATTGTGTCTGAAACTCCCTCACTACCAGACTAGACTTGTTGTCCAGCCACACAGAGCCCAAATTCTCATCTCCAGACACCAAACCACATCACCCTGCAAGGGCAGAGATCCTGCAAATGGGGTGACCACCAGGGTAGTCTTTACCTTGATAGTGTAGAGGGTGTAGGGGTGGAAGCCAGTTCCACTGTGCTCTCGAGCGGTGATGGTCCCAGTTATCCGCAGGTTCTGGATGACAACCGGCCCATCAGGGCTGCTGAGCGGCTCAAAGCTGAAGGTACTAATGGAAGCCGTTGGGGAGGAAGAGAGGAGGGGCACAGTCTGGCCCGCATCTGGGGGACTTTGTGGTGGCCTCTCTGCTGCCCCCAGATCTTTCCCCAAGCTGGAAGGCCTCTGTGAAGAAGACTTTTTGAGGACAGCTGGGCTTTCCTCTTCCTTCTCAGTTGCTGGGTCGATCTGGATGTCAGGGCAGGAGCTCAGAGAAAAAGCAGAGGTGGGAAGCGGGCCAGCATCCAAGCTGGTGGCAACACCCTCCTCCAGGTCTCCCCCACCATCCTCTGAAGCAACCAGTCTCTCTAGCACACTGGAGTTGTCCTGGAGAGGTTCATCAAGGAACTCCCCTGCAGGTGATGGTGCTAACAGGTCTGTGTCCTGGTTGGCATCGGGCACAGGAGACTCCAGCTCCAAACCCTCACAGGGAAAAAGGGATCCCAGGGATCGTGGGCAGAGGAAAGTCTCCTCTGTCCGGCATAGCCCACTTGTTGAGTCCTCTCCCTCCTCCCCAGCAGTCCCTGTCTCTTGCCTGGGCACCTCCACAGCCCTTGGGGAGGGCGGCAGCCTGGCAGGGGCAGCGTCTGGCTGCACTGTGAAGGGCAAGGAATCAGGCACTGGAGGTGCAGGGGGTGGCTCTTCAACCCGAGGCTTCTTGGAGAAAGCCGCGATGAGCAGCAGGTTGATCCAGTCAGGATCAGCCATTTTCTTGATGGCTGGCAGCAGCACATTACAGGCAACCAGCTCCACCACCACAAAACGTCCTGTCCGTGTCTCCAGGTGGGGCCAGGGAACCAGCACCCGCAGCAGCATCTCCACAGCAGCCCGGGCATAGCCCACCTCAGCTGCCGGGCTACGGAGGGCAGGGTGTGGCCCCGCCAGCCGGCTGTACTCCTGCCACAAGGTTTTGCCACCCTCCAGGTCACCCCTCAGGGCCTCACAGGCCTGCAGGTAGCACTGCAAGTGATGGCCAGAAAGAACGAGGAGGCGGCGAGCCAGGGCTTGGCGGTCAACTCGCCCCATCCGCCGCCTCAGCTCTGTGGCCAGGCCCATCATGGCCTTCTCCACCTCAGCCTCGAAGGCTGGCTCACTGCTGACAGTGCGGTACCAGGAGGCGACGAAGTCCCGCACCACTTTGCGAACGGTGCAGGTGATCTCCCTCTCCAGCCGCTCCTCAGCTGCTGGGCAGTGAGGCAGGGGACGCAGGGAGCTGATGAAGCGCTCTAGTCGCAGCCGCCGGCCAGGGGAACTGAAGGCACGGGGGCCCAGCCAGCCACCCAGTGCCGCCAACACCCCACACAGCAGCCCCAGTGCCCGCAAGTCAAGAAGCAACTGCAGAGCCAACAGCCAGCCCAGCGCGGCCATCAGCACCAACAGTGCCTGATGGACTCTTGATGGTCTCTGGCCTGGCATGACGGGACTGGGCAAGGAAAGCCACCCTGGGGCTCTGCTGGCTGCTACCTCAATGGCTGCCACAAGACAATAGGCTTTGTCAAGGCTCAAGCCACCAGGTTCCAAATCAGGGCTTGTCAGGGCTCAACCAACCACCATCCTTACTGGGCACCAGGAATAAACTCACTGAGCTCCTCACCAGGCACTGGGGCTCATTAGGACCCAAACAGTCAGAAGCCTTCACAGAAAGCTAGGGTCAACCCAACCAAGCTCCTTACCAAACACTGGAGCTTACTGGGACCCAGCAGACTGAAGGCCTTCACTGGGCACTGGGACCAAAGCACCTGTGTCCATCACCAGGGCCCAGCCTGCTGAGGACCCTCACCACACATTAGAGCTCACAAAAGAGCAACTGATCTGGGGTCCTCGCTGGGAACTAAGACTCAGCCAGCCAGGCCCTTGACTGGACACTGGGGCTCACCGGGGCCCAACAACCAAGACCCTTCACCGAGCACTGGGGCCCAACCAGTCACACTCCTAACAGAACGTAGCAACACACCAGGGCCCAACAGACCAAGACTGTTCACTGGGCACCAGGTCTCAAACAAGCAGACTCCTTAGCAGGCACGACAGCTCCCTGGAGCCCAACAGACCTTCACCAGACAACAGAGCTCAAGCAACCAAGCCCCTCATTAAGCACAGGGCTCACCAGAGCCCAACTAACCAGGCCCCTCAACATACAGTGGGACTCCCAAGGACCCAAAAACTCAAGGGCCTCCACCAGACACAAAGGCTAAAACAAAATAGCACCAGGGCCCAACAGACGGGCCTCCTTACCAGACACCAGAAGCCACCAGGGCCCAACCCACCGGGCGCCTCAGCGGGCCTGGGGCTCGTCCGACTACAGACCGTCACCAGAGCCCAACCGACCAGAGACCACACCGCAACACGCCTACAAACGACAAAAAAAAAACCAAAAACACGCTCCCACGGAAGGCAGAAGAGTAACCGACCGACAGCGACACGGCAAAGCCCAAAGGGCCAGACTCACCGCCCCGGGGGATGCTAATAAACAGCCCAGGCCGCCNCGGGCGGGAGGGCCGGCGGCAAGATAAAGGCAGGTGCCCCACGTGGAGAAAAAGTGGAAAAAACAAACTCC
>VZRU01012184.1:0-17871 GCA_013398155.1 Pedionomus torquatus
TGAACACCCCCAGCTCTCTCAGCTGCTCCTCGCAATACTTGTGCTCGAGACCTCTCACCAGCTCTGTTGCCCTTCTCTGGACCCACTCCGGCCCCTCAATGTCTTTTTTATGGTAAGGGGCTCAAAACTGGACATAGTACACAGCACTTCTTCATCAATGGTTCCTGCTGCCAGCTATGGTACCTACAGCTTGTCACTTCAATTGGAGACAGGAGGGGATGGGTCAACTGGATGGTGGGGCAGGGCAGGGACTCACAGAGAAGACCTGATGTGAAAAATCAGTGATTTCCCTTTGGCTTGCCAAGCAAGAAAGGGAAAGAAGGTCACTGTTATTCTTGCAATTGTAAATCTTGAGAATGTTAGGTCTCCACAACAGATGAAACAGAGAATTTCTTTAATTATAGGTAAAATGACAGTTAAGCTGTTGGGCATCAAAACTCTCTGAGGCTTTTCTCAGGTATAACAAATGCTACAGTACACTTGCCAGGTGAGTGTCTGCAGCTAAAAGGAATCAGTAGGTATGTTTCTATGAATTTCTAATGTCTTTATGACAGTGATGTATTGATACATTTGTTTTAAGCCCCAGGCAGATAGGAAAGTTTTTGATTTCTTTTCATTCACAAATGCTAAGTGTATTTCCTTGCTTGGCGCTAAAGACACCCTTTTTCACCCTTTTCTCACCACAGTTCTGTTTGTCCAACTGGCATTCTGGAAATGCTTAATCAAGGTTTTACAGTGAGGAAAATGAAAGCCTTGGTTTCTCTGCCTCTCCTTCCTGTTAAATCGGGGATAAGCTCAGTGGTTTTAGTTCCAAGGAGATCACAACTCATGGCTTCTCTTTGGCTGTTGAAAAATCAACACTTGGCTCCCAGCTGTTTCAGAATGGTGTCCTTGATAGCACAGGTAAGAGCACTTGGCTTCTTGCCTGCTGCCCATCATTTGTGGGATGAATTCCTCCTAAGTATTTGGCAAACACCTTTTATCTTTCTTCAAGCTCCTTCTTAAAGCACGTTTGCCATGATTTGAAAAATAAAATAATACCTCCTTATTGACTTTTCCTTCCCTTGACTATATTCTTTCTTTGTTGTATTTTCAAGAGC
Organism: Pedionomus torquatus; assembly: GCA_013398155.1. Taxonomy (NCBI): domain Eukaryota; kingdom Metazoa; phylum Chordata; class Aves; order Charadriiformes; family Pedionomidae; genus Pedionomus; species Pedionomus torquatus. The sequence goes on from VZRU01012184.1 coordinate 1,101, forward strand.
ATTCCAAAGTAATGTGTGGTTTTGTAAATGAGAATTCTTCTCCAAACTCTCAACTTCTACTAAAATTATTATTTACCAGTATAGTGCCAAATTTATAACTGGTTAGGTTCTGGTAGTTCATCAATGGCCAGTTTCCAGGTGCTAGCAGAAGCTGCAGACAAATCTTAGGAAAGCTTTTGTATGTCATCCTGTAAACAGGAAGATTCTCCTGACTCTCTTATGGGCATTAGTGAAGTAACCCTTACAAAAATGAAAGGTGGAATCCCAGATGTTTGTAATGTTCTTTACAAAAACAGGGTGCCATTTCTGAAAAGTAGGAGAATATGTTAAAAGAATCACTGTGTTGCGTATTTTATGAGGTGGATTTGAAGGCAGAAATGGATCCACTATTCTAAGTACTTTCACTAGTAGAGAAGAGGGCCAGTTAGATCCTGTTGGAACTTAGTTTCTGTAACTCAAGTCCTGAAGGCTGTCCCAAAGTACCGGCTTTCATTTGGAAGTGTGCCTGCCTTTGTTGCGGGTGATGAAAGACTTCAAAATCCGCAAGTCCTACCTAGTTTCTTAGAGAGCAGATTTCCAGAAATTGCTGTAGAACTTTCACCATTTCAGCCTGTTGATGAAGCTTGCTTTCTTCACTGAATAGACTTGTCACCTGTCTGCCCAGCATTGAAAGAATGAACTCTTGTTTCCAGTTATTCAAACAAACAGTATCTTTGCTGGAGAAGCTTGTGAGTATGTTGTTGACAGGATGACAAATCAGTTGTGTACTTTCTAAAAGTAATAATAAAAAAGTTAATCTGTTTTTTTGGCCGAAAGTTCCTTTCAAGTTCATATTGCAGATTATGTGCCTTTATTTCCAGTTTCTGCTACTGAATGCTTGTTCTAGGTGCCATTTGTAGTAGTGTACAAAATTAGGTGATCAGGTTTTTTATCACATTCTGATCTCCAGTGGCTGATTTACTGTGTAGCTGCCCACTGCAGTGTGTAGCTGGGATGCCACACTTTGCTCTCCTGGTGCCAAATGAAGTGATTCTCCCCACCACGCAATCCAATAGCATTTTCTGCCAGAAAACTAATGAGGCAAATTGTTTTCTTCTGCATGCAGCCCCTGTGTTGAAGTCTAAAGAGTAAAGAGAAGCCTCTGACAGTGAATTTAGTATATGAGCAGTGGCTGGGTGTCTGCCGAGATAGTGAAGTGTTTGTGATGTAAGGTTAAAATATTTTAAACAATGCCAGTGTAATTCTAATCTTAAAGCATTTCTGTACCTTTCCTGCTGTGGAGCACAGCTATGATGCACTTAACTGTGCCCTCTGGCTTCTTCCTCTGGCAAACTCTGATAATTTGCAATATTCTTTCTAATTTTTCACTTGGAGGATGAGTGTCTGCCACAGGGGTAATGGAACACAAACTGTAAGTTCTTTGCTCTCACTCATCTTTGGGGTTTTGTATTGTTTTGTTTTGGATTTTGCTGTTTTGCTCTCACACAAATTATTCCAGAAAATTAAACTGGTAAAACTAAAGTGAAAATTCAGAAATACATCTGTTAATGTGCAGAAACAGAATAGTATGAACTTGTTAGGAAGTCTTGTATTGTCTGATGTGTATTCTTAAATGCTGAAGACAGAAACTATTGTTCTTTCCATCTAAGCTTGGGTGATGCCTCATATAGGAGGATATTATGTTAAACAGTGTTTGTTTCAGACTGTTGTTTAAAAATAGTCTTTCAAAAACAAAATGCATTTNGCGCAAAGAAGAAGAGCAGAGCGATATGAAATGCTGAGAGCAATTGTGGCAATCCAGGAAAGACACCTTAAAATGAGCAGTGCAATTTGGAAGAAGAGTGAGTCTATGTATGACCTTATCAATCTTTGCTCAATATTCAGGTGCTGACAGATCAGCACATCTGTACTTTTCTAGAAATGGACTTACCAAGTCTCACAGAATCACACAGAATCATCATGATTGGAAAGGACCTCTGAGATCATCAAGTCCAACACACANGGCTAGAAGTTCTCAGAACTCATGCATCCATCTACCTGTTTTATTCTAAGCTAATAGCATTTTCTGTTATCCTGGAGAGTTTTCACTGTGACTGAGATACCTCAGATGTGTTTGTACCTGTTTCAAATATACCATCATTTAAAGGTGAAATTTGACCAGCTTTGGCAGGGGGTTGGACTAGATGGTCTCCGGACGTCCCTCCAACCCCGTATCATTCTGTGATTGGCAGAAGGTAAAGCCTTGGTTCTGCATCCCTCGACACTATACATGTTCTTTACATTTTTAAAGTACATCATCAAAGATCTTCATTTGAAGCAGTAATGAAATCTTTATTATACCTATTCAGTATTAAGAGAAAGCAACTCCATGATTCATGGTTGGTCATATCTGCTCGGTTTTGGTTGTGAGTCAGCAGGAGAAGAGTGGTCGTTCAGTAGAGCATATTTTGTTGAAGAGGTGGTATCTCACTGACAGTTGTTTTCAAGGTTTCTCACTGAGCAAAAACATTACAGGAAAAGTCACAGCANAGGCCAACACCCATCACTTCACAACTTCCTTCCAGGTCATTGTAGAGGACAGTGAGGTCTCCCCTCAGCCTCCTCTTCTCCAAACTCAACCTGCCCAGTTCCCTCAGCCTCTCCTCACAGGACTTGTTCTCCAGACCCCTCACCACCTTGGTGGCTCTCCTCTGGACACGCTCCAGCCCCTCAATGTCCTTCTTGTAGTGAGGGGCCCAGAACTGAACCCAGCACTCCAGGGGAGGCCTCCCCAGTGCCCAGGACAGAGGCTCCATCATCCCCCTGCTCCTGCTGGCCACGCTGTTCCTGATGCAGGCCAGGATGCTGGGCACACTGATGGTTCATGTTCAGCTGGCTGTTCGGCCACCAACAGCCCCTGGTCTTTTTTTGCTGGGCAGCTCCAACCGCTCTTTACAGAGCCTTGTAGCCCTGCTTGGGGTGGTTGTGATCAATAACATCATATAATGATAATTGTTATCTTCAACAGAGATCAGGAACCCATTGTGCCAAATTAAGCTTGCTCAGTGTATGGTCTGGATATGGCATTTTTTGTAGGCTGCCTGGGGTTACAAAGAAGTTACCACAGGATTACCAGCAATCACATACCAGCTGTTTTGCTGTGATTTCTCACAGAGAGAGAACTGATGTCACTTTAAAATAATTTAAAGTAAATTGGTAGGACGGTCCGTTGCCTATGTATGGATAGGTATTAGAGGTAAGAATTGCATGCTGGTATTTATTATGCAGGGGTTGGTGTGGTAATTTGTACATTGTCTTTGGAACAAATGAGCCAGTTCCTGGTGAATTTGTAACTGGAGAAACCTGGTTCTGTGTCACCATACTTTTGTACAGTAAAAGTACCAATTCAAAATTCTGGGTCTTCTTTTAAAAGTTACTGATTAAAAACTTGAGCTAAAGAAATAGGTGAAAATAAAACATCGATAAAGTATCAATATGGAACCCTTGCAGATGGCATTTCAGTGGGACAATAGGCTTCCTTCAGCATGCTGGTCACCTTTTTAGTGCATAGTTTAAAATAAGTTCACAGAGATATGGTGGGGATAAACTTTTAAAAAAAGGAAACGGATGAGTTCTGAGAAATACGTACCAGTGTACACATCTGTGTCAGGTTCCAGACTGACTCCATTTCATCTTTCGCCAAATCTATCCATGTTGAAGGCATCATGCAAGACTTCTCTTGCAAGAATTACACTTGCTTACACTTTTACATAGCTAATCCATTTTATATTGATCTAATATAAGTTTCTAAACACTTTACTTTCCATAGCTGAGTAGAATTGGCAACATTGGAGTAATACACATTAAAGGTAATAAATTTATGAATTACGGCAGTGATTAGTTTGGGATCAACCTGTTTAAGGTAGTTTTCCCTCTGTTTGATTGCAGGATGGACGCTTGACATTTTTTCCAGGAAATCAGACTGTGGATTTGCCTTTCATAAATTTTATGAAAAGATACGGCACTGTCTTTCTCAATGCTTACACTAATTCTCCAATTTGTTGTCCTTCCCGTGCAGGTAGGACCAAGCGAAACATCAGATAAATTTATTTATATGTGTGGTAATGATGGGAAATTTCAAAGGATTGCATTTTGGGGGATTTGTTTTGTTTTTAAATAAGAAACAATTTTTCTAGTTTATGTCTGAATTTATACAGCATTCTCACATTTGATCTGTTTCTTTTTTCTGTTTCTTGTGCTTCTTCTGTTTTTTCTTTATTTTATTGCAATTTTTCCAGCTATGTGTGAGCTCTTTGGAAGCTTCACTGGAGCTTCAGTATTTTTAAATAATCTTCTGGATTTGTAGAGAAATGATCGGTTTGCCGCAGAGTTGAAGCTGCATTCAGAACTACTCTCCCTTCCTAATGCAAAGCAAATAAATCTCTTTTCTGTTCTCAGCAAGAAGTATTAAATAATAGCTATGGACTGAATCAGTGGCTGTTAGTTCTGACTTTTGATATTTACTCCAGACATTCTGAGAAATACATAACATATCCTTCAGTAGCATTCATTGAAGTATTTTTCTATACTTGCTGCCATCGTTGTCCTGTGTTCATTTTCACACCTGTAAAATTTTTCAGGAAATTAGAAGGAGGCTATGTTTTTGAATCAAAGATTATGTCTTAAAACATTTCTAGCCATTTCAGTTGTTGCAAATAACCTCCAGAGGTGATGTAAATGAAGAGGAGGTCCCCCTTTCTCTTGAGCGTAGGTTGGAAGAAGCCACCTGTCCTGGCTGCAGCAGGCAAGGGCTGTCAAATTTAGTGTTCGTGTTCTGTATTCCATTGACTCATAACCTAGTCCCCTTTCCTGCTTCTCAAGGTCACATTTTAAGTAAGATTACATGACATGCTGTCAGTCTTATTTTCTTTTTGTTGGTTTTTGGGTCTTGTGGGCAGTCTTTGTTGCTGAGAAGAAGAAAGTTCTGTGAAAATAGCAGCTAGTGCTCCCAGTGAGGAAGAGGCTGCATGATGCGGTTGGGGTTGATACTGCTCTTACAGGGTATGAATATCTTAGCTTCATTTTAGGATGGCCTTTCACTCTAAATTAGCATTGGAAAGAGTGAAAAATTCTCCACAAGCTGCAGAGAAACACCAGAATTCAGTAATAAAACCTTTCCTTACAGTTCATTTGCAACTCTCCCCTTGGTTTAATTTCTACTTGGCCTGTTCTTTAATAATTTATTTTTGTTTCTACAGTTGGTAGAAAGAAAAAAAAGTTTAAGTTTATAAACTGAGGGTTTATAGTACTTATGAAAAGAATATCCTCTCATTCTCTCCAGAAACATTAACTTTAATTCCACCATAAAATGTAACCAAAGTAAGGGGAGACAGTGCTCTGGAACACATATAAATAAATACATGACTGTACTACCATGGCATTTTCTTTCTGCAATCACTAAGAAAATTTCCTGATCTAGAGAAAACCTTGATTTGATCATTGCATAGTCCCTGGAAAGATGGCACCTTCTGCAATTCTGGGGATTATTTTAGTAAAGGTTGCTCTTTGTATTGATGATGAAAATAAGATTTGGAGGAGTAATACTTTGTATTTCCTGCTCTATTGGATCATAGTGTGAACTTTTTACCTCTAAAATAATAAGACTGGTATCTTTTCAAGTATATTCAACTTAGGTTTAGGTGGGAAGTACCTATTCTTATTTTTTTTTTCTCCCCTCAGCTATGTGGAGTGGTCTTTTCACTCATTTAACAGAATCTTGGAATAACTTCAAAGGTCTAGACCCAGATCATGTCACTTGGATGGATGTCATGGAGAAGCACGGCTACCGCACAAAGAAATTTGGGAAATTGGACTATACTTCTGGACATCATTCAGTAAGGTAACCTGATAGGTTGTCCTGCTGTGACACCCTGCCTTGCACTCAGATAGAAGAAATGTTTTATAACATTGAAATCTGTTTATCTCTAAAGTCACTCCAGGTTTAAAGAAGAGCAGCTCTAAGTAATTCCATAAGTTCCTGGCTGTTCATTTGATAACTGGAACACAAAGGTGGCACTCAAAAATAAAAAAAAAGGGGTGTGGGGGGTGGTTCATGTAAGCATCTGGGTTCTAGAAGTCTTGCTGTCATTTGCCTGAGCTGCAGACCGTAGGTGAATTCTGGTGTCAGCACAAAGGCTATCACATGGGGAATGCCAAGCTGAGCAACAGATAGCCCTTAATTCTCAAGTACTAAAGTTTGTGTTTGAGTGTCCTGAACAGGGTTGCTGGCACGGGATGCCGCCTGATGAGGTCTTTCCTATTTTCCTGTGGATTTGCAATGATGAAATGGCATTTTGCATTAAGTATTTTACACTTTTTAGGAGAGAAGTGTTGCTAAGTTATGATGCTTTCCCTTGAAATCTTGCTTAGTGCAGTCTTCAGGAACATCAGGCAAAGAGCCTCTTTGTCTCCTTACTGTGCCTATCTTACTGTATTCTGTTTTGCTGCTGGAATAACAGTAGAGGACTGGCACACACAGAGCACCATGTCCTGGTTCCCATCCTGCTCGCGGGATGCTGCTGACAAGTCCTCTCTACAATTATCTTTCTAGTGATAGCCCCTTCTTCAGAAGAGACCTGTTTTGCTGATTTCAGTCATGCCATTGGCTATGGATGCACACACTTGCTTTAACCTTGCCCCTCTTATACTTAATTTTGTCTGCCACTCTTACATTTGGATGGTTCTACTGATACCATTCTAAATATTTTTGCTCTGAGTCTTCACAGCTGCGAAGTAAATTAGGATAATTCATGGGTTTGCAAAACTGTAGCATCAGCAGTATCAGTGGAGTTAGAATCAAGTACTCTGATTTTTCTCATTCTGCCTTGTATAGGTTTGTCTACTTTAGTGATTGGGTTTGAGTCTTGCAAACAGAAATTATGATGTGATCATATAATCATGTTTGCATAGCTCTTGGTCCCATGAGGTTGAATTCTTAGGCATTTCAAAGATAACGGAAAAATACCGGTTTATGGAGCTGCAGTTTTTAATTATCCTTTGTCCTAGATCTTTATCCTGTCTTAGCCAACATTTTCATAACTTTTCTCTAGCTTTCCCTACAGTGAGAGTTTGAGATCTGTACTTAATAGGATCCAACCCTTATTGTTATTTGAGTAAGTGTGGGTGGAGGTTGAGAATAAAAGAAAACAAACACATGGTTAGCCAGCCTTTCTGTGCCTACACAGGAGGAATTTGAAAATGGCAGTTTAGACAGTTTTCAATTCAATAAATGAAAACTGCAAATACAGTTCCTCAGTCAGAGAAAAGTGTGCATCTTGTTCCTTGCATGCATCTGTGCAGACATTTAAAAACCCTAAGTAGCCAATTAATTAATCTAAAAATAGTGTTGAAGTGTTACACCAAAGGTTCACGCGCATTGTGGAGATAATTGGAATATTTTGCTGCTTGATTTCTTGTTCAAAGGGAGAGTAGTGAAGGAATGCAAAACAGTTCAGCTCCCACCAGGTGAGTAGGAGATTCAGTGGAGATCAGTCTGTTCCAAAGAAATCGATTTGACTGGACACAATGAGCAGTAATATCCTTTAGAACCTTAAGGATGAAACGTTTATTTAAACAGCAAAACTGCCACTGATCCCTGATCCCATATTTACCTAATTAAAAAATAATTTGCTGCAACGTTTCAGTTATGTGACATAAATTGATTTTTCTTTGTCCTGACCTGTTGTAAATCGTGCATCGCTAACACAAATAAGTTCTGATTTACCTATCTTAAAAATACAAATACAGAGTGAAATACACTCAGTATCCTTTTGAGTGTGACTAATTCGTAAGATAATTATTCATAGTTATGGATTAATGATATTTGAGGTAGTGGCTTCTAGAAAGGGCATACAGAGAAATATACGCTAACAGAGAGAAAGCCAGATCTTTATCCTCCAGACTGTTGAAAAGGTGAAGTCTCTGCTCCCTATCAAAAAGACTCCATGTGTCCTTTTGAATGTTGGTGGCTGCTCTTCGCTTAACATTTAAAACAGATATGATTATCAACTGCCATGTAATTACTTTTACTGAATTTAGTAATGATGGTAATTCATTAAGTTCTATCTTCAAACTTACTTTGTTGTGTTCCCATCATTTATTTACTGGCTTTTTTTTTTCCTTTGCATGTTTGTTAGTCGCTGGAGTACTCTCGTGTAGCAGATTCCTATTCAAAGTGTTGAAAATCAGAATTTATTTCTGAACCTTTTGAATAATTATCAAGTACTTGCCCTTTTCTTTCAAATCAAAGGACAGAATTTAGTATCACCCCCTTTTCACCTCTCCACCTGGCCTTTTGAAGATTCTTATTTTGGCTTATCTTTTTCTCCTCTTCTGCCCGAGGATTATTTTTCCTCTTGAATGTGTCAGAACATCTCCTGTGTGGATCCAGAATGTGGAAGGTGTCTAAAGTGGAGGTTTTGGGGGAGGTTTTTTGAGTTTGAGGGGTTTTGGTTTTTAACTTGATTCTAGCCTCAGTCTGATTGGACAGTCAGACTGGCCTACGGACTAAGCAGTAATTTTTCCCTTATAAGTCAGTGTTATGACATCAGATACAATTTGACTCACACCTGCACCTTTTACTGTTGTTTCATTTTAATGTTTATGAAATGTGATTTCTCCATAGGCCATCTAGCTAGCTTAATTTGTTCTGAGTTACTTCTTTAAGCCTGCTTACCTTGAAAGCATGAGCTTAAACAATGAGTTAAAACAATAAAATAGAAAAATGTCTCAGCAGATAATTCTGAATGGTTTTTCTGGAGGTTAAAAACGTGCTGGTAAAATTCCTGCAGAGGACAGAACTGGATAGATGCTCTTTAAACAACAATAACACCGCATTGTGATAAAAAAAGTACATGAGCAAACCTTGAGCAGTTTCATATATTTTTTTAATAATTTCTGTAGTTGTATTGAAATTGCAATGAACAAAACGTAGTCAAGGTCTTAATTGATCTGTTTCCTCCCGGCCCTTGTTTGTGGCAATTGTGAGGACATTCACCCTCGCAAAGAAGGACATCTGCAGGGTTTTGGAGAGGCAACAATTGCCACGATACTACAAAACCTATTCCAAAAATATTTCAACATTACAGTTTTGTCTTTTTTTTCCCCTTCTTGCTTTCTCCCTACAGCCTTCTCTGTTACTTTCTTTTCCTGATAGGACTTACCAACTATATAAAAAAAGGAGATAAATCACTCATATGGATTTTTTTCATAACTAGTAGTGTTTAAAAATTTTATAATGTTACAACTCAGAATGAGAACTTTGGCTCTAAAGGCAACCTCTCCAGGAAAGTTATTTCCCAGAGGACTTCTTCAAGTAACAAAAATCTAAGGCCATCTTTACCAGATAAATAGCATGTGAGTCCATGCCAGAGTGGAAAGCAGTGTCAACAAGATGAAGAAGCTGTTTCTAAATGTTATTTCATAGCTGTGAGAAGAACTATCCTGACATGAAGCTATAATAAATAGGAAAGGAGAGTCAGAAGCAGCAAAAAAAAAAAAAAGGCTAGAGCTTTGAATCTAAAATAGATGCACAATAGTCATTGATCAATTGAATAACAATTCTCCTTTGTGTAGAAATTGCAAATTAAGTGCAGCTACAAATATACAGGAAGTTCTTCAGGAATTCTGCACTTTTTACTTGGAGCACAAGTGAAGAAGGTGTTCCCCAATGAGCATGTATCGTGTGTGCTTATTTTCAGTAACCGTGTAGAAGCCTGGACAAGGGATGTTGAGTTCCTGCTGCGACAAGAAGGGAGACCCATGGTGAATCTTACTGGTGATAAGACACACGTGAGAGTGATGGGAGCGGACTGGCGGAATACTGATAAAGCAGTTAATTGGATAAAGGAAGAAGCCGTTAACCTTACTCAGCCTTTTGTCCTTTACTTAGGACTAAATTTGCCACACCCATATCCATCACCCTACGCGGGAGAAAATTTTGGATCCTCTACCTTTTTAACATCTCCTTATTGGCTTGAAAAGGTATGTAAAGCTGAAATTTAAATACAAAATTATTTATAATGGTATTAATTATGAATAGTATTTTACTCCTGATGATTTTTTGTGTCAGACCCAGTTTTAATACTTCATTACACAATAAGAAAGTACTTGGATGATATGTTAGATTTCTGATTTAAGGCTAAGCAAATAGAAATGAAGAATTTTTTTTGTAATGTAGGAAAGGGTTTTTTTGACAGTGGTCACTGAAGCAGTGAAGAAACGTGGAGTTCAATGGCTAGAAACTTATTAAACAGAGAATTAAATAGTTTCTATACATAGTTGTAATGTTTTTTACAGCAATGGACTTGAAATGGTGTAAAACATCCTGGTTTGTGCTTGCTATAAATGATGCTATATGTAATCATTCCCTCTGAGATGTAGAGCAAGAGATTGACTTTTCCTACAAGATGAAGCTGAAGCAGCGAGACACAGCAGAAGTCTGTCTTTCCTTTTAGCTTCTTTCCATGCTACAGTAGCTTTTCAATGTTTTTAGTGCAGAAAAGTCCCATTATGCCCATATGTGGGAAGCTGGCAAATAGCACTCTATCCCAAAGAAGCAGTAAAAATATTTACTCTCTCTTGTGTGATCTCCAGGTGGCATTGTCTGTCATAAAAATATAAGTGAGTTGCAACAGCATAAAGACATTAAGATTTTCAGCAACTGAAGAACTGAGAAGTAAATTTGAAAAGATATTATTCTTACTTCAAAACAAACCGTATGCAATTTATATAACTAGTTTAGTCTTTTCTGCTGGGGAACTGCAAAATTGGTTTATCTAGGTGCAATAAGAGCTCAGGGACTTAGAGAAAAGAATATACAGACGAAGGTTGAAAGATGTGAATTTCTGTGTAAGATTGAGGGTTCTTCTAGGAATGGTGAGAAGTTTGTGGGCAGAGGAAGAGCATGGGGGAAAATACCTTCGTTTGCAAAATGTGAGATCTAGTTTGGATAGCAAGGCAAATTTTCTAGGTGCTAATTGCTAGGTTAGATGTATCTTGGGGAGTGGGGTATCTTTTTTTCAAGGCAGAGTTACACCTCTGTCAAATTTTTGACATCCTTAATTCAACTAGAGTACTTAAACTCTGTAGTTTGCAGAGGTCAGTTCCATCACTGCATGCCCTTATTCTGTTATGTGAACCAAATGTCACGGTTTATTGACCATTGGCTGGTGCTTCTGGAACACATCTATGCTTTGGTCGTGGAAGAAGTCATCTCTGAAAACGAGAGAAACCGGTCTCATGAAGTGAGTGCATAGGTGAAGAACTTGAATTAAATGATATGTTTAATGGGCAGCTGGTACAGAACAGAGTATCAACACGATATATTTATGAAAACCCGTGTTGCTAAGCAGATGGTCCCCTGCATTTTACACAAGCTGGCACTTTTTCAGGGCATGTGGTTTCTCTGCTGGCTATGAATTACAACAGAAAAAGGGATGATGACTTTGTGAATCCTTCAAACTAGGTTGTAGTCCTGTAGGAGAGGGTCCTATCTTCTGGCGAATTGTGGATAGAAAGAGGCAATTTTTGCTCCCATTATGTCTTAAGCAACTCACGAATAACTATTTGAGGAGTCTAAAATGTGACTTTGTGTGGTCAAGGTCCTTCAGCAATAGGAAGATGATTGAAGCAGTTTTCTGCTATTGATTCATCTTCCATGATTTCTTCTTGCAGCCTATTTTCTACAGGGCCTCTGGGAAATCAGGTTTTGCTATGTCTTTTTGACTGTTAAAAAGCTGGTGTTTATCCCTGTGTTATGGGCACTTTAACTCTTGCTGTCTTACCCGCTGTTTAGATGACTTAGTGCATCTACTAGATTTTATGTAATAAACTTTTAAGTTTTCCATACTGAGATTACGTCTTCTCTACTTTGTGGTAATTTGTGCTTTAAATCTGCAATATAGAAGTGATTAACTCTGGTAAATTTGACACGTGAGGGAACACTTACTGCCTGGGCTAAATGCTCGTCAACCTTTGAGGCTCTAAAGCTGGTGCTGCAGCACACAATTTCAGTGAGCGTGCTGGTTAGAATATGCAAATCCAGCATTATCTGTAATTGATGGGCTCCTACTTTTTAGTTTCAAGCTGATCTTATACTTCTTTGCAACTAAATGGATAGACATCTGTGGAAACAAATAGAAAAGTATTAGAAAACTGGACTTTTTCTTATCAAGTTGTTGAGACTTGTCATCCGCTGTCCTGAAGCCTTTCCCAGACTAAGTAAATTTCTGTGTTGTTTTGTAGCTTCACATAACACCCTATTTTTCTTATATATATAAATATTGTTTGTAGTTATCCTATAGTTAGTGAGCCACTATGCCAATACTTCTGTGCTTACTCTGGAGTACAGTTCTAGAAGACTGTTTGTGGTATCTCTCCTTAAAAAGAAAATATATCAGCTGGTAGAGCACATATTTTTGGCTCCTAGCCTTAGTTTCTAGCTGACTTTTATAGCTGTCTCTCAAAATTACTCGATACCTGTGGAAGCAGAGGGGGAAGTATGGAGGAGGTAGCAGCACCATGCAACAGATAAGCAGCTGGTGTTCCCTGGACCACAAATTGAGAACTGCAAATTTATGCTTGAAAGTTTCAAATTAAGTCAGGGGTTTTTTGTGTTTTGTTTTGTTTTTTTTTTTAAATAATTTAATTCAGTTGCTGAAGTAATGCTAATTTCCTCTTATTTTTAGGTAACTTATGAAGCTATTAAAATACCCAAGTGGTCTTCTCTTTCAGAGATGCATCCAGTAGACTATTACTCATCTTACACCAAGAATTGCACAGGAGAGTTTACAAAACAAGAAGTGAGAAATATTAGAGCATTTTATTATGCGATGTGTGCGGAGACAGATGCCATGCTGGGTAGGTAATGTTTCATCACACAGTGGGTTCTCTTGTTCTGACTTTTTTAAGAAAGTGCTGATAGGGCTGGTTGTCTGGAAAAAAAACGACATTCAGATTTGGGAGTAAAGCACATGGCTGTTGCATAATCAGTCTAAATGATAAATAACTGGATATCTTTTAAGGCTATTGCAAGGTGAATTCAGAGCATTCTGAAAAATATTCCCAAATGTCAGTCAGAGACCCCGTAAAAGACTAGTAGCTGCAGCCACAACGTTGCTTGATCCACGTGCAAGAGGAACTAAGTTCTCTTTGGTTGATACTCTTTGCTAACCGAAATAAGGGAAACAATCGTGAAGGGGACAGGCCAGGAAAACAAAGCTGGAAGGAGCTTTTAAATTTTATAGGATAAGCAATTTCCTTGGAGATTGCTTTCAAATGAACAGACTGGATGACTGCTATAACACCTAGACTAAACAGTGAGGGTACCTTTGAAGTCTCTCTTAGCTGCGTAGTTTTGAATCTTAAGGAGAAGAGGAAAACCACCCAAACTAATTTGGCATTCAGAATTCGTTCTAGTTCTCAGTAAGGTCTACATACATAAAAATTGAAATGCAAATTGGTCTTCATTTACAGTATTTTACTTAATTTGAGAAGAGACCGGAAAGAACAAGAATTTCCTTGCCTTCCAATATGAAATTTGTGAACAAATAAACTGATCTTTTTAGCAATGTTAGAATGATAAGATAATTTAAAAGACACAGAATGACTCTTGCGCGGTTTATGAAAGGGAAGAGATCAGCTGGAGCCTGACACTTCTAGGGAATGAAGGCATTGCAAAGTGTCGGCACAGGTCTTTAATTTGGTAATGTATTTTAAGTTTTCAACTAGCCTGCTTAAGGAAGAATCATCTTAGTATTTTAACATTAAAGATGTGCAAGCACTTTGCCTCATTTCAGACTTCATTCATTTTGGCCCCAGCTCCGTTGCAAAGACGTGTGTGCAGAGGCCTCCTGTGTGGATAGAAGGAGAGACTTGCACTGACTGTGTGTAAGGAGGGTACTGCAAGAGTCCCTCCCCCTAAACACTGTCAGTGCTTCTGCTTCCCTACTATACTGCTGTTAAAATTAGAATCATAGAATGGTTAGAGTTGGAAGGGACCTCACAGATCATCCAGTTCCAACCCCCTGCCCTGGGCAGGGACACCTCCCACCACACCAGGTTGCTCCAAGCCCCATCCAGCCTGGCCTTGAACCCCTCCAGGNTGTCCTCACAGCAGAGGGGCTCCAGCCCTCTCAGCATCTTGCTGTCCCTCCACTGGACCCATTCCACCAGCTCCATGTCCTTTCTGTGTTGAGGACTCCAGAGCTGGACACAGGACTCCAGGTGGGGTCTCAGGAGCGCAGAGGGGAAGAATCACCTCCCGTGACATGCTGGTCACGCTGCTTTTGATGCAGCCCAGAACACGGGATGCATGAAATTAGTATCATTACTTACGAAAGTAAAAGTGATGATAGCCTTCTGTTTCTGAGAGAGGAGTTTCCACCCCTCTGTGTTGGGGTCTGTGTGCTGCTTTGCAGTTTCAGAATTTGGAAGGAACACTTTGCAGGTATCCTTTTCAGTACCTTTTTCTTGTTGCAGGTGAGGTGATTTCAGCGCTGAAGGATGCTGGGCTTCTTAACAAAACAATTGTTATATTCACTGCTGATCATGGAGAACTTGCTATGGAGCACCGGCAGTTCTACAAAATGAGCATGTATGAAGGGAGTTCCCATGTTCCTCTTTTAGTTATGGGGCCAGGCATCAAAGAGCGGCACCAAGTACCACATGTGGTATCTCTTGTGGATATATATCCCACTATGCTTGGTGAGTTATGTCATTTCAAATGCTTTTTTTTTTTTTCCTGGTTACTGTTATTATTACACCTTTCTGTTATAGTCAGAATTACATCTCCACTTTGTGAGACAACGTAGTAACACTGCAGGAGATAACGATTTATCTGTGGAGCATATGTACAGCCTTAATACAAAATGGAAGAAACAGATGTAAAAATGAAAGGAGCAGATGATGTTCCTTGTTACTGTTAGGTGTCATCAACACAATTACAGTGAAGTATTATAGGTAGTATTATTTGGTTTTTATCACCTTTTTTATTTTTTTATAGGAATTGGATGCATTTTACATACTATCAAAACCAGGAGTGGTTAGGGCTGTGTTAGATGCGGATCTTTCAGAGGCCTTTTATGCTATGACAATCTCTTTCTGCTACCTGATGTGGTCAGAGCAGAAGGGTAGGGTATAAAACCAAGTGTAAAACATAAAAATGCACCACTGGAGGCTATCACAATTGCTTTTAGCAAACATCTCTTAAAGATTGACTCAGACATAGCTGATGCTGCTCTTGATCAAAATTGTGGGCAGCTAATTGCGGAAAATTCCTTGTTTTTTTTAATTATTTGTTTATTTTGGGGTTTCTGTCTTCTACAAGAAGAGAATACTTAGGAATATATGTTTTATTACTGTAACAAGATTTGCTTTCAGACACCTGCACCATTACGTTTGTCTTCTTTAATCACGGTAACTGCATTAGCATTTTGACTTGGTGTATCTTCGATTAGATATAGCAAGGATCCCTGCCCCACGGAACCTTAGTGGCTATTCTCTGATGCCGCTGCTGCGGGGGAAGGCTGAAGACGAATCCTCCCCCGGGCAGGCTCGGCCCTCGTGGGTGCTGAGCGAGTTCCACGGGTGCAACGTGAATGCTTCCACATACATGCTGCGAACCGGCAAGTGGAAATATGTCGCGTACTCGGATGGGCGTTCGGTGCTCCCACAACTCTTTGGTATGTCACAGCTGTTACCTCCTAACCGACCCCATAATTTACTTAAATACGGATTGGTTCCTGACTGGCTTTTTGTTTGTTGCAGATCTTTCTGAGGATCCAGATGAGCTAGCGAATGTTGCCATGAAATTCCCAGTAATTGTGCATTCCCTGGACAAAATACTCCGCTCTATCATAAATTACCCAAAGGTCTCTTCTTCTGTTCAGGAATATAACAAAAGACAGTTTATGAGTTGGAAACAAAGTTTGGGCCAGAATTACTCAAATGTTATTGCCAACCTTAGGTGGCATCAGGACTGGTTAAAGGAACCAAAAAAATACGAGAATGCAATTGACAAGTGGCTTAGTCAAAGTAAGTGAACAAAAACAACCTGGATTTCCTACAAATGGGGATATGAAAACATTCTGCTTTTGTAATATTATGTTGTATCTCAAGTGTTAGAATTACTGCCTTATATAAGCTACTGAAAGCCAAGATGGCCAGACAATTACAGCTTTGTATTAGAAAGCCAAAGCATTTTATATAACTAGCCAGCACAATAAATCTTGATTTTTACATTATAATTCAGTAACACTTAAGTATACCTCGCATGTATGGAATATTTAGCTGGCTGCAAAAGCGCAAAGTATGAAGAAGCATTAAAATTCAACAGAAATTTCCATTTCTAAGGGAAGACTAAAGCAAGGGTGATAGAATTTAGTATAGTGAAATGTGCTGGAGCCCACTTTCCATCAGAAAACATTTTAAGTCTACAATGAATACATACTCATCCACCTTAGAGAAGCTATAACGGTTAAAATAACTAAAAAGTTAACAACTAGTGTTGGTCTGAACTTAGATGCAGTTTGTTCAAGTACTTAGTGAGTCGGCACTCCTTTTTTATACATGATTGACTAGCCATATTTCCTAGATCTGCCTTCTAGTTTCTTGCTTTTGGATCTGGAACTTATCACTTATTGCTGTTTAAAATTTCATCATACGCATGGGCTACTAATCGAGCATGTGTGCAAGGGAAGAGGAATCCGGTCTCTTTCACTGTCAGAAATTAAAA
>VZRU01012185.1:1137-22199 GCA_013398155.1 Pedionomus torquatus
GTGGAGGCCAGCACAATGTAATCTTGGAGAAGGAACTTATCTCTGAAGAACAATGGGGTTCTGAGAGGGTGCTAGGGTATGGTAATGAATTCTGGAGAACAATGAGTATGTTAACTAGTTCTCCAAAACAGCATGAATATGTGTGCATATAGATACTGGTAAACCAACTCCACCCGGTACACACACCCGGAGGAGTGATCCCCTGTGCCTCCAGCGCTGCAATAAAGAATACCTGCTCAATAGTCACTGCAACTATTGAGTCCTGATTTCGTCTTTCACGGCAACACACTTTACACTTTTCTACAAGGTTTGATTAGCAAATTAATGCCTAGTTACCTATTACACACCGTTCTCTCCTTTCTTGCCTCTTCCTTTTTTGCAGAACAGCAGCAATGGGTTTGCACAGTACAAAGCACGTGCATCCACTGTAACTGCTGACAAAAGCATTTTCTAGAAATTGGATGTTTGTCAGCTGGAGTGAAAGAGAAGGATATGAAAGAGGATAAAATAGCCAACCAAAGGATGACAGGGAGCTTGCCAATGTGGCATGGTTGTAGAAAGAAAAAAAAGCAAGTCCAGTCTCTGTCATTTTCACTGAATATAGGGAAGTGGCTGCCTTCTGCATTTTACAAGGCATTGGTACAAGCTACCGTAGAATATTTTACATAGTTCTAGTCATTTGTATTCACAGAAATGTATTTTGAACTGAAATGGAGACAGAGAAGGGCTATTAGAATGATATTGATAATGAAGAATCCATTTTATAGGGGGAATAAAAACCTAGGAAAGGGCTATTTCAAATAAATAAAAAAGTGAGTGAGAGTTGGAAAACTTATCTAAGTTTCTAATCACAAGTGCTGTGAAGGTCTTTTTCAAACAACAGCGATAAGAAAAGAACCATACTTGATCCAAGACTACGGAAACTTATTGAAGGTCTCTGTGTGACAGTTAAGGATGAATTTAGACATAGATCAGTTGAGTTATTATCTTACTAGAAAGTTCTTGACAGACAAAAGCAAAATTGCTTTTTTTTTTATTATTATTTTTGATGAGAAGACATGCACCATCTTTTTGCAACGCTGTCACTACATTATTAATATCTCTAGTGCTTCAGGGAACTTGGGTAGTCTGCCAGGATTGCAGTTAGACTGCATCTGGACCCATACCGTCTCACATTCAGTGTCAATTCTTCTCCAATGTACTTTTGTACTTCAAGATCTGGGTCTAGGAGAGGCAGAGCTAGCTTGGGTACATCCATACCACCTCTGGGACCAACACATCATCTGTGGAACATGCAGGAAAGGCATAAGGAATCAACTTGAGCTATGATGTCAATGCAAATAACTGAATTTTTATTTAACTGCTACATAGACACACTAACTTGGAAAGTGCTTTAACCAGAGGTAATTCAATTCACTAGATTTGAAAGCACTTCAAGCATATCAGCTTCATACCCTTTGCTATTTAGCATTGCTTTCCTGGGGCATCTTTGCATCCTAGGTATGGCAGTCCTTCCTTGGGCCTCCAAGAACATTTCTATCAACATCTGAAAGACATGCAGCTTTCTTCCCACTCTGTATCATCTGTGTTCTGCCTGACCACTTTTTGACAGGTCTTAGATCTCCCCCAGATCCATCTTTCAGCAAAGGGAGAACTAGGCATGTTTTTCCTGCTTTTTATCCTGCTTTTGTGTTATGGACACATTGCAGGGAGTCCTGTGGATGCTGCAGTGGAAAGAGTAAGTCACTGAAGACTTCTCTGTCACAGCCTCTTGATAAGTATTACAACTTGGTTGCCTTTTGATTTACCTTTTTGCTATCTGTCCTCCACGTTGAGTGCAAATGCTTATCCAAATTGCCTATTTTAAATGCTTAAAACTCACAAGTCAAGCTCTTCAGCTACATTATGGGATTAAGGCAAGCTGAAAAGCAAAAGTACTTGGAGCTGTTTGCCTTTAGTTTCAGAGCCTCCAGAATTCCTTCAGGACACAACACTAAGCCATGAAAGCTAGAGCTGTAATTCTACCTTACTCCTCTTTTTAAGAAAAAGAGAGGCTTGTTTAGTCACTTGTCCAGAGGAATGGATGCTTTCAAATTTGACATCAAGTACTGTTAAGATTTCTGGATCAATCTGCAAAAGCTGATGCTACCAATTTAATCATTCCAACATTTTTAGACCAGAGAGCAAATGCAGAAAGCAGAAGAAGCTCAGTACTTATGACCCTACAGTGTAACAGGCAAAGAAGTAAATACATCTTGCCTAAAGGGACAGCCTCCAGTGGAGCAGTGCAAAGCCACTTCCATGCCCTTACACCTTGACAGCACACTGAAAGCTACACAAGGGAAACGGGGCACGAGAATTGGTTTTGAGTTTGCACACCCTAAAATTATTCTGCTCACCTGTGTTTTCAACTACTGCTTCTGTGGGTTTGCATTGATATGAACAAGTTATGTACCTTTCCCTTTAATGGTAACCTCTTGTAAAGGCAAGGTAAAGAGGGGAGACTGACATTTATCCTCCTCTGTGTAGGAAAAGCTTTTTATTTTTTCACTAATGGAAATTCATTCCTCTTTCAAAGTATTTATGATGCTATAAGCATACTGGGAATATTATTCTACTGTAAATGAGACTTGTCTCAGGTTAACTTTTAACCTGGTCTCTGAACTAGGTTCCCCATGAGACAAAGGTAAAATTGACCAAACCAAGTTTCTAAAATTCTTGACATTTCCATCTCTCCTACATTTCCACAGAGAACTCAAGCAGACTTTATCTTACAGCTGTAAAATCAATAAATTGGGTACTGTATTTGTTCATGATCAGGGAAACTGATGCTGAGTGAGCAATGTGGTATCAGCTGACTATGGAGCTAAAAGTGAGACCTCTCTTCTGTTAAAACAATTTGACCTGTCCAGACAATCAGTAAGATTAACTAAAGAGTAAGACATGACTCTTAAAACATGAAAATGCCAGCATTATTGTTACACTTGTAGGAAGAGTAGAGTTTTAGTGAACAAAAATACCAACAGTGAGGAAAAAAGATAACTGGCTTAGCTGATAATAAAGGAAGTTATTCAGTTTTTTTAATACAAATGGCCCAAATCCTATTGTGCAGGGCTTTTTTTTCCCAAAAAATGTCTCTCTGCAGAATGAATTTCCAGTGATCATATTATTTGCTTGGTTTCAATTTTCTTGAGAATAATTATGGCTGTAAGATTGATCTTGGGTAGATCACTAATATATTTTTAACTATTTAGCTGAGTTATTATGACATTATATTCAGTTAACTTGCTGGACTTACTTCCATTTCAGTTTTATCCAGCAAAGGTACAGAAATATAATTTCATACCATTTAGGTGTCCTTCTGTAAGTATCCATCCAATGTCACTCTCAGATCTTAATGGTAAATTTTTCAGAATTAGGAGCAAGGGTTAATTAAATTTATAACACCAAAACTGAAACTTGAAGAAGCAAAAGTATTATCAAGTTTCAGAAATGCAGATCAGCTTCAGCAAATAAACAATTAGGAATTTAAAAACGAGATTTCAAAAAGTTATAATGCTAATTCATGCTAAATGTCTAGTAAAATGTTTTCTTTCCCTTGGAAAACAAAGAGTGTTGTAAGCACCTATGACTAAAGGTTCATTTACATATCTTTCTAATTTCTTGACTATTAAATTGCAAAGGTTTTGGGTATTTGTTAGAACAGGGAATAGACCATATAACCTATTGCTTCACAGACTAAGATGGGAGGGATTTAAGGCTTGCCATCCAATGCCTCTGAGTAGAGAAAGAGCCAGCATTACTCACCAACCACTGACCAACAGGTTTAGCATTGCCTGGATGGGGATCAGCTAGAATCTCACAGAGGAAACTGGGCAACAAAGGCAGAAGGTCCAGGTCCACATTTGCAGAAGATTGCCAAAGAAAGCATGTGATATCTGAAAGAGATCAGAGAAAAAAACTAAGTAGACACAGGTAGACATTCCCATTTTTGACTCTTTACCCACTAAAGCGGCTGCATATATTCAACTGTCCATTTCCAATACAATAAACATTTTGTTTATTTGTGAGAAGCCAAATAAATCCCTATTCCATTTCCCCCCAGTTTGACTCTAAATGTTCCCTAAGTTCACAATCAATGAATATATTTTTTAAAATCCTCCTTATGTTTATGTGTGGTTTACATTATAATTTCTAAAATATATTACAACATTCTATTTGCTCTATTTTGAAATTTCAAGAACTTTCTGTGGCTTTTCCACACCATAGAAATTTCATGTATAAATCATAGGGAAAAAAGGTAAATCTTCTCCTGTTTTCCTGTTCAGTGTTCCAAAAAAACCAATTGGAAATAAAGTTGTCAATCACTAATGTAATCTTCTATGTCAGCTCATCCCAATTATCTCAGCTGATAGACCTGTTCTAAAAATAGCAAACACTTACCAACTGAAAATACATTTTGACTAAAATGTTCTAACTTCAGTAGGTTAATGTTAGGAATAATTACTAAAATTAAATAATATTGAAAATACAGCATTGTTCACACATTAAAGAAAGGTATAAAATCAAACCGCTTCTAGGATAGAATACACCCACAGCTGGTATGTGAGGAATCCAGCACATCTGAAATTCCCTATACAAAATTGCTTGCAAAGCAACATGGAGGATGGAGTAGTGTGGGGATTCTATGGCGAGACTCTAGTAAGAATATGGGAATGAGATAGTTCTATGAAATTAATAAGCTGCCTACTTGCTACCCTGAGCCAACAGTCTGTCAAATTTTGACAAAATGCTGTCCTTCGTGTGAACTTTGTTCATTATAATGTCATTATAATACCAAAACACACCTCCATCCTGAAGGCTACCTGCCTCCATGGTACAACCACTCCTCCATTAGTCTGGGCCCCTATTTTTTCATAAACTATAGCATTTAAAAATGCGAGGTGAGAGGTTTTTACAGCAATCATAATAAAAGTATTTATGACTAAAGTCACTCAAACTCCACCTTGAAGGTAAAAAATAGTATAAAAATAGCCCAGGAAAGAGGGGATATGAGACGGAAGAGACTATCATGAACAAGTCAAGGAGAACTCCGTCACAGACTGCCTCTGACTTCTGGAACCAGTCAATGGGCTGAGCCTTTCTTCCCCCTGCAGAGGTACACCTTTGGGTAAGACTTAGACTGCACCAAGTGCTTCCCCTCGGGAAACTTAGAAACCTCTCTAGAGAGTCACTTTTCTATATTTATAGCCAGGCTGCATTATTTGCAACGTCGCGCGTTTTGTGTAATTAACAATACTTTTATCTGCACGTGCTTTGCAGATATTGTATTTATCACTGGCAACTCATATGAACCTTTATATCTGTTGCTTAAAAACCACACTGGTTAAGTAGCTAGTTGTTTCAGATTCTCCTTGAACTTGATAGTGGCCATGCTAGTTCATGAGCATGACTAGACTGAGGGTGTACACTATTAGTGTATCTGGAATCATGATAGTTTAATATATTAAACACAACTGGACTGATAGTGGTGAATTGGGCATCACTCAGAATTTAAACCTAGCCAGACCTAGCCTCCCACCTTGGTGAGGGCTATTAGAACTCAAGGGGGTTTATATTCTGCCAAAACTACTTTTGTCTTTTAACAGAATAGGTGCCCAGGGAAAGTTTAGTTAAAGATAAACATATTAATTTATTTAAATTCCATAAAGTCCCCTTTTCTTATTTCAACTTTGACTCTGAATTGATCATTGAAAGCCTTCAAAAGGGGAAGTGTATTTTCTGTCTTTGTTTCTCTTATTTGAGGGAGAAAAGGCAATGTAGCTCTTCGTTTGGGTCTTAATGGAATCACAGAAGCATAGAATAATCTAGGTTGGGAGGAACCTTTAAGATAATTGAGTGTAATCATCAGTCTAACAGCACTAAAACCATCACTAAACCATGTCCCTAAGCAACATGTCTACCCATTTTTTATATGCCTATGGGGATGGAGATTCTACCACTTCCCTGGGCAGCCTGTTCCAATGTTTATAACACTTTATGTGAAGATGTTTTTCCTAATACCCATCATAAGTCTCCCCTGGTACAAATTGAGGCCATTTCCTGTTGTCCTATTGCTTGTTACTTGGGAGAAGAGACCTTCATCTCTCCACAATCACCTTTCAGATAGTCGTAGAGAGTGATAAGCTCTCTCTTCAGCCTAATTTTCTCCAGACCAAAAAACTCTGGTTCCCTCAGCCACTCCACATAATTCTTGCTCTCCAGATTCCTCACCAACCTCACTGCTCTTCTCTAGACTTGCTCCACAATCTCAATGTCTTTCCTATAGTGACGGGCTTGAAACTGAACATGGTATTTGAGGTGTGGCCTCACTAGTGCTGAGTATAGTTTATGATATGGCACACATAACATTTGGAGAGGTGGTGGAGTGTCTGTCTCTGGAGACATTCAAAATCC
This sequence comes from Pedionomus torquatus, assembly GCA_013398155.1. Classification (NCBI taxonomy): domain Eukaryota; kingdom Metazoa; phylum Chordata; class Aves; order Charadriiformes; family Pedionomidae; genus Pedionomus; species Pedionomus torquatus. The sequence continues at coordinate 7,594 of VZRU01012185.1, forward strand.
TCCTGGACAAGTTCCTATGTAACCTCCTCTGTGTGGACCTGCTTTGGCCAGGGCTGGGGAGGGGGGTGGAGGGGTGGGGTTGGACTAGATGATCTCCAGAGGCAGAGGTCCCCTCCAACCACATATCATTCTGTCATTCTGTGGAAGCTGTAGTGTGGAAAGTGACCAGGAAACCCTGTATCTCAGATGAAAATGTGGATTGATATCTCATAAGAACACATTCGTACACTGATATTCAGGACTTCTTAATCCACCCAGGATGTGGATTAAGATCCATCCTGCTCCAGAGGAACCTTGCTCCTTCCATTGATTAAGAACAGCTCTTAAGTGAATGTCTGACATATGTATATAATTTAGATTAGATTAGATTAGATTAGATTAGATTAGATTAGGACAGTCCACTGGAAAAATTCACAAACCACCTATCTGTACATTTACATGCCTGAATATTTTCATAACTTTGAACCTGAATGCTATATTCAGTTACTCTATCACTTAAAAGTCTGGGGTTTTTATTTGTCAAGTAAGCAGACACTTTGAAAAATGTGACTTCTTTCTCAGGGGCTTAAACTAAAGCTTAAGTATCCAAGTTTGCAAATACTGTGGTCTGAAGTGTTGACAAACACATTCACACATGCTTATCAGGGACCATGCTTTTGCTTAGTGTGTAGTTATTGTGCAGTGTCATATTATGTTGCCTTGCTACAGATAAAACTTCTAATGATTACACAGGTATTTTTTTTCTGCTGTAAGCAAACATGGCACACTGGACAGAGAATTAAAAGTACAGGACAATAAAAGTGAAAACAAATTACAGTAATAGTGTTAATGTCATACTTCAGTTTTATTGGTATAATTAAAATCCCTTTAGAACACACCTGTTCCTTAAACATTTCTATTCCTATTCTCCCCTTATTAGTGCAATTTTATGGTGAGATGTCACTCATGTTCACTCTTAAGCAATCAATTTGTCACCTCCACTATTAAATTGAGCATGGTGAGTGGTTATTGCTGCAGAATAGTCAAGGGACTGTATGGGGGAGTGGATAGCCAGCTCATTCACACTCTTTTGAAAAGTCTCACTTAAGGCTGTGGGCAGCTGTGCATAATGCTACAGCAGTATTTATAGATGAGGTTACTTCCAATAATTTCTCCAGCTGCTTTTAAATGGTATTTTTGTGTAGTTTATTGATTCCCAGTCCCCTGGAGGAGGATCACGTAAGTGTTCCTTAGTCCACTGGTGCCAAAGTGAGCCCAGTTAGCTCAAATAAATTCTGTATAACCCATCTTTGCTCTGGCTCATACTGACTAAGGTGAATTATTCCTAGTTAGTGAAGTTCCCCTAGCAGATGTAAGAATTAGTGTTTTCAGTCACAACCATAGGAAGGAGCTATGTTCAGAACAGGACAGTTATTGACAGCCTAAGCATTTACTTATTGTTACAATTTACTAGTCAAAAATGCCATTAGTCCAGAATTTAGAGAGAAAAAGGCAAATCTACAAAACATTTACTGTCATATAGTAAATACTTCTGAAGGAATTTGGGATTGTATTTATTACGCTTTTTTTCTCTAAGAAATACAGGTCTGAATCTACTCTCTCTAAATATGGCTGTTGAGTTAGTGGAGTTATTGTCTTATAAAAATGGTGCAAAATCAGAACACTGCTAATATAATCCCTCTTATTGCTATAGGAGTGTTTCATCTAATGCTTAAAGACCTACTAGAAAACCAAGAACTAGCAATTTATTTAAAGAATGCTTATGGCAAATGTCTTAGTATTATGTACCAGTTGGACTGGAAATACCACTAATGAAGCTAATTAAAATTCTGTTTTAATTGTATTCAATAAATCCACAGTCTTCTGCCAGATACAGAGTGGATAAAAAATTAAGACATTCCTTTCCCACTTTGTTACATGCTTCAAAGACATCAAAATATTCCTCCTCTTTCAATTCCTTCTTAATTTAATATCAATATCTTTATTTAAAGAAGGCAGAATGTAGATTGGACATAGAAATATACATACACAAACAGCTTTCAATCAGATTGTCTTGGCATATTCTCCTTTAATTGTTTGGTTGCCTCCTTGAACACCTCTCTGCTTTGCATACATCCTAGGCTGTCAGAGCTAAGATGTATCAATTAAATTTCACCTGTTTATACTTTCTCCTCTGAGTTATGGTTATGATATGAGTAAAGTAGCTTCTGAGACTTGGTATATTTTTGTTTTGTTTTATTTAATGTTTTGAAAACCATAAAACTCAGATATGACTCAAAGAATAATTACATGTCTTGCCTTCAAAATTAATAAAGGTGTTTTGTTATTCACTGTTTTCTGTAGTCATTAAATAGTGATCTGGTCCATTAAAGTGGTGTGTTTTGTTTGATTCATTCTGACAGATGAGAATAGTTGCTTGCAGCTGGAACTCTTTAAATTTTGTTGAAAGTGTTATGTGGGGATTAAAGATATGATGGAATCAATTTACTTAGATTAGATTTAACAACGGAAACAGGTGTGGTATGCAGTAAAGTATATACCTTTAATACATAGGCCAGAAGCATTCTGTGCAGGATGAGAGAGGAACTGGGTAAATGCTTTGGTCCGGATGGCACTGGGATTAAGGAAGTGTGAAGGGAAGATAATGAAGAACTGTTGATCATTTGTCATTGAATAAAAGTTGAGAAGAAGAAAAAGAAAGAATCCTGCTGACCACTACTAACAATGGAAAATAAAACAGGTAGGATTTTGCTTTCAAAGACTATAAAGGCCAACAGCTCATATGGAAGACATCTCTGTTTTCAAAATAAATCTGTCTCTAGTGTTGATCAGGAAGTTCAAAGGGGTCACAAAGAATCACAGAATGGCTGAAGTTGGAAGGCACGTGGAGATTACCTGGTCCAATCCCTCTTCTCAAACAAGATCACCTAGCACCTAGGTTGCCCAGGACCATGTCCACAAGGGGAGAAGACTCCATAACCTCCCTGGATAATCTGTGGCAGTTGTTGCTCATATTCATAGTAAAAAAGGGTTTTCTGATGTTCAGAGGGAATCTCCTGTGTTTCAGTTGATGCCCACTCTCTCTGGTCCTGTCACTGGGCACCACTAAGCTTGGTTCCTGGGAGCCTGGCTCTAACCTCTTTGCACTCTTGCTTCAGGTATTTATAGGCATTGATAAGATTGCCCCTGGGGTTCAGCCTCTTTTTTTCCAGGCTGAACAGTCTCAGCTCTCTCAGTCTTTCCTCAATGGAGAGCTGCTCCAGAACCTTAATCATCTTTCTGACTCTTTGCTGGATTCTCTCCATTGTGGAACCCAGAACTGGACACAGTAGTCCAAGTGTGGCCTCACCAGTACTAAGCAGAGGGGAAGGATTGCCTCCCTCAATCTGCTGGCACTACTTGGCCTAAAGCAGCCCAGGATACCATCAGCCGCCTTTGCCACAAAAGTGTATCACTGGCTTGTGTTCAACTTGATGTTCACCAGGACCCCTAGGTCCTTTTCTGCAAAGCTGCTTTCCAGCTGGGTGGTCCCTAGCATATACTGGTGCATGAGGTTGTTCCTTGCCAGATGCAGGACTTTGTGCTTCTCGTTGCTGAAGTTCATGAGGTTCTTGACAGCCTATTTCTCCATCCTGCCAAGGTCCCTCTGCATGGCATCACAACTCTGGTTTATCAGCCACTCCTTCCAGTTTTGTGTCATTAGTAAATCTGCTGAGGGAACACTCTGCTCCATCACCCAGGCCATTAATGAAGATTAAAAATGTTACCCCAGTGTACCTCTGAGGTACACTGACAGTTACTTACTTCCAACTGGAGTTCAAGCCATTGACCACTGTCCTCTTGGCCTGTCCATTCAGACAGTTTTCAGTCCACCTCACCGTCTGCTCATCCAACCCACACTTCAACAACTTCTCTATGAGGATCTTATGGGAGATGGTGTCAAAAGCCTTACTGAATTCAGTTACTCAATGTTTTGCTCCATCTACTAGGCCAGTCATTTCATTGCAGATGGTTATTACATTGGTCAAGCATGACTTCTCCTTATGAAGCTACGCTGACTACTCCTGACAACTTTCTTATCCTTCACAGGACAAGAAATGGTTTCCAGGTTTCCAGGTTGCTCCATCACCTTCCCAGGGCTCAAGGTGAAACTGAATGGCCTGTAGTTCCCTGGGTTCTCTTGCTTGTCCTTCTTGAAGATATGAGTGATATTTGCTTTTTTTCAAGGTTCAGACACCTCTCCCAATTGCCAAAATCAATCAAAGATTAAAGAAAGTGGCCTTGCAATGACAACCAGATCCCTCAGTTCTGGGCATATCCCATCAGGGTCCATGAACTCATATATGTCTGCTTTGCTTAAGTGTTCTCTGTCCTAATCCTCTTTCACTAAGAACATGTCTTCCTTGCTCCAGTCTTTCCCCAAGCTTGCTATGGCCTGGAATTGCTAAAGGCCAATCTTCCTAATAAAGATGAAGACGAAGGCACCATTCAGTTTTTTCCATGTCCTATGCAATCAGGTCCCCTGTCCCATTTGCCAACAGGTTGTCTTTTTGTCACCTATGTACTTACAGAAACCCTTCTTGTTGCCTTTGGACCCCTGGCCAGATCCAGTCTCACTGTGGCTTTAACTTTCCTAATCACATCTCTTCATGCTTGGACAGTGATGCTGTATTCCTCCCAGGCTACTTGTCCTTTCTTCCACCTTTTTTTTGTTGTTGTTGTTGTTTCATTTTTGAGTCTTCTCAGCAGCTCCTTGTTCATCTGCACAGGCCTCCCAGCATTTCTATTTGATTTCCTGCTTTCTTGGTTGGACTATTCTTGAGCTTGAAGGAGGTGAATCGTGAATACTAAGCAGCTTCTTTGGGCCAAACTTCCCTCCAATCCCTGATTCCACAGAACTGTACCAAGCAGATTGCTGAAGAGATCAAAGCCTGCTCTTCTGAAATCCGACACACTGACCTTGCTTTTTTCCCTGCTTCCTCCTCTCAGGGTCTGAACTCCAACATCTCATAATAACTGCATCCAAAGCTCCCTTTGACCTTCACACCCCTGATGAGCCCGTCCCTTCCAGTTAGTATGTCTGCCCATAACAGACACCCACTACAAAGCCAACTTGCTTTTCAACCCTTACACATAAATTCTCAGCTGGTTCATCATCCTTCCCCAGGCAGAGCTCCATGCACTCCAGCTGCTCTCTCATATACAGGGAAACTGCCCCTCCTTGACTTCCTGGCCTAAACAGCTTGTATCCCTCCATTGTATCACTTCAGTCATGGAAGCTATCCCACCACATCTCCATGATCCCAACAAGTTTATAGTCCTGCAACTGCACACAGATTTATGAATCATTATGTTTATTCTCCATGCCATGCTGTGTGCATGAGTGTACAGTGCTTTGGAGAGGAATTTCAGCACGCTGATTTCCCAGGAAGGGTTTTGGGCACTTCCTTACTTAATACAAGTGCTGGAGATGGCCCTCCTTCAGCCCTATTTTTTTAATTTTGTGATCTCTTTCTGTCAAATCACTCCAGGCCCTTTGCTCATCAGACCTGTCCATCACTCCCTCACAGGGCTGCTGGTAACTTTCTCCTTCCCTGTCATTGTTAGTTTAAAGTCCTCCTTACCAGGTCAGTCATCCTGCTGGCAAGGATACATAGAAAGGCTCACAGAAAATAGACTGACAGCTGACTGCTTGTCAGTTCTGTGTAGCTTTAGGATTGTTCTTTCATTGAAGAGAAAGAATCTTGTTCACATGAAAAGGTTGTAAATGGACTTCAAAATAATTTCCATAAATACTGGAAAAACTGTTACTTAAATATATGCACATATTTCCGTGTTGAAATATGAGGTAGAATGCACATCTTTGTAAACTATTGTGTATTAAAATAATACAGTAATAGTTCTAACATCTGATGGGTAAATATGAATATTTTTTAATGTTTCCAGTCCTTAATGTATTTTGGTTTTGTTTATTAATAGAATACTATTATAAAAGTTACTTGTTATGTTTGGATCTTGTTCTATTTCTTTCTCCATACAATACCACACTTTAATGTCTACAACTATATTTTGTTGTTGCTACTTTGTCATCAGCAGAAGCGTTATGTAAACAGTTTTGGAAAATGAAGACCTACATTCCACTTTTGCCAGGGAGAAGTATAGTCAGTCAGGGAGGCAGCAACAGAAAAAAATTATATGTGGCTAGGGGCATTTTGATCATCAAATGACAAAGAAAGCATGCTGCCCATCTACATAAAGCAGAAGGCAGGCTACATCTCAGCAGCAGTTTAGGAACTCCAGTGTCATATTTTAATTGATATGACTCTTTTATTGGTATAATTTATAGTTTATCTTGCACCCAATGCTTTCCTAGTTAATGGCAAATAGGGCTCTGTGTGACATTCCTCACTCATGTATGTTAATATGTATTAAGCCCTGATATTACTAAGAAATTTGTAGCCCTCACCTTCAGAGCTTTTTTTCAAAGGTGGAAATGAAAAATGACACCATTTTTTCCAGGTGCTACATTAATGTCATTACCTGACCAGCACCCCCAAAACTTACTGTGCACGGTGTAATTGAGTACTTTGTTATTAGCTTTATTACTCCCATCCCCAAGGGGGAATGGCTTCACAGGATAAATTACATGCTAGAAATATGTTGACTCTGGATGCACAGGTTCCAGGCTGCATGACAGACTCAGACTTTCAGCTTTCTGTGGTCAATCAAGCAGCTATCATGCACTTCATTCTTTAGTGTGAGAATGGTTAGGCACTGGAAAGGGTCACCCAGAGAAGTTGTGGATGCTCCATCCCTGGAGGTGTTAAAGGCCAGGCTGGATGGAGCTTCGAGCAACCTGGTCTAGTGGGGGGTGTCCCTGCGCATGGCAGAGGTTTGGAACTTGATGATCTTTAAGGTCCCTTCCAATGCAAACCATTCTATGATTCTATTATTCATTCTGTGTCCAGGTAAGCATTAACATATAAAGGACAGGTACTGATACATCTTCTAGGATTGCTCACTTGATAATTACTTTCTATCGGTATTAGTGGTGTCTTGAAAAACAGAACCATCTTCGAATTTGCGCACAAATACTCAGCCCATTTTTATAATTGCTGTTCATAAATAGTTTACTGGCCACAGCTAGAAAAATAAAAAGTGCATGTTTCATCAAGCCTGAGGGTGAGCATACCTGCAGGATGCTGTAGCCACTGGGATGCTTTCCAAAAGGCACTGTGTGGCCTTGCTTCTCTTCATCCAAGGGCAGGTTATAAATCAAGAGTAGCTCCATTTAGAATCATAGAATAATCCAGCCCAGAAAGGACCTCCAAAGGTCATCTAGTCCGACCTCCCTGCAGTTACAGGAACAACCCCAACAAGACCAGGTTGCCCAGGGCCTCATGGAGCCTTACCTTGAATATCTCCAGGGAAGGCAGGGAAGGGGCCACAAGCACCTCCCTGTGCAGTCTGTTCCAGTGTTCCACCACTCTCATAGTAAAGAATTTGTTTCTAATATCCAATCTAAATCTGCTCTTCTACAACTTAAAGCCATTGCCCCTTGTCCAATCACTGCAGGCCTTTGTAATACACTCTGCCCAGCCTTCCTGTAGGCCCCCTTCAGGGACTGGAAGGCTGCAATTATGCCTCCTCAGAGCTTCCTCTTCTCCTGTCTGAACAACCCCAGCTCCCTCAGCCTATCCTCTATCAGAAGCACTCCAGCCCCCTGATCATTTTCAAGGCCCTCCTTTGGACCCACTCCATCAGGTCCATATCCTTCCTATATTGAGGGCTCCAGCCCTGCACACAGCACTCCAGGTAGGGTCTTACCAGAGCAGAGTAAAGCAGCAGAATCACCTCTCTGGATCTGCAAAAGACTTCCAGCAGTGCAAAGGGAAGATTAACCAGAACCTTTCAGGCTAAAAAACACACCCTGAAAAATCATGTGGCTTGGTATGAACGTTGCACCACAGCCCAAAATCCAGCAAGATGCAATAACAATTTGGGGAAGAAAGCTGTTCCCTTCAGTGTCAGAACTGCACAGTGGAGCAAAATAAGTTATGTATGTGACAAGTTGGCTGCTCTCTGCTGTATCCGACTAATTATTAATCACCTCAGTGGACGGGACACCAGGTCTATGGGAAAACAGGAACTGTGAATACAGGCAGGGCAGAACCACAGGGAACATGAGTGAGCACAATGCTTGTCTTGGGCTGGTGGCAGCATCCCACGCTCTGCTGCCCTTTGTGCCCCTCCACCTGGGCTAGGCAGTCCCCACAGATCCCCCAGCGCTCCCTGACCAACTGCAGCTGACTACGAAGTTCTCTGCTCTGGTCACCTCCAAGACCACTGCAGAGCTGCAGTGACAGCATGGCTCTCCTGCCATTTCATGGTATCCTTAGTGAGGAGGAGGTCTTAAAAAAAAAGAGACAAAGATGGCAAATGAATGGGCATATATCTACACATCTGTATGAATAGAAAGTCTCAGGCAACAGTTCCGTGCTGCACTCATGGCTTCTGTGACTCCTATCTTTACCAGTGTGGACCAAAGGTCTGTCTATCTGGTTTCTAAGGTGGGCTATTGAGTTGATTCCCAGGGAAGAGTGAGAACAGGAAAACACTATATGACACATCTCTTGACTCTTCTAATCTCTGGCTGGTTTTAGCTCAGGGAATTTTCTATAGCTGATGTGGTTTGGTTATTTAGCAGCTTTCAGTAGACCTTTTTTCCAAATACTTGTCTGATCTGCCCTTGAACCCATGTAACCCTTTTGCATGCAGAAGACTCTAAGTCTGTGTTTATGCCATTAAAATAAACAGAGCCAGTTCACAAGTACAAACCCTTGTCCTGTTGTGTTCCATACTGTCAAACTGTTAGTAAGGGCTGTGGCACAAGCTGATCATCATTCCTCCCAAACAAAGCCTGGGCAGTCTGCAGCATCAGCACACAAAAAGCTCACTGTCTCCCTCCTGTCTGGGGCAGTAAAACAGTTGTCCACTGGGACCATTCCTGAAAGTGTAATCCCAGCAAGGCTCTGTGGTTGTGTGGTGGCCTGAAGGAAAAGTATTGGAAAGTCCGGATGTTGCTACTTTGTTTTAGGGGATAGGAAAGCTTTGCACTGCAGATGTGAGTCTTGTCATCCTAGTTAGTCTCGAGGCTAGGAACAGGAACAGGATATTTAGTTTTGAAAGAACACAGGTATTACAAGCATCCCAGGAGTTTTCACTTCATGTCAGAACCCAGTTCTCTCAATTTTTTAAGGTAAATAGAAATTGTTTTTCTCAATAATAAGTCCTTCCTGTCAAGTAGAGAAGCAAGATATCACTGGCTGTGGTACAAGGAAGGAGTGAGGTATCCTGTTAAGCCCTGTTGGTGCTTCTCCTTTTTGTCTTGCTTATTACTCAGCACCTCAGCTCCCAGGGAGTCATGAGCCCCATAACTGCTGTGTGGTTTCCTGAATAACAGTGTTGAGAAGCAGTCAGTCAGTTTTGCTGTTGGATTTTTTTGTTGTTTTATTAATATATGTTAATAAAATACATAGGCCTACTTCGTGCCTTGAGGTGGCTGAGACTGTTGGTCGAGATTCTTGTCTTTACAAAAGAAAGGGACCACCACATCACCTGTGCCTGGATGATACAGGAAGAATCTTGTAAGAAGTTGGCATCCTTGTGTCACAGGGCAAATACAACATATGGTAGCAGCTCTGCTCTACTAAATGGCCTTGTCTTTAACATGAGATCACATCAAGAGTGAGAAAAAAAATCACTGTATGCATGCAGTGTTTGTTCAGTGTTATGATATGCCAACAAATATGCCAGTCAGCTTTTTGCTACATAGATGTTTCTTAGCTAAAATATGAACCTTGTTGACCAGCAACTCATTCCCTGTATGGCTCCACGCTGCCATCAAATAACATAGCTTTCTGTCAAAGCAAGATTCTGCCAACAGAAGTTAGCCTATGACACGGCACTAGTGTAAAAAGACGGTGTTTTTGTTTAATAGAAAAATTTCACACATCATGGCTGACACAGTTCTGTTAAGGAGAACCCATGGTCTGATCACAGATATGCTGACAGAAGGCGGATTTTGTCAATTCAGGTTAACATATTTGAGAAAGATAGTGTAATTACACTAGCAAAAAAAAAATCTGTTCTGTGGTGGTGTTGTTTGGGTTTTTTTAATGAATATGTACATACATACATATGTATTTTTTTTTTCATATATTAACTGGTGGTGCAGTTAAACGTTGCAGCTCCTCTGGCAACAAAGCCTGTTTATTAAGTACCAATCCCAGTGCCCAGAGCACCCCAGTTTGCTTCCCCCTGCAGCTGTGCTGCCAGAAGCAATTGCAGACCACACTGTAAACAGGATGGCTGCTTCCCTCGATGTTGAGTGACTAGGCAGTCTAATGGCCCCCATCTAATTGAGCAAGATCATTTCACTGATACATTTTGCATTGTGAACAAACACTTGCATCTGTGCTTCTGAGTCAACAAACTGGTCTTTAGGAATGGAAACAAGGCTTTGCTAAGGAAGAAGTGAACTTTTTATATAGGAAATAAAACCTTTGTACAATTGTATTCAAAATCTACACTCTGATTTACAGTTTGAGAGACTCTAAATCAGAATATAGTGTACCATGACAACCTCTTTAATTCTCTTCTTTCTGTTACTTGTAGGATGCCCATGGCAAGGACTGTCTCTTTTCTTGTAGTTGTACATGTAATCAGGCTGCCTGGTTCTAGTTCGGAACTTTCTGTTATTATGGAAATAATAATGATAGCACTATTACTATATTGTGTAACTAAGATGGTAAGATTCAGTTGATCGAAATGCTCCATTTTTAAATGTCTCTCTTGCTAATATGAAAGTGATGGCAGATTCTCCTGAAAATAACCCTTGATTTAAGATTTTACAATTTGTAAATACAAGATTTGATGGCACAGACTTTAGTGCAAAAACTCAAGATTTTAGTGCACTGTGGAGTGGTTTGTCTTTTTCTAACAGTGTTTGTGGGCAGAAGTTCTGGGGCACATTGTGGCAGTAACAATAAGGCACAAATAAACCTGCAAATGCCATTTTACATATCCTATTGAAAAGAATCCATGGACAAAAAAACCTGTGTCAGTTCAATCTTTATTACATTGATTACAGATAATCTGGCCTGAACAGTAAATGCTTGCTTTTCACTGTTTTTTACTCGTGGAGTAATAGTTACAAACATAATGTAGGTGATGAGGGTTACTGGCCAATTTCATCTGCACATATAGTTAGAATTCCAGAGTTTTTTTTCTTATCAAAATACTACCATTCTCCCCAGAAAGGCCACATGCAGTCATATCCAAAATATATGTAATGAGTACAATAATCCAGTATTTTGCCAGGTATTGACATGTTTAGGCAGCAGAGAGATTGTTTAAAATTAGATCTTACTTGGTCAACTCAAGGTGAAAGAGTTGGTCATAAAATTGTCCAGTCACCTTAATTTATGCCATATTATTCTATCAATATCTAGTCTAAACCCACTAATTTGCATGAATTTCAGAGCTGTGTAGGTTTGATCTGAAATATTTTCTAGATATCATTCTGTATTTAGAAACCTCGATGTGCAGCCATGGGCTTAATAACTCATAGAATCATAGAATCATCCAGGCCAGAAGGGACCTCCAAAGGTCACCTAGTCTGACCTCCCCGCAGTCACAGGGACACCCCCAACTAGACCAGGTTGTCCAGGGCCTCGTCGAGCCTCACCTTGAATATCTCCAGGGAAGGGGCCTCAACCACCTCCCTGGGCAACCTGTTCCAGTGTTCTACCACCCTTAGAGTAAAGAAATTTTTTCTAATATTCAACTTAAATCTACTCTCCTCCAACTTAAGTCCATTGCCCCTCATCCTACCACTGCAGGCCTTTGTAAACAGAATCTCCCCAGCCTTCCTGTAGGCCCCCTTCAGGTACTGGAAGGCTGTGATTAGATCTCTCCGGAGCCTCCTCTTCTCCAGTCTGAACAGCCCCAGTTCCCTCATCCTATCTTCGTAGCAGAGGTGCTCCAGCCCTTTGATCATCTTTGTGGCCCTCCTCTGGACCCGCTCCATCAGGTCCCTATCCTTCCTATATTGAGGGCTCCAGACCTGCACACAGCACTCCAGGTGGGGTCTCACCAGAGCAAAGTGGCAGAATCACCTCTCTGGATCTGCTGGCAACACATCTTTTGATGCCGCCTACAATTATGCGTTTTCATTGGCTGTTTTGAAAATGGAAAGGCACAGCTTAGCCATAACCTGGCCAAGTCTGGTTCTTCATCCGATGTGCTGATGCTTTGTGGGGGCTAACTTCATAAAAGTTTAACAAAATATTAATGGATAAATTATCACAATTTATAATTAATTATCAGTAATTGATAAAAGGTAACTGAATCCTATGGAGAACCCTTAAAAATACTCTGACTCTTGAAAAAAAGCTGTCTGTCTTTAAGACATTAAAAATAGTCACTTCTGAGTAGCTGATTATTTGGTAGAAGGACAGATTGATTTGTTGAATAGGGGTTTTTGGCTAGCCAACAATTTTTACTTTTGAGTGCCAGGAAACCACATCGTCTATTATTTTGGATTTCTATGTTCAGTCTTGAAAACAAGCAAAAAAGAAAATTTTGAAATAGTCCATCCTTCTATTGATCTCCATGGCCTTTATTCACTGTATCATGACTGTTTCCCCTAGATGTTTCTTTGCTGCTGTTTCTGTGTCATTCAGGCTCCTCATTTCTCTTGTGCGGACATGCAGCACCCCTGTGTTCCAGTTCAGCTCCCAAAGAAATCCCTCCACCCACACAGCTAAGCATGCTGACCAGCCATGCATGTGACCTGTGTTTTGGGCGGTGGCTCCCTATTGCTTCAACAGTTCTGTTGAATTTGAATTTAACTATTAATGTGTACGCTGACGAAGGGTAACTGCTATACTCAGCAGCTTCAGCTACATTTTATTCAGTGTTAGCAGTCTTTTCCATTGCGAGTAATGCAAGGATTATTAACTTTTTTATGCTTTAGCTTGTTATCGGTCTTTTAGAACAATGGATTTAAATTACATGCAAACTTTAAACTAGCTTCCATTTCCTTGCAGTACTATACACCTCTCTCTATTCTGTACGAAGTTATAGAAGTGTACGAACAGTGTTTATGGGATAAGACCTTTGCTATTTAAAGTTGTATATTATTTAAATGCCTGTAATACTATAAATTAATGTAGGCAAATTTACCATAGCAATCAGAATTACAGTATATCATTATAGCATGAAAGGTATTGCACCATATGGAAATAATAATGTCTCCAGAAGACATAAAATACTGCCTTCATCTTACTACTGCTAACATATTTTTAATGCATGGTTGAAAATCATGATGCTGTTGCTTTTGAAACTGCAAAATTCACAGTCTAACAAATAAATTCCAAATGTTGATTTCTTCTAAGAACTTTGTGTTTTTATAGTCGTCATTGCCACATCTTGCATATCCCACAACACAGGACAGCAGATGACTTAGTTCAAATAATTCTCCATTGTTTTTAACATTTTTAACATCCCCAAGGGGGGTGGGGTGGGTGGGTATTTATATATTTAATAATTTCCAGATTTTTGAGCTGCTAGGATGTTCAGTTGTGTGGAAAAAAATCTGATGGCTATTACTCAACTTTTTCAGTTGAAAATGGTTTTGGACCTCTCATTGGATTATTAAAGCAAAACTGCTCAGTTTTCTTTACGTGCATTTTCACTTTTTGTTTATATCTAACTAAGAATAATGAAAAAGGTAGGATAGTTTTTGAGTGTATGAGCAAAATGACTCTATGATCCATATGTTCTGACAGCAATTTCAATACTGTAGACCAATTAGCATTTGTATGAATTATAAAATGTAGCTATGGCTTATTCCTTTCAACAGATGCCACATTGAATAAAAAAAATAAGTGCCCAAATGAATACGGATAAAATATGCTGTTGTGTTTGTAGTCTATTGAAGAAAGTGACTATAATTGTTATGCTAGTGTTTTCCTTAGAGTGGCATTTATGAACTACAATCAGTTTAAGGCAATTAATTAGGTGAGTTAAAAGGAAGAGTAAATGGGAACAGGAAAAAAGACAGCTCTTATCTTTGGCTTCTGTCTGGAAAAATAAAAACTCTTGCTAGGAAGTTTGATTGTGGATGGGCCCAGAAAGCTCAGGAGGCATCTCCGTGAAATCACTTTCCTCATAGATGGAAACAGTTGCACATCATACAAAATGCACATAAGAGGGACACAGTTGCAGAAATAAGACCATTTTCTTTGTCAGTAGAACCTTTTCCATGTCCTCCCATGATAATAAAGCTGTATGTGGGTATTTCGTGGTGCAGTAGACACGCTGGAGGGAAGGGATGCCATCCAGAGGGATCTGGACAGGATTGAGAGGTGGGCTAATGCAAATGGCATGAAGTTCAACCAAGCCAAGTTCAGGGTCCTGCACCTGGGACGTGGCAATCCCAGGCACAAATACAGGTTGGGCAGAGAATGGCTGGAGAGCCATTCTGAGGAGAAGGACTTGGGAGTACTTGTGGATGAGAAGCTCAACATGAGCCAGCAGTG
>VZRU01012185.1:39160-54587 GCA_013398155.1 Pedionomus torquatus
GCGTGCCTGCTCTCCTGCCTTCTGGCGCTGCTGAGGATACTAGCGGCGGAAGACTACTCTCCCCACAGCCCCCGTCAGAGGCGGCGCGGGCCGTGCGTGCCGCTCGGCTCGGCGCCCTTCCGCCCGCGGCGGCCTGTGCGTGCCGACACCGGACTCTACCCGTCCCGCTCCCCGTCCGGGGGTGCGCGGGGGCGCCTCCCGGCGGCCCCCCTTCGCCGGTTGCCATGGTGCTGCGGCNGGCGCTGGCGGGGCCGGTGGTGCTCTGCGAGCCCTGCGACGCCCGGGCGCTGCAGCAGTGCAAGCCCCTGCAGCCCGACTGCGCCGAGCGGGTGCGGGAGCCGGGCTGCGGCTGCTGCCTCACCTGCGCCCTGCGCCTGGGGCAGCCCTGCGGCATCTACACTGAGCGCTGCGGAGCCGGCCTCAGCTGTCAGCCGCGGCGGGAGGAGGTACGGCCGCTGAAGGCGTTGCTGGAGGGCCGCGGGCTCTGCACCAACGCTACAGCGGGCGGCGAGCTGCGGGCCTTCCTGCTGCCGGGGCCGCACGCTGCAGGTAAGGGGGCTGTGCTCCAGGGCGAGGGGACGAAAGTGGCATGCATGCGCGCCTCTTTTCTCCTTTCGCTGCATCCTTGCTTTTTTTCTCTCTTTTTTGTTTGTTTGTTTTTAAAGTTAACTATTAAGTTGCATGCAGCGGGAGAAGGGCGCGGGCAGCCTTACTGCAGATCTGTTCCTGCGGAAAGGCCCATCGCTCCCTGCCGGCCTGCGGGGGCTCCTCAGGCAGCCGCGTTGCCGAGGCTGGGGTCATTTTACAGGAAGGTACTGTTGTCGAAGGAAAGGAAGATTTACTTTATTTATTTTGTTTATATTTGTTTTCTTCAGCGCCGATGCCAAGAAGTAGCTTCCCGCAAAAGAGGCAGAGTAGCTCTTTTTTACAAAAATCGGGGAATGGGGAGGGATTGCGTTTTGCTCTTGCGAGTGCGTGGGGCTGCCAGGCTGCAGAGCCTGGATGGAGACAAGGTGAAATCCTTGTGATTTGTCCCCAGTGTTCCTGGAAAGAGGGCGCGAGAAAACTGGTGAGTGGGCCAACTCCTTCGCTATAGTGTGTTTAAGTAAGAGGAATGCTAAGCACAGAGAGAGAGGGAAAAAAGTTAAATATGCCCCTGGCCCGGGAAGGTGATTATTCAGAACAAAGAGTTTGCACAGCACTGTTTAAGAGGACGTTGGATTTTTGCCAGCACTGCAAATGAATCTTTGATCAAACAAAGCTTTCCCATACCTGTTACATCTCTTGTAAATGAGACATTCACTGGGCAGGTTTTATTTTAAGAGGAAGGGACAGTTGGAAAAAGTTCTGTTAGCATGTATATTTGGAAACTTAAGACAGGGAAACTTGGGATGCGGATTGAGAAAGCACAGTCTCTCTGTGCAAATGTTTTATTAAACTGTTTGCTAACCAACAGCAAATATGTTAACATTTATTTAATAGAATACTGTGTCAAAAGGCTTTCCACTGTTTGCATTTTTAAAAAGCCAGGAGTTTTTCAGCTAGGTTGCAGGGACTCTGGCTGGCCTTTCCTTAGCTGAGGAAGTGGAACCAGTGCTCCAGTTGTATGGGTAAGCCTTTCTATAATTATTTGTGTACTGTTCCCAAGCTGTGGCGATTTGAATGAGCGAGAGTTCAGAGGTTCTCACTGGAAGGTGGATGAGCTTCCTTCATGACGGGAGCCTGGCTCTTCATATTCATCCTTCATATGAATCGGGAACAAGGGGTGTCTCGCCATACTTGAGAGTTGGTGCAGTTTAATGGAAGCGTAGTGCGCTTAACCATGTTTTTGACCATGATAAGGAGAATACAGAGTTGCACTTTCTGAAAACCTTTCAATTTTGAGCCTAAATAGTCAAAATGCTGAATTTCTGCATTCTTGACTGAAGGAGAACTCTGAATTTGAAATCAGTAGGAGCTTTGCTTCATTAAAAAGTGCAAAGTAGAATCCTTATGGTTCACATTCAAGGACTGAAGGTTACAAGCGTGGGGTGCAAGAAAGAAGTACACTGAATCTGTGTGGCATGTAGTGCCTACCTCGTCATGAAAACCGCCCCACTTCCAGCTCTAAATCAAACAATCCCTGGTCTACACCCTGCCCAAGCAGGATCACATCATCGCACTTAAATGCAACTAGGTACTGCATCACATGCTATGCTTTTGGTCATTCTTTGTTTAGAGAGATTGCTAGAAATCAGTATGGGGTGCTGTATATTACAGTAGCTTCTTAATGGCAACTGTATTATGCTGCTAACTTACTTTCCAGTTCAGATTTTAAGTGTTGCCAAAGGAAAGGAAGACTTACCTTGTTAAGTATGCGTGTATGTGCAACTCTTCTAATCTGTTTTATAAAATAGAGCAAGTAACTCCTCATGTCAGTTTTGTTTCTGTTACAAGAGTATGTGGTGCTGAGTTTTTTTTTAAACTGATTTATTAAAATAAGTTTTACAGTTTAAAATGCAGCATTACAGCTGTTCTGAATTAAAGTGTAGGAGTGCTGTTGGAACATGATGGTCTATCTAAACTGAAATGACCAACCTGGCAATTAGTTAATGCTCATTAAGACTATTTCCTACGTATTTTTGGTAAAAGAGAACCGCTAATGAACTGGACTAAATCACAGAAAACCTAGTAGGCATAGTATTTATAGTTAGTTTCAGGTTTATAACATCGTGTCATTTCTTGCAAATTGCATTGAGAATGTGGGGAAAAAAATACCACTGTTTTAAAACAGCATATTAAACCACAAAAAAATGTGCTCAAATACCAATGAGAGTCTGAGTTAAACCCACAAAAGCCAGGAGATTTAGACTTAAGACTCAAACTTCCTTAATCCATTTGCGCTGGGAGTGGGATTTTCCTTATTAATTATGTCCATTGCCAGCAGTGGCTACACTAGAACCACTGGTACCAAGATGTTACCTTGAATCCCTCCTCCTTGTGTTCTTCACCTGTTCCTGTGTATTGGCAATGCTGCTATACTGCCTGTGTTGAAGTATTTCAGAGTCAATGGTCTATGTGAACATGGGCTTTCAGGTTTACCACTGAATTTCTTGGCTTTTGCGGCTTTTCAGAGAGCTATCAAGTACAACTTTAATACAGATGTCCAGGATGTTCCTTGTACCTGTTATCATTATGCATTCCCAATATGATTTCTTTAAAATAAAAAATTAAAAAAAAAAAAAAAGTGGCCACCAACCAAGGTAAGAACTAGTGGGACTTAGCTACTTAGCTGATGGGAATATCCAAACTTGAAAAATTCTCTGGAGGAAATGCAGCCAGTTACAGTTACACTGCCAGAGTCTCTTCGGAGAGAGAAATGCAGTGTAGACAAATACCTCAGAAGGTACAGGAACAGTGGGCCTATGTAATATTTTGGAAAAAAAAAACTTGCTTCTCCTGTGTTTTTGTGGATGGCAGTTTAAAGAGAAAATATTTTTGAAGCTCATAATGAAAGTAGGTGTTTTCCTTTGATACCATTACAGAATGAATGGCAGTTTTTGGCCGTTACCTTTAGAGTGTATTTTGTACACCTAGAAATGTGTCTGATCTTAATAGCAGGAGAATGAAAATGTACTGTTTTTTCCCTTTCTTTTTCTGTATGTTGAATAAAATTAGGAAAGAAAAAGTGTTAAGGATAGCTAACTAGAACCGTGAAACTCAATATGGTAGAATTTATTGTATTAAAGCATTTTATTAAAAAAAAAAAAAACCACACAACCAGGGGAAGACAAAGTTACACTACAGTACATAAATTATCCAAACCAGCTGTGTTTAAATGTAGTCGATGCAGTAAGCCATAGCTCAGCAGTCGTGGCGAGAAATGTACACTGCGGCGCCCGTGGGGCTGCTGCGGGCTCACGTTCCAGTGGTGGCCGCTCCGCCAGTGGCGCAGCCGACACCGAGGGGCGAGAAACCAAGGAGGTAATGGCTTGCTGCGGGCTGGAAGTAGCTGGTTTCCAGGTGTTGGGCAGCCAGCATGGGCGCTGGGAGCAAGGGCTTCACTTACAGAAGTCATCGCATGGTAACAAAGGTGCTGATGCCTGCGTAATGCTAAGTTTTTCATCTTTCATATATCACTATTTCGTAAAGAAAAGTTAAATGCATAGACTGCAGTTGACTAACGTTGTTTCTTCACTGCATTTGTTCTTCTGAAGAAAATTCCAGTGATTCAGAAGAAGACCGGGATACCAGCAGCATAGAAAATCAGGCCATCCCAAACTCTCACAGGGTGCCAGATTCCAAATCACATCCACCGCACATCAAAATGGATATAATCAGGAAAGTGCAAGCCAAAAATATGCAGCGCTATAAGGTGGAATATGATTCACAGAGTACAGATACACTGAATTTCTCTTCTGAATCCAAACAAGAGACTGAATATGTGAGTATTTTTGTAAACAGAAAGGCATTTCCCAGCATGTGAGTGTGTGTGCATGTGTATGTATATGCATGTTGTGCATATGAAAAGATAAATAAACTAAATAACTTAACAGTGGTAATTGTTGTAACCATTCTGACTGTTTAACCAGTAAAACTATTGGACCTGCAAATGCAGACAATCAGCAGACTGAGCAGATCATGTTCAGAAAACACAGAGGCCTAACACGTGTTTACATTAATACAGTTATGATTTTCACTAAGTCATTTCTTAGACACTAAAAGTTCTTGTTCTCCCCTATAATTATAACACATTTGTGTCAGTGGACTTAGCACAGGTTTAATAGTGTCATCATCATGGCTGCAGACAGCATTATTGGGTTACAATAAAGGAAAAAAGATGTTTTGTATTCAGTGTAGTGGCACAGTGTTTACACTCCATGGCACAAATCAAGGGAGATTTACTTAAACCTGGTTGAAGATTAGTATCTTGACTGATCAGTGATTGTTTGTGTAATGTGCTTCACTTGCAGTCCTCATTTGGTGCCACTTCCTAAATGCAAAGGCTTGTGGGCACATGAGCTGCCATTGCTTCCTATTGACTGCCCAGTGGATTTGCAGGGTAGCTGGAGTGTGGGGAATCTGAAGAGAGAATAATTTCTCTTCCTGGACATCCTGGCTGATAACCTAGTGGTTATCCTTGTGCTTGTGCCAGATGACCTAAAAATATGTCTGGACATACATTGGCTTTTTGCCAAATCAGTCACAGTAAAACCGGACATAGCTTCCCATCTGCAAAAGAAGGTTTTGAAACCTATATGAAGTGAAAAGTTGCATCTGAAGAGAGTGTGGCCTCCAAGTTTAATTGGCAAGGGTGGTTAAACTGCCTGTTCGGTTTATCACTGGTATCTAGCTGTATAGTAAAAACACTTCAGTATCTTCATTCCAGCATGTCCTCCTAAAAAAAAAATGAAGTGCGTACAGTAAATGAATGAATTTTGGTAGGTTTAAGGAAATACTGGTCATAACTAGAATGACCATTTCACTTCCATGGTAGTTGGACCCCATGAGCAAAGGCACGCTGACTTACCAAGGCTGTTGGTGTCTGTAAGAACCAGAAATAAGCCCACTGGGGACAGGTGTCTTTGTCAGCAAATGCCCCTCTAGCTGTGTCTGCCTGTTAGCTTTTGATATTGATCTCTCTGACTTTGGAAGCCCACTTCAAAATAATAATTGAAAGGTGTTTGGTCTTTTTATAGGATTAACTCAGGACCAAATCTTTCAATGTATGGGATTTGCAGTCAGCATGTCTGAGCAGTTTCATGTTTTTTAACAAACTGCCAATAGGAGCAGCAACTTAAAGTGCATGTTTGGAGCTTGTGAGATTGATACTGAAAGAAAACATCTGAAAGGACCAAGGAAGGTCTTGGCCAACAAAAAAAGAATTTATTTTAAACTCCAGTAGAACTGTGGAGTCTACATGCTTTCAGATACACACATGAAAGGCACTTTACATGAGCAAACCACTAATACTGCCGCTTAGAAATATAAATGTCATTACTTCATTTATTAAAAATTGCATTGAGTCTTTGTGTCGATACAGCAACCTAAGCATCATAAGCCTGTGCAATTATGCAAAGGAATTTTTCGGGGTCTCTCCTGAGGAAGAGGGTTGGTGGATGCAGCCAGTAATGTGCCCAGACAGGAGTGTTTCTAAGCACACAGTTTGTAGCCTGTGACTCTTGAATCCCAGTCCCACTGCTGATGCTGACTGCTTTCTTGGCCTCTGTCAAAACATGAGCTTCTCCACTCCTGGCTCCTGGTTTTCTGACTGCAGAGTGGGGTGTGTAATTCTTTACTCCCTGCCCTGGAAGGCTGCAGTGGGAAATAATTAGTTGACATTTGAGGCATACTCTTAAAAGTGCTTCTGGAAATTCTTTTTGGCTCATTGTCCTAGAGCTAATCCTCACCACATTATTGTCAGACTTTTGCAGATGGATAGTTAGGCAAAAAGTGACATACTTATCTAATGAGAACGTTGTGTGCAGCTGTTCCTTTGCATGGTTGCATGCATTTGGTCCAGTTGAAACTGTGAATTATTGTTCAAAGTCACAGTATTTTTATATGTACATATACATTATGCCAAACTACTTGTTTTCAATTAAGTATGTTTCATTTAAGCTTTCAAATCCAGCAGAATCACAAAAATAAAACGGCATTAGGGAAAATCTACCAAGTGATGTATTTGCAGTTGTCTACCTTTTTCTTTTCCCATCTGATGCAAGACCAACTTTTCCAAACCTAAGTTATGTTATATATAATTGATTTAAATACATAATGGATAAGCCATCTTGTGGCTGTGATTTCAACTGGAAATGCTAGTCTGTGCCTCAGCATACCATAAGGCCTTCAGTCTTTAGAAATTGGTTTATCCTGAATAAAGCAGGAAGTCAGAATTTTGTCTGTGAATGGTCTGCCTTTTGATATATCCAACCATCCCTTTTTTTAATGGATTTTGTTTGGGTTTATGCTTCTTGCCCATTAAAGATTTATTACCTCTTGTGTGAAAGACAGCATTTGGAAATGAAGTTTTATCTGTGCTTTCTAAAACATGCTTGTTAATAGGGTCCCTGTCGTAGAGAAATGGAAGACACTTTAAACCACCTAAAGATCCTGAATGTCTTGAGTCCCAGGGGTTTTCATATTCCAAATTGTGACAAGAAGGGATTCTACAAGAAAAAGCAAGTAAGTACAGAGTCTTGATCATTTCAATGAATGCACTTTACCTTTTCTGCATTTTTACTGAAGGATCATGCCAGCAAAGTGCATTCTATATGATTTTACAAAGGAACTAATTCATTTCTAGTTTTAGGACCAGATCTGATAGTGCTGAAGCTTGTCAAGTGGGAACAGTGTTTTTATTTTCTGTTGGTCATGACAACAGATTCATTTGAGGAACTTTATACACACAGCTTGGCTGATGTCCTAGATACTAATGCCCTTTGGTTTAAAAAAAGCAGTGCTTCTGTAATAACCGACAGAGCTAAATGTTGCAGTCACCATATGACTGCAATAGATCAATGCTCTGAAATGCAAATAGCTGCTTGAGAGTTCCTAGAAGAACTGCACTGGATCATATTACAAAAAGCAACTTGAGAAAGGCATGTATTTGTCCTTTATGTACTATACAGATCGCTTCCAAAACCCAGGTCCTGTTATCATGAAAGTGGTTACTCTGCAGCAAGGATAGTTTCTCAGCCCTCTTTGGTTCTTACGTTGTGACTTTTCTTGACAAATGAAGACCTAAACTGCAGGTGTTTATGCTTTAGTTGTCAGGTTGGGCTGTGGCAGCATTCTGCATTAAGTGCTGCCATTGAAGGTCATTGAGGAACTTGGGGATGTGTGAGACGTGGCAGGTTCTTTTGCTTAGTGTACACATTCCATCTAATTCCAGCATTTGGTGACATGCCTCCAAATGTGTTTCTTGGTTTAATTCCAAAATTTCCTGAATTGAAAAGCATCTTCAAGATTTTCCTTAAGGCAAATACTCTGTAAGGACAGATTTTTGTTTGTGGACCATCTTGTCTCTCCCACTTAGGTTTACTTGGATCAGCCTCTCTATCTCTGGTAACCAAAGGAGTGGCTCACTCTGTGTTACTAGCTAATGCAGTTCACTGGTTGGAAGTGAGAGGCTAACCTCCAACCAGGCAACCTTATTTTAGGAATAGTTTCTCTCCATTTTTTAGCTTCCAGCTTTCTTAGAAACAGTCTTTCCCTTTTGGGTATTCCCTGGAGCTCTGTGTTAAGCTGGCAGTGTCAGGTGGGGTATTTGTAATACGGGTGAGATTTCTAGCCTTCTCCTCTGCCATCAACCAACACTGACTGCACTATTTGACCTTTGGTGCATGTTGCTGAGCTTGTATACGCTTCACAGCTTTTCCCAAGCAGGTGGTGGCAACTCCCAAGCAGGGACGGAGTTTCTTTTTATTGTCTGGAGTTTTGAGAAGCCCGTGTCATTTGTGTGCCACTGCGTGTAAACTAGCAGAGAGCAGTGCTCACACCTCAGTTTGTGCTTGTTCAGATAATATGTCAAACTGCTACTGTGGCTAGGACTATGTTTTGTGCCTGTGCTATGACAGCGTTTGCTTAGCTACCCTAGAACCACACATCATGTAACTATATTCAAGGCATACAAGCATACTGTAGGCCTTTTCCTTTTCAAGGTGTTACAGAAGACCACAGATTGGTATTTACTTTGTTCAGTAAATCTTCCTTTCATCTGTCTTCAGACTCTGAGGTTTTTGCTTTGTCAGCAAAAAGATGGTTTGCACATGGTCTCTGGCATGTATATGTAGTAAATCAGCTTCACAGTAAGCACATATTATAGTGCCTTACTTTTAAGGATGACTGTACTTTAATGTGTAGTCGTAGTTCTGCCACTGAGGCAGAAAAAAAGGAAATACGGAGGGAAAAAAAAAACAAACAGGAAAGGCAGGTAATATACTTATTTAATCTTTGTGCCTAAAAGTTGATTTACTAAAATAAAGTGTTGGTACAAAGCAAAGTCATGCTTCAGCCCAAATGTGTAGTCTGTGCTGCCTGGGGACTTAGACTGTGCTGCATTGGGAAAGATTCCTGCTTTAAGTGCAACAGCCCATCTGGTCAGCAAATACAGAGAATGAAGAGGTACTTTCATACCTGGCCAGCCTGGTCAAGTGCCTTGCCAATTTACACAGGTCCAGTTGTTTCACTGGTAGCTTGAGACAACTTGGGAGCTTGTAGGAAATGCCCAGAAATGGAGCCCATATGAGTAAATATTCTGCATGAAATGTAGTTGGAGTGCTTCTCCTGTAAGTGAGCCTCAGTCAGTCCTGGGGACAGGCCTTCAGGGGTAAGGTTTACAGAGGCAGGCTGCTTCTCACATGAACAAAATACAACCCAAAAATTATGTATATAAGTTGCCCTTCTTAAGATAACTCCTGGAAGAAAGATCAGTTTGAGGAGTGAGTCCTGGGCAGATTGATTTCACTGTCTGCAAGGCAATGCAACAATTGTATGTGTTTGGTTTTCTTTTTCAAGTATCAACATGTAGATCTGGTATTTTAGGCACCATGAGCAGGTGTCTAATCTCATTAACAGACTGCCAGGCTGTTTTATTAATTTCCTTCATTGCTATTATTAGCAACATTCAATCTATAATTCAGTTATATTTTGTTGTGACATTAAAATTCAGAATAATAAGTTATGAAATAGACAGTAAATCTATCAAAAAGGAAGCATGAGCTAGGTGTTTTAATTCCGGAAACAGCTGCCAAAACCACTGCCTCGGATGATAATGTAGATAGGTGTGTAGGAATCTTAAGAATTACGATCACCCTGTAAATCGTTAAATCTCATTCAGGAGGCACTTCACATTAGTATATTCTGCCTTCTTGGTCACCTCTCTTCCAGTCAAGTTGAAAGCAATTATTTTTGGAGACATTTGTGGAAATCAAGAGACTGGTGTTTCAGGAACAACCATAGGGAGTAATCTGCATATGTGAAACAATTTTAAGAACATAAATTTATTTGCCAGGATATAACATGAAAAGTATTTCACACCTTGTGTTTATATATAAACTTTTCTAAAATTGACCTATTAAAATTTCAAATCCTTAATAAATCACACATTCTGTCGTATATAGGTATATTTGCATGGAATAAGTTGATACAGGCACATTTATGCCTCAAGCATGGAAAAAAAAGTGTTCTGATGAGATTAGAATTATTATATGGGGCAATTCTAGTAATTGCCCATATTTGTATACTGGAGCCAAATACTCACCTAAATGTAAACTGGAATTGTTCCACTGAAAGCAGGGCTGGGCTTGGCGGGAGCCAAAACAGCCTCAGATATACATCAATGCTGTATGCACTGTCTTCTGGGACACCACAGCTGAAGCTCCACAGAGACCTCTGGGCTGACCAGGAATTCAATGGGATATCATATGGTTTGCTGTGCCCCATGAAGGCTGGAGGCAGGTGGCACGGAAGCTGGCAGCTGGTGTTTCTATCAGAAGTAATTGTTGGCTCCACCACTTGTGCAATT
Source organism: Pedionomus torquatus (assembly GCA_013398155.1). Classification (NCBI taxonomy): domain Eukaryota; kingdom Metazoa; phylum Chordata; class Aves; order Charadriiformes; family Pedionomidae; genus Pedionomus; species Pedionomus torquatus. The sequence continues at coordinate 49,668 of VZRU01012185.1, forward strand.
TTCCAGATCTTTGGACTTCTGAAGTCACACAGAAGAGCTGGACAGGGCCTTGAAATGTATGTGAAGTACAAAATTCCGAAAAATTAATTCTTTTTTTTTTTTTTCCTCATGTGAATTGCTGTTGGGAATGCAAGCTAGCAGTTTCAGCATAAAAGCATCGCTTTTGAATCAGAAGTGCTTTACTGTTGACAACATGGCTGAGTGGGTAGTACAAAATTGCATATTGGAAAAGGTAAATTGTTTCCTCACAAAGTGTTATTTCAGCTGTAGAACGATCTAAGGATTTCATTTTCAAAATGGGTTGTCTACAAGAAATAAAAAAACTATTATTAGTAGCAATGGTGTTCCTGCAGACTAACTTAATGTTGTAGCTAATTCAAAAAATTGACTATGCAACAGTAAAAAGCAGTCAAAACTTCCAACAACGTGAGATAACTTTTAATTGATTATTTGTTCTGAGAGTGATGCAAGCCTATGAATCAGCATGAGTTGTGTAACCTACTTCTTATACAATTTCTAAAAGGGGAGGCTACAATACTAATATTGGCAGAAGTGTAGTTTCCTTGCCAAAGCACCAGGCTGGCAGCCAGAAGTCCTGTGCTATAATTCAGGGTCTATCGGTGCCTGCTCTTTTGGAAGAAAACAACTCAAGAACTGCTGCCTCAGTTTCCTTTTCTGTAAAATTTGAATTGTGTAAAGGCTATTGTTTATGAATTCCTCAGTTTTGAGCATGGAGAATTGAAGTAAATGTTAATACCACTTAAGCTAGGGTCCAGTCCAATTGCCACCAAAGTTAAAGGAAAGTTTCCCATTGATGTCAGTGGACTTTAAGCAGCCATTCAGGGAAATCATGGAGAATACATGCAAGCCTTAGTCAGGCTTTTGAGACAATAAATATATGTTGTAAAACTTACATTTAAAAGTTAAGTACAGAAAAACAGCAGAACACATAACTAGAACTCAAGTGCAACTAACCCGTATTTTAGCAAATGTAGCTTTTCTCTCAGTAGGTTTGAACTTCTTAAAGCCTCTCCTGAAGTAAGTTGGTACGTAATTCGAGCTTGACCTTGTCATCCTGTTGCCAGCCACTTGCACAGGGCTAATGCAGAAGAACACAAACTCAAAGAAGGGTTGGGCCTGTTACTCAAAAATATATCATGAGGGTAGCAGATTGATTTGCAGTTATGGAGATTATTTCATTTACTCTAGAAGAAAATAAACAAGATGGAAGCTTTTTCAAAAATTTGTGTCTAATGTGTGATTTGTCCCCACCTCTCTTTCACAAGTTCTTTGTGAAGACTGTCTATTCTACTCCGTGCTGCCACAAATTAGTTGGTAGATGAGCTGGTGCATATGGTCCCCAGGAATGACCCATATTCACAGTTCTATCCAAAATACTACCCTTTTGCCTGAGGTCCTAAACTAGAAGGGGAAGGGGCCAGGCACTATGGGCAGCATGTGAAGTCCAACACTTGCTTGGTGTATCCTTGCCTACCTGCACGTGGAAAAGACACTTAGCTTTGTGAGCCACTGCCATACCCACATGGGAAATGGGGACAATGCCTATTAGACTCTGGAAAACAAGCAGTGGAGTGGTAGTGGCAAAGGTTACTGGACTTGTACCAGCCTGAACCTCTGAAATACTTGAATTGCTGTGAGTGTGATCTCAGAGGTACCATTTTCTCTACTTGGAAGATAGTGTTAAAGGCTGTAAGTGCCTTCAGTCTAGCCTGCCTGCCTTCATGTTGGTGATGCAGTGGTGAAGCCTCACTCTTTGAAAAGCTGGTCCTCAACATAGAAAGGACATAGAACTGTTGGAATGGGTCCAGTGGAGGGCCACAAAGATGATTAGAGGGATGGAGCACCTCTCCTATGAGGACAGGCTAGGGGAGCTGGGGCTGTTCAGCCTGGAAAAGAGAAGGTGGAGAGCTTCAGCTCCGGGGAGACCTTCTAGCAGCCTTCCAGTATCTGAAGGGAGCCTACAGGAGAGCAGGAGAGGGACTCTTGGTCAGGAAGTGTAGTGATAGGAAAAGGGGTAATGGTTTTTAATTGGAAGAGGGGAGATTTAGATTGGATATTAGGAAGAAATTCTTTCCTGTGAGGGTGGTGAGACACTGTGGATGTCCCATCCCTGGAAGTGTTTAAGACCAGGCTGGATAGGGCTTTGAACAACTTGGTCTAGTGGGAGGTGTCCCTGCCCATGGCTTGGGACTTGATAATCTTGAAGGTCCCTTCCAACTCTAATTATTTTATGATTCTATTCTATGATTCTATGAAAGTGGCTTTGCAAGCATGTCAAAATTATTATTGTATATGTGTTTCCTTTGTAAGGAAATACGTGTTATTATTGTATATGTGTTATTATATAATATGTGTTATTATTGTATATGTGTTTCCTTTGTAAGTCTGTCCTGACTAAGCAGCCACCTCTGTTAGCATTTGCAGAGAATCCTGTATCACCACATCTCAAAACTGGGCTCTGTCTTGGTAATGAGACTGACCATGGCAAACCCAGTGAGATAATCTTTGTTCTGGAGACGTGCCTTTTGAATGGGTGAAACCTTGCAGGGTCTCAGAGGTTCACAGTATGTAACTGTGTCCAGGGTTGCACACTGAATGCAACCTGCAGCATGTCGTCTTCTTTAGTCTCTTTTTTTACCATTCTTGGTTCCTTGAAGAGAGCATTACTTAGTACATATGAGACTTTATAATGCATTTTTACTGCGGTACTGTTCCTAAATAAGTTCAGTGTTGTTGCCTGTCTGGCATAGTTTCAGATAGGTCAGCATTGCTGGCAAATTGCACCACCCAACTTCTTAAACTGACGTATTAGACTAGTATATAAGTAACCTTATTTATAGGAAAATAAAATATACATGTAAAGTATGTTGAAGGTGTTGAAGCAGGTGTTGAAGTGATAACTCCATTACAGAAGGATTATGTATCTGTTAATAAATGTCAAGTACAGTATTGAAATTCCTCTAGCAAACACATGCAAGCCAAGGGTGTTTATTGCTGCAATGACTGTCTGCCAGACCTGTGTTTAGCATAGAACAAATCTGTTACCTCTCTGTTGCAAAGATGAGTCCCAGCCATCAGTCCATACTGTTAGCAAATAGTCCTGGTATTCAAAGGGGGCAACTGTGCTGCTTAAAACAATAGGGAGTGGTTCATAAAGGCTGCTTTCTGATAGTTCTCGGAGCAGTTTTTATATGGAATAATTAGACCCAAAGGGGTTGATAGGCAGAGTAGGTAAACTTTTACTGTAATACTTTGTAATGATAATAAATATTCTGTTTGATTTGTTAGGTATGGCCAGTCATATGGAAGTGCAGCTGTCGAATGAGCAGGAATCACTGCCATATAACACTAAGACCAGAGAAAACAAACATAATGTTAACTGGGTCTTTTACTCTGTTTCAGTGTCGCCCATCCAAAGGCCGAAAAAGGGGTTATTGCTGGTGCGTGGATAAATACGGACAACCGCTTCCTGGATATGATGCAAAGGGAAAAGATGTCCACTGCTATAACTTGGAAAGTAAATGAGGGCTGGGTGCCAGCTCTTCTGGCATCTGTGCATGGCAACTGGACCTTGCAGGGACCTTGGAGGGGCTGGGCAAACACTGTGTACTGCGTTGTGAGTGGAGTAACGAGCTCTACCTTCTGCAGCAGATGGGGACTCACAGCCTCTGCAGATGCTGCTGCAGCTGCACCCTGCCACCTAGACACATTGGACGTCTAGAGAGCTCTGAGTTCCCACAGAAACCTGCACTATTCTTACCCAGAGAGAAAAACAAAAAGCACTTCAGAGTCAATTCAGGGAGTCTCCACTGACTTTTTAAAGAACAGCCTGTGACCAATTTGATCCCCAAAAAACCTGGGTTTTTATTTTAAAGAATTTATAGATTGTAAGCTTGTAAAAGTATTAAAGGAAAAAAATAACAAAGCAAAACAGAAAAGAAATTACAAGGAATTTTTTTTCTTAATTTTTTTTTTTAAAAAGCTTGAAGATTAAGCTTATTTTACAGGTCTGATGGGAAACAACCTTCACGGGTAAAAAGTTTTATAAAATACTCAACATTTTAAAGAAGCATATTTCTAAAATAAAGACATGGCTATTTTTTCTGTAAAATATGAATAGTCTGCTAGTCTGTATTTAATATAATTTTTTAAAAATAAACTTTATTTAAATATAACGTGAATATCAAATACACAATGATTCTAGTGTATACTTCTGTATGCAAAGAGAGACTAAGGGTATGGAATGATTTACAAATATGGATAGATCCATATGCATACACAGCAACCTGTTATAGATAATAGAAATGAATTTGTGGAGCAAAGGAGGTGTTTCCAGAAGAGATTAAGTTTTGTTATTTGGAGTAACTACAAATACCGAGATAGTATTTTTTTAAATTATTTTACTGATATTTCTAATGTACCTATCACTGAATTATGCCACTGGAAAGGGTAAGAGTCGCACTGAAGCTCTCAGTAAAGCATTCTTCTGTCTGTCCTTTGCTTGAGTTTGTGCAACAGGACTTGTATTTCTCTATTTCTTGCTCACACTAATACGGAATATTCGTGGACAAAAAATTGCCATTACAGTACCACACTTCCTATTATTTTCAAAAGCTGTATGTATTCTGAGTTGTCATGGTACACTCATATTCTGTATGAGGAATTCCTGTTGAAAACAATGCTGGCAAGATTGGGGGATTGTGGTTGAGAATCCCACACTTCATTTATGCTACACAAAATTGTTGCTTACTTTGACATTGGTAGAAATTATTTGCGTGCATTTAAGCATAGAATAAGAATCATTGATTTTAAATATTTAAACCGGCTGCCATGGTGTTAAATGTCCTTTTAATCAGAAAATAAGTAATTTGTTTTTGTTCTAGTATATGGCTTTTTTTT